>CM030362.1:246625859-247225859 GCA_017893485.1 Hemerocallis citrina
ATTGAATGTGAGCCACTTGATAGCTTTCTTTGTGTTTTATTATTATTATTATTATTATTATATATATATATATATATATATATATATATATATAGGGAGAGAGAGAGAGAGAGAGAGAGAGAGAGAGAGAGAGAGAGAGAGAATTAAATAAATAAAAGAGTTGTATTTTGGGGAATTTGAATTTGAGTTTTGGGGGGAAACTTTTGTGGTGGGGGTGGGGGGGGGGGGTGAATGTGTTTTGTGAGGTTTGATGTGGGCCTTTGATTTTGGGGGATTGAAGAAGAGCCACTTGATAGCTTTCTTTGTGTTTTATTATATAGATTATTATTTATTATTGTTATTACTATTACTAATATTATCATTATTACTATTATTAGTTTGGTTGTTCATGTTTTGATGTACATGTATATATGTATATTTTATAAGCCCCTATAATGCTTATTATTTTCCTCGTATTGGATTTAAACCTATCTATTGATTTATAACCCAAAACCCAAACTCTTTTGCTTATTGGATCCTACCATATTACCCAAGAAACATATATGTAAATACCCTATATAAACCTAACCTAACCCTACTCCCCCTACTATGTAACCCTAGCCGCAAACCCCCCGCCTCTCTCTTCTGTTATCACTCCATGACCCCGTTCACCCCCATCTTCTTCCCTGTTCATCGCCCTCGTCGTCCCTGTGCTCCAAGTCTCCTCGACCCCTGAGCGCCCCCCACTCACCTTCAGCACCGCCCTCATCTCCACCGTAACCGCTCGTTTTCCACGTCGAGCTTCGCTCGCAGTCGTCACCTCATCGAAGCGTCGCCATTGCTGAACCTCCGAAGCCCTCGTCATTATCGCAATCATCGCTGCCCCGCTTGAGCACCCATGGTCGAGCCTCACCTACATCCCGTCGTCGAGCAACCCTCAATGCTGTGGCACCCCATCTCCACCATCGCATCCCTGCCATCGTGACTGTGCATTGCCAGCAAGCCCTCCCCTGTTTTCCCATTGAAACAGAGCAACCACAGCCGCCAACTTCATCTGCTTCTCTCGATCTCCGTCGCTCCCCATTGTCGCCGTCCTACCTATCATCGCCGTGACTACACCAACGCGCCGCCTTGTCGCCGCCATCCAGCCACCGCGAACCAGTCGCATACAGAAGCCATTGACGTTGCTGTTGGATTCATGATCGTTTGAATCTTGGCCATCTGATTTTCTCTTGATCATCATGATCATGATGATCATCAATCTTCCTTTGATCGCAGCCGTTCGATCGATTGATCTTGATCATCATCATCATCTTCACCATCAGAGCGTTTCTGAGCCATCCGATCTTTCTCGCAATTCGGATCTGATCATATCAGATATTGGCCTCCTGCGCTCTTCGCAATTCGATCATCAGCATCAGCCCCAGATCAGATCTGAGCCGTCGATTCCCTCAATCTTGATCTTGATCGTTGAATCTCATCCGTCGATCTTTCTCAATCTTGATCGCCATCAAGATCCGTGCTGATCCGATCCATTCGATCTCGATCATCGATCCACGTCCTCATCCAATCAAGGCAAGTATCTTCTTGTACAATTTGTTGTTCTAGTACAAGCTTTTATTTAAAAATACCGTAAGTAGATTGTAGTTGTGACTCCCCTTTGGCTTATCATTTGATGATCTCATTTTACTTGTTGCCATCCTTATCAATTCTATGTTCACAAGAGTCACAATCTTTCGTTGATATATTCGTTTCATAACTTGTTAGATCTATTTTATCATCAAATTATTTAAACACATGAAATTAAGAATCATCTTGACTTGTAGATGTATGTTTGTATGATGCATGTGTTGATTTTGCTCTCTTTTGAGTTGAGAATAGCCATGGATGCTGATTTGATGCTTGTGAACTCCTGATTTGTATCACACACTAATTTAGACTCATTATAGTCATTAATCATGCCACTTTTTATATAAAAGAAATCACTTATGTTGCTGTTACTGTCCTTGCTTACTGTTTCGACCCTGATAACATTATACTCTGGACTTGAGTTCTAAACAAGAAATGTAGCCCCAGATGTCTAGTTTACTACCCTTTTGACGGAACTGAATTCCGAGTTATGGTTTGTGAATTATCACTGTTTTAGTGCTGCTGTGTCTAAAATTTCAGAATAATAAAATTACTGCATCACTTTGATTTACAATTAAATTAACTATGCTGCATGTAAGATAATGACTTGAAATTTTGCATCATGAATAAATTAACACCCTAAAGTTAGCATTACCTCTACATCGGTCTTAAACATCAATTAATAACAACGACCCATTCTTGGTCTTTTTCTACAATATTTATCTTTCAAAAATTCATTCACGCCGGTGTAAGGACTTAGCTATACTCTAGATTTTAACCACTTTTCATGTTCACCAAAATTGAGTGTTTGTACTCACAAATTTTCATATTTCATCATGATCTTTTTATTTCATTTTTCCATGCACACTTGCATATATTAAATCATCAATTTTCATTTACTAACTTACTCAAATCTTCCATGTCGAAAATCTCAATATTTGATCTCTACACAAAATTCTTTACATTCAAAATTTTCCTTTTCTTCAATTATACCAAAGTCATAGTTTAAGAAAAATTATCAAGTTTTTCATCACATTGTTTTAATATAAAAACACTTCTAATTCTCACAAAATATGTCAAAACATTGTAGAAATATTTTTTTAGAGTGTAAATAATTTTAGAAGAATATTAGAATTTTTCCCAATTTTTTTGCTCTTAAAAACTCAAGAATACTCAAAAAAATTGAAATTCATTAAATGCTAGGCACCAGGGTTCGAACCCACGACCCCGTCCCTGCTACCGTAACCGACCCAAAGCGCACCCGAAAACCAGAAAGCCCAATAGTGGCTAGCGACATAAGATGAACTCGAAATACCTTTGAATATGTTTTCGGTGATTTGGTTTAAAATCAAAATTTAATAAAAACAGAGCCTCTTCAAGACTCGAAACCACGATCAAGGCTTCTCTACACAGCGCCTTAAGTCAACGCCAAGACCAGTGTGCCCAAACTCATTTTTTGTTATGATTAGGAGTTGAAATATCCTTATACTTTCTGTCTGTTTCTAACTTTTCTTCAACAATCTCGATTACGCAATTAATTTGTACTTATTCAAAATCTAAATCTTTTCCAAAATGTGTTCTTTCAAAATACAGTATAGTATATATTTAAATTTACAAAATTCTTATTTTCAACAACATAATAGAAGCTATTACTTTTATTTCTTTTGAGAAATGAAAAATTAATTTATTTACTGACATTGGAGTTTCTTTTCTTGATAAATCTTTTAACTACTTGTTCCCCATAGTTTTTGTACAATTTTCATTCTTAACATAATTGATTCTCTTAGATCATTTTTATTCTTTACATGAGACTAATTCTTCTCTTATAATTCCGAATGCACATATTTCGACCCTAAAATGGATATAGAACTATTCATATAATGCAAATAAAATTTGACATCTATTGCAACTTTCTATACTAATCAATTGATTCAACAATTCATGGATGTTATTTTACATTCTACACACTACTTTGCACAAGCCATTCACAAGCACAATTTTCATACTAGCATGGTTCATTAATAGTTATTCTATCATGAATTATATTAATACGGCATCATGATGAATTTTAATTCACTAATCTCAATCCATTTTACTAATTTTCTCATATTTACAATCAAGATTTTCTCTTTTTCCTTACTAGCCTTTTAAAGCAATCACATGGCAAATTTTGATATTTATTCTAGCATATTCATAAACTTAGCCTACTAACATGATATCTATATTAGAAGTAGAGAAATTGCCCACCCCTTGAAGAACAAATGGAAATTCTTAAAGAAAACTCCTTGAAAGCACGATTGCCTTCCCTTCTCCTCCTAGCTTATGCAAAATCCGAGCCTCTTCTTCTAGCTTGTGCAAGAACCCGAGCCTCTCCTCCTTGCTATGCCGCCCTCCAATGAAGAACACGCACAACTCAATCTTTTCCTCTCACGAACTCTTCTCTTTCTCACACACTCAATCTTTTTCTCATACAACTTTCTCTCTTTCTCTTTTGAAAATATAAGGTGCAAGGGATGAAGAAAGATAAGGGGGCTATTTATATACAACTCATGAACATATGAAGGGTTGAGATGTGTTTGGATGATGGGCTAAGATGTATTCGGGAGTTAGAAGAACCACCCACTAGCATGCAACCAACTCTCCACTCTTCCACTTTTCCCACTCCATGAAAATGGCCGGCCTCTGTTGTTCTTTCACATTGCACGTGCATGTGCAATGCACGTGCCCCCACATGCACACCTATAGTTAAGTTTGTTCATTTATTTATTACACTAATTGGTTACATGACAAGTCTAATATAAGTTGTTTTAATTAATAATTGAATTAATTAGTGGGATAGTGAGGTGGGCTAAAATCTATGGGCTTTTAATTAATTAATTAAATTTAATTTGGGTGGGCTAGAATTAAATTATTAGGCCTAGGACTCTATAATAAATAATAATATGCTTTTAAAAGAGAAATGAAAATGTTTGTTCATGACATAAAAAAATAATTTTTAAAGCCAAATGTACACATTAATTTGCACGTTCGAAACACGTGAAATCAAAATAATTTTTTTTATATTTAATTATATGAAAATTCAGGATGTTACATAAAATATGGCCCGATGTACTTCCGGTTCTGGGTCCTGATCCGCTCAAAATAGACCGAACACGGACCCGGACCCATTTACCCCCAAAAAAATGGAAATTGAATTATAGTGTTATAGGGATATACATGTAAATAGTAATTGCTAAAGATAGATGTGTAAATATAATATTTATTCATGTACTTAAGAGCAAAAAATGTTGGAACCGTAAGGTATCCGGCGAAAAAATACGTAAGTGCAAATATTTATTCCATGATATCGGATTCAATGGGTAGATATTTTTAACTAGTACCCGGACCGTTTCTCGTAAGTCTGGGTCCGGGTCCAAATTTTGGACCCGTGAGATACCTGGTACGGGTTCAGGTAGTGGAGGACCCAACCCGATTGGACCCGATACTAGCTCTACACACACCTCACAAAACAGGCAAAACAGCACGTGTGGACCACCAGATCTTTGTGCCAATCACGATCAACAACTCAGAATTGATCAAGTAAAACCTTTTTATTTTTAATTCCTTATTTTAATTGCTAATTCGGATTTAATATTTAAAATTTCGAAAAACAAAATTAAATTTTGATGTAATTAATTAAAAATTCTAAAAATAACTATTAATTTGAAAAAAATATTTTAAAATTCTTAAAAAGTAATTATAAATTTAGAATAATAAATTAAAGAATTCGATGATTAATTATGATAATGGGGAAATTGAATTAAAAATCTGAAAAGTGATTTAAAATTGTCAAAATTTCATACAGATATGGAAAAACCTAAAAAATACAGAAAAATCTAAAAGTAATTTTCTTTGGACAAGAATATCGGACCAACTTGAATGCTGCAACATTTTTGTCGACCATAAAGTTTTGTAAAGAAAAACAAAATGCTGACCAGTCAATGCCACGTGGCATCACCGCCACTCGCCACGTGTTGCCCTGTGCTACACACTTGCTAGAACAGGCAAAACATCGCGTGTAAACAGCCAGATCTTTGTGTCAATCACGATCAATGACTCAGATTTGATCCGGTAAAACCTTTCTATTTTTAATTCCATATTTTAATTATTAATTTGGATTTAGTATTTAAAATTTCCAAAAAATATGAATTTGAATTAATTAATTAAAAAATTCTAAAAATAATAATTAATTCTGAAAAAATATTTATTATTCGAAAAATGTAATTAAAAATTTAAAATAATTAAGAAATAAATTAGATAATTAATTATGAAAATTGGGAAATTGAATGAAAATCAGAAAAATGATTTAAAATTTAGAAACATGTGGAAAAATATGAAAAAGTCACAAAAACTAGAAAAATCTAAAAATAATTTTGATTATTTTATATACACATAGTAACACCGTTACACCCCGAGCAACATTCTAACTGTAAAAACCTAGTTGTTTAAATAATTTTTTTGAGATTAATAAATGGATTAAATTGATTTTTGATGATTTAATAAATATTTTTTGAAATTTATCTTTTTACACGTGCAAAACACGTGCAAATATTTTATTGGAAAATTCAAAGTTAGAAATTATATTGGGAAAACCTAATATTTATTAGTAGTTATTATTTGTGAATTTTCTGGATTTTTCTAATATTTATTTGACCTATTTGCGAATATTACAAAAAGATGGGCTTTTGTGCAAAATTACCACTTGGAGTAAAAACTCCAGATTTTTTGGATTTTTGGCTGAGCATGATTCCTATCCAACTCATAGGTAAAAATTTTAATTTTTGCCTTAATAGATTTGGTTTATTTCGCAAATTTCATAAAGAAGAGTCTTTTTGCAAAATTACCACTTAGAGGCCAAAATTAAAATATTTGTTTTCTATGTTTTGAAACCAGTGTCGGCCAGATCTGAGTTTTTTTTTTAAAAAAAATCTAATTTGAATTTTTTTATCTAATTTCCAAGTATAAGGATTTATATATGTAAAGATATATTCAAAAGGGATATTTTACAAAACTTATTCAAAACCCTAAATACCCTATTTCCGACCTAATATAAAGAGGTACAGTCGTCTCTTTACTGCACTACACAAAGAGTTTTTTTTATTATTGATTTCTTGGAGTTTCGAAGTGAGGATCTTGGTTTTCTTGTGAAAGGAAGGACTTTTCTTATTCTTTTTATTACTTCAGTTGATTCTTCAAAAATGTGAGTGTCATATGTTATATTTGTTATTGATCTATGCATGTTGTATGTGATGATTTGTTTGTTACAATGCATGATAGATGGATATAATATGATATAATGATTATTGATGGATGAATGAATAAAGATTGAATCTTTTCTTGAAAACTATGCTATTGATAAATAGAACTTCTATATAGATGACTTGAGATTGTTAAGAACCTAATAGAAATCAAGTGTATGATGTTTTCTTTCATAATCTTGCTGTTTTGAATGCTTATTATGAATTGAATGATTCTTATTGCGAAAAGTGTACCTTTACTGTTGAATATGTATGCATACACACTGTTGGGTATTTTTGATGAGTAAAACTTGATGAATGGTTGTTATAATTGCATATATTCTTGGGTAAACTATTAAAATTAGTTGGGGTATGTGTATAATAGGTTGTAGAGGAGTTATTGAATGAAAAAGATAAATTCTTGAAGTGAAAAGGGGGATTTTGAGTGTCGGGTCTGAAGGTATACGGACAAAATTGAGTTTTTGTGTTTTTTGAAGTTTTCAATTGGATCTTGATTGTTTTGGTACTGGGATTGTTTTGAACATTGTACTACTCCTATTTGATGAATTTTGATGCTATTACTGATGTTTCAACACATATATATACTACTTTACTGTTTTGAAGATTTCGTGAAAAATTACTCTTTTATGATCTTGATGAGATTTTGATTAGTTTTATAAACTCCAGTATATTATAAAAGTTTTATTTGATCATCTCAGGAATTTTGTTTTGCAAATTTATGATTTTACAAAGAATTAACGAAGTATCTGTAAAAAGGTGCACGAATATTAAAGCTGTCGAATTTTGAATTGTCGGTAGACTGTCAAGATTTTGCACATGAACTGACAGTCAACTGTCCACTAATTGATTTTGGGATTTTTTGCATGTCAGTCGACCGGCCACTTTTGAACTAAGTTCGACGGTCGACTGTCAGCTATTTGGCTGAGTGTTCTTGTAGAGTTTTCATCGTTTTTCTTGAACAATTATTTCTTTGAACTTATGGATTATTAATCTACTGTTTTGGATGATATTTTGCTACAGATTACAGTACTTTACAGAGAGTTATATTTTATTTATAATAGAATTTAAAATGTATTTCTAATCTTTATAAAGTGAAATATATACGGTTTTCGATGGAATTGATGTTTTGTGGTATTCTATGATTTCAAATTATGATTTTCAGTTATTTAATAGATTTAATATCTTATTTCAATTCTAGAATTTATGAGTACACTGAATGAATTTGGTTTTGTTGATTAAAGAAGTTTTCATTGATATAAACATATGAGATTTGGAATTAAGAGTTTTATTAAAAGTTTTGGTATTGATGTTTGATTTGTGAGTCTCTAGGAGTTGAGTAGGAGTCCTTTGAACTGGTAGATGAGATTTTGTGGATTTTGACCAGTTGGGGTCATTGGGGTTGTTTTTTGGAATTAAGTTCGGCAGGATACACTAATTCTAGAGAGAAAAAATTTGTGTTTTATTAATAACCAACTTAAGGACATGCACTAGTGGAGATGTGATGGAACTTGGGAAACGTAAGTATATGCTCTTGGGATCCAGTCCAACGGATGCGTTCCAGGACTTGTGTGTTCTGTCTCAAGGGGACTATTAGTATATTTGTGTGTTGAGGGTCTGCAGTGCCTATTCACGAAACATACAGGTACATTTTCATGTCAAGGGCCGACAGATCTTTTCACAGGATGTGCCTGTGTACCTGCACGTCGAGGGGCGGTGGTGGGGTACAGGGCAGGGAGGTAATTCTCCGGTTTTTTTGAGTTATTCTTACATGATGCTTATGCTTTGAGGGTTGTGATGCCTATTCGTAGAGTAATCTGGATCTTGTTTCCATCACCATAGTAGGATTAGTTGCATAACGAGGGATTTAACCCTATAAAGTGGAGAACGATAAGGGTTTGCACCGGACCTGTGTAGTATGGAATGCATAGAATCCGACAAGTATGCTTTAGAGAGTCATCATACTGCATTTGTGTTTTCATTTTCCATTCGTCACTGCTATTGGTATGTGTTGTTTATAACTTTATTCTTCATGTTTTATTTACATTGTATTTTTTTTGAAGTCAGTCACACTGTTATGGCTGACCCCTGTAGTTTTGGGGGTTAGGGTTATCTCTACCCTCATGTTTTACAGGTAGGTGCCTATAGCTTGGAATTTGGATGCTTGTGGTAGAATGATAATGTGGCTTATATAAATTGTAAAAGAATGTGTTGTAAAAGAAAGATATTGTAATTCAAGGTATTTAATTTTCCGATGTGCTTTGTAAAGAATTTATGTAATAAAAGTTGAAAATTTTATTTGTGTTTTGATTATGTTTACTATTACATTGGGGTTGATGCTGGAAATTGTGCCACGTATTTATGAGATATTATATTGGAAATTCGAGGTGCTACAGAGATTGGTATAAAAGCATACTTCAATAGTAATGATAAACATAGTATAAAAAATAAACCTAGGTGTGGACATTAGAATGTAAGTATCACATAGAATTAAAACAAGATGTATTGATTTGGGGTATGATTGAGGTTTTGCCATGGGGTATTGATTTGAATATGAATTTTTTTGTGACGCTCTAACTTTTCCCTCATTTCGTAGTACTCAGTATAATGGCAGGACCCAGGACCTAAAATGATGGAAATGGTGATGGGGCTGAGGGTTCCCATGGGGCTGGACTAGATCTTGAGACTGTGATTGCCAGGGTGTATCTGACCTTGACCACGTTCATGGCAGCCAATATGGCACAAAATCAGAATCAGAATCAAGGGGCTAGATCGGTGTTTGTTAATGATGATCCGATTAAGCAGGTCGAGTCATTCAAGCAGATGAAGCCGCATGTTTTTGAGGGGGCAGTCTGATCCAAATGAGGCTCATGATTGGATTAGACGGATGGAGATGGTCTTCGAAGTCTTGGAAACCCCAGCAGTCAATAAGGTGAAATTGGCTACAATGCAGTTAGAGAAGGACACTGGCGTCTGGTGGCAGTCAGTGAAAAGGACTTTTGGGGATCAATAAGTGACTTAGGAGGCTTTTCTGGACGAGTTCAGGGATCTTTTTTTCCTCTGGATATTCAGGAAAGGAAGGCAACGAAATTCTTAAATCTGCAGCAAGGCAACATGACAGTGTGTGAATATGAGACTAAGTTCACCCAGCTATCAAGGTATGCACCGGAGCAGATTGTTGATGAAGCGAAGAAGGCCAAGAAATTCGAGCAGGGCTTGAGGCTAAATTTGAGGTCGCTGATGATACCGTTGGGCATCAGAATGTTTGATAGGCTGGTCAGGAGAGCAGCAATGACAGAAGAAGATAAGGATCAGTTCCAAAAGAAACAGGAAACCTGGAACAGGAACAAGAGGCCAGTAGCTAGTCAGAATGAGAAGAAGTTCCTAGTGAAGCAAGACATGTTCAGTAGGCCAGTGCAGAAGGCACCCGTAATTCAAGGCTTGACTTGTTTGAACTGTGGAGAGACAGATCACTATCAGTCAGCATGCACCAAGCCTCGGAAGGTGCGGGCTTGTTATTAGTGTGGTCGTGAAGGGCATCTCAGACCAGGCCATCTATAGTTGAAGAAGGAAGGTGTAGGCGAAGGCAAATTTTAGAGGCAGGGGCGAATATTCGCATTAACTGAGGAGGATGCAGGTAACTCAGAGGATGTGATCCAAGGAATTGTTTTGGTTAATGGAATAAAAGCAAAAGTTTTATTTGATACTGGTTTTTCGCATACATTTGTGTCTCCTAAGTTTACTAAAGTCTTAGGTATGGAACCTAAGATATTTCCAGGCAGAGTCTTGTCGGTAGCAACACCATTAGGAGAAGAATTGATTGCTGATCGATATTAGGAGGGCTGTGATATCGAGATTTGTGGGAGATTATTTGGCATTGATCTCATTGAGCTGCATTGCATGGGTGTGGATGTAATCGTGGGCATTAATTGGATGACAATATATGATGCCACAATTGAATGCAAGAAGAAAGATGTGTTAGTGAAAGCACCTGGAGGTCCCATAGTGACTTTCCAGGGGAAGAAGAAAGACTCGGAAGTGACTGCTATGGTTTCTAAGTTGATGATTCTAGATGATGTCAGAGGCATTCCAATTGTTAGGAATTTTTCTACTGTATTCTTGAAAGATTTACCGGGATTACCGCCGCAGCGAGATGTTGAGTTCTGTATTAATGTTCAGTCGGGAAGTGCTCCGATTTCTAAGGCTTCTTACAGAATGGCACCTGTAGAGCAAGATGAGGTTACGAAGCAGATTGAGGAATTATTGAGTAAAAGATTTATCAGGTCGAGTTCTTCACCGTGGGGAGTCCCAGCGTTGTTAGTCAAGAAGAAGGATGAGTCAATGAGGATGTGCATTAACTATCGGGAGTTGAACAGGGTGATTATTCAAAACAAGTATCTGCTTTTGCGGATTGATGATCTTTTTTGATAGGCATCAGGGAGCAGCTGTATTTTCGAAGATTGATCTGCGGTCAGGGTATCATCAGGTTCGAGGCAAGGAGGAAGATGTGAGTAAAACAGCTTTCAGGACTCGTCATGGGCTCTATGAGTTTTTGGTAATGTCATTCGAAGTGACGAATGCGCCTGTAGTGTTCATAGATATGATGAATCAGATTTTGCAACCATTTATTGATTCCTTCGTGGTGGTTTTCATTGATCTGAGTAAAACTGCTTTCAGGACTCGTCATGGGCTATATGAGTTTTTGTTAATGCCATTCGGAGTGACAAATGCGCCGGCAGTGTTCATGGATATGATGAATCGAATTTTGCGGCCATTTATTGATTCCTTCGTGGTGGTTTTCATTGATGATATTTTGGTGTATTCGAAGTCAGAGGAAGAGCACTCTAAGCACTTGACAGAGGTATTGAAGAAGTTACAGGAGCATAGCTTGTATGCCAAGCTGTCGAAGTGTGAGTTTTAGAGGTTTGAGGTAGCTTTCCCAGGTCATATCCTTTCTAAGGAGGGAGTGGACACTGATCCTCGGAAGGTTAAACCAGTGAAGGATTGGCCCAGGCCAACGACAGTGAAGGAAGTCAAGAGTTTCTTGAGTTTGGCTGGGTACTACAGGAGATTCATTCAGGGCTATGCACAAATTGCAGTTCCTTTGACAGGGTTAACTCGGAATAATGTGGCATTCACATGAACTGATAAGTCTGAGGAGAGTTTCCTTGAGCTAAAGGAGAGATTGGCGACTACGCAAGCTAGGAAGGACTATGATATCTTCAGTGATGCACCTCTCAGAGATTTGGGGTGCGTCTTGATGAAAGAAGGGAAGGTTACTGCATATGGTTCGAGGCAGTTGCGTTCGCATGAAAGGAACTATCTGAAGCATGATTTGGAATTGATAGCTATTATCTTTGCCTTGAAGCAGTGGAGAAGTTATGTATATGGAGAGAAGGTCAACATGTATACCGACCACAAAAGCCTGAAGTACATTTATCAGCAGAATGATCTAAATCATCGGCAGAGAAGGTGGTTGGAAGTGTTGGAAGACATTCGTCCTTAGATCAAGTATCATCCAGGCAAGGCAAATGTGGTAGCCGATGGGCTTAGTCGGAAGAGCCGTTTGTCGAATATGATCACTACTCAGAGAGAGTTGGTAACCGAATTTGACCAAGCAGGTATCGAGGTCGTACTGCAGGGTTTGGGAGCATCTTTGGCTCAGTTGAGGCTACAGCCTTCTTTGAGGGAGCAGATTGTGGAAGGTCAGAAATCAGATGCAGTGATTTAGAGGATGTTGCCGCAGGTTTCCGAAGGCAAGTTATCTGAGTTTCGTGTCCAAGATGGAGTTATATGGATGGGTGACAGGTTGTGTGTTCCGAAGAATGCAGATGGGAAGGAGAGTTTCTTGCAGGAGGCACACAATACCTTGTTGTCAATACATCCTGGAGGCACAAAGATGTACAAGGACATCAAACAACACTTTTGGTGGTCAGATATGAAGAGAGATGTGGCAAACTTTGTGGCAAGGTGTCTGACTTGCTAGCAGATCAAAGTAGAGAATCAGAGGTCTGGAGGTTTGTTACAGCCATTTCCCATTCCGGAATGGAAGTGGGAGAATATTAGCATGGATTTCATCACAGGGTTGCCAAGGAGTCTGAAGGGCAATGACTCAATTTGGGTTATTATGGACCGTTTGAGTAAGTTAGCTCATTTTCTGTCTATGAAGATTACTTGGTCATTAGAAAAATTAGCAGAACTGTACATTGCTGAGATTGTGAGACTTCATGGAGTTCCTGTGTCGATTGTTTCCGATAGGGATGCGAGGTTCACATCGAGATTTTGGAAGGGTTTGCAAGCAGCCTTGGGTACCTGGATCGATTTCAGTACTGCTTTCCATCTGCAGACCGATGGTCAGACTGAAAGGGTGAATCGGGTGTTGGAGGATATGCTGAGGGCTTGTGTTATGGATTTTGGTGGCAGTTGGGAGAGGTACTTGGCATTCATTGAGTTTGCTTAAAACAACAATTACCATGCGAGTATCGGGATGGCTCCGTATGAAGCTCTGTACGGGAAGAAGTGCAGGACACCTGTTTGTTGGTATGAGGTTGGTGAGGGGCAGATATTTGGGCCTAAGATTGTGCAGCAGACATCGGGGAAGATCGAGCTGATTCATAAGAGGTTGGTCGAGGCTCAGAATTGGCAGAAGAGTTATGCAGACACTCGACGAAAAGACTTGGAGATTGAGGTTGGGGATGCAGTTTTTCTCAAGGTGTCTCCGACTAAAGGAGTGATCAGGTTTGGAAAGGGAGGCAAGTTGGCGCCAAGGTACATTGGGCCATACAGAATTTTGGAGCAGATGGGTAAGACAACATATAAGTTGGAGCTACCGGAGGAATTGGCATAGGTACATGATGTGTTCCATGTGTCGATGTCGAGAAAGTATGTACCGGATCAGAAACATCAGTTGGTGGCAGTGCCTGAAGGACTACAGGTGAACTTTATTTACAAGGAGCAGCTTGTCGAGATTGTTGATCGTAGGGAGAAGTTGTTGAGGAATAAGGTGATACCTATGGTCAAGTTATTGTGGAGGAACCAGCAATTCGAGGAGGCTACCTGGGAGCCGGAGGATCGCATGCAGAAGGATTTTCCTGAGCTTTTTGTATGATTGAACTCTTTTGTATTATTGTATTCTTTTGATTTAATTGTATTTCTTTTGGTTAAACTAAATTCTCTTGTGTGATTGTATTCCTTAAACTATATTTCCATTTATGTGATTGCATTTTCTTTTGCTTATTTTGTTTGGTCCCTATTAGCAGTACTTCTGAGGACAGAACTATTCTAAGGAGGGAGTTATGTAACACCCTATATTTTTAAATAATGTTTTTGAGAATAATAAATGGATTAAAATGATTTTTGGTGATTTAATAAATATTTTTCTGAAATTTATCTTTTTACACGTGCAAAATACGTGCAAATATTTTCTGGGGAAGTTCAAATTCAGAAATTATTTTGGGGAAACCTAATATTTATTAGTAGGTATTATCTGTAAATTTTCTAGATTTTTCTGATATTTATTTGACCTATTTGCAAATATTACAAAAGGAGGGGAGTTTGTGCAAAATTACCACTTGGAGTAAAAACTCCAGATTTTTTGGATTTTTAGCCTGAGTATGATGCCTAGCCAACTCAGAGGTAAAAATTTTACTTTTTTTAATAGATTTGGTTTTATTTCACAAATTTCTTAAAAAAGGGTCTTTTTTGCAAAATTGCCACTTAGAGGCCAAAATTACAAAATTTGTTTTCTGGGTTTTGAAACCAGTGTCGGCCAGATCTAAGTATTTTTTTTTGTTTTTAAATATAAATTTAATTTTTTTAATCTAATTTCCAAGTATAAGGATTTATATATGTAAAGATATATTTAAAAGGGATATTTTACAAAACCTATTCAAAACCCTAAATACTCTATTTCCGGCCTAATATAAAAAAGGTGCAGCCGTCTCTTTGTTGCACTATACAAAGGGTTTTCTTTATTATTGATTTCTTGGAGTTTCGAAACGAGGATCTTGATTTTCTTGAGGAAGGATGAACTTTTCTTATTCTTTTTATTACTTCGGTTGATTCTTCAAAAAGGTGAGTGATATATATTTAACTTCTTGTTGATCTATGCATGTTGTATGTGATGATTTGTTTATTAGAATGTATGATAGATGGATATATGATAATATAATGATTATTGATGGATGAATGAATAAAGATTGAATCTTTTCATGAAAACTATGTTATTGATGAATATAATTTCTATATAGATGACTTGAGATTGTTAAGAACCTAATAGAAATCACGAGTATGATGTTTTCTTTCATAATCTTGTTGTTTTGAATGCTTATTATGAATTGAATGATGCTTACTGCGAAAAGTGAACAAAACTCCACCTTTACTGTTGAATAAGAATGCATACACACTGTTGGGTATTTTTGATGAGTAAAACTTGATGAATGGTTGTTATAATTGTATATATTCATGGGTAAACTATTGAAATTACTTTGGGTATGTGTGTAACAAGTTTTAGAGGAGTTATTGAATCAAAAAGATAAATTCTTGAAGTGAAAAGGGGGATTTTGAGTTTCGGGTCTGAAGGTTATGGCCAAAATTGAGTTTTTGTGTTTAGTAAAGTTTTCAATTGGATCTTGATTGTTTTCGTACTGGGATTGTTTTGAACATTGTACTACTCCTGTTTGGTGAATTTTGATGCTATAACTGATTTTTGAACACTTATATATGGATACATATATATACTACTTTACTGTTTTGAAGATTTCGTGAAAAATTACTCTTTTATGATCTTGATGAGATTTTGATTTTTTTTATCAACTCGAGTATGTTATACAAGTTGTATTTGGTCATCTCAAAAATTTTGTTTTGCAAATTTATGATTTTACAAAGAATTAACGAAGTATCAGTAAAAAGGTGCACGAATATTAAAGCTGTCGAATTTTGAATTGTCGGTCGACTGTCAAGATTTTACACATGAAATGACTGTCGACTGTCAATTATTTGATTTTGGGATTTTTTGCATGTTGGTCGACCGGCCACTTTGGACTAAGTTTAATGGTCGACTGTCAGCTGTTTGGCTGAGTGTTCTTGTTGAGTTTTCATCATTTTTCTTGAACAATTATTTCTTTGAAGTTATGGATTATTAATATACTATTTTGGATAATATTTTGCTACCGATTACAGTATTTTACAGAGAGTTATATTTTGTTTATAATAGAATTAAATTGTATTTCTAATACTTTATAAAGTGAAATATAAACTGTTTTCGATGGAATTGATGTTTTGTGATATTCTATGATTTCAAATTATGATTCTCAGTTATTTAATAGATTTAATATCTTATTTCAATTCTAGAATTTGTGAGTATACTGAATGAATTTGGTTTTGTTGATTAAAGAAGTTTTCATTGATATAAACATTTGAGATTTGGAATTAAGAGTTTTATTGAAAGTTTTGGTGTTGATGTTCGATTTCTGAGTCTCTAGGAGTTGAGTGGGAGTCCTATGAACCGGCAGATGAGATTTTGTAGATTTTGACTAGTTGGGGTCATTGGGGGTTATTTTGTGGAATTCAGTCCGGCAGGATACACTAACTGTAGAGAGGGGAAATTTGTGTTTTAATAATAACCAACTTAAGGACATGCACTAGTGGAGATGTGATGGAACTTGGGAAACGTAAGTATATGCTCTTGGGATCCAGTCCAACGGATGCGTTCCAGGACTTGTGTGTTCTGTCTCAAAAGGACTATTAGTATGTTCGCGTGTCGAGGGTCTGCAGTGCCTATTCACAGAACATGCAGGTACATTCGCATGTCGACGGCCGATGGGTCTATTCACAGGAAATGCCTGTGTACTTGCACGTCGAGGGGCGACGGTGGGGTACACTGCAGAGAGCTGATTCTCCAGTTTTTTTATAGCTACTCTTACATGATGCTTGCGCGTCGAGTGTTGTGATGCCTATTCGCGGAGTAATCTGGATCTTGTTTCCATCACCATAGTAGGATTAGTATGCATTAGAGAGTCATCATACTGCATTTGTGTTTTCTTGACTTGGTTTTATGCATGTTTGTTTTCTGTTTTCCTACCTTGACACTTAGCTTAGTTTCATTTAATGTTTTCAAGCTTTATTTATTGTTATTTCATTTTCCATTCGTTACTATTGTTGGTATGTGTTGTTTATAACTTATCTTCATGTTTTATTTACATTGTATTTCTTTTGATGTCACTCACACAGTTATGGCTGACCCCTATAGTTTTGGGGGTTAGGGTTATATCTAGCTTCATGTTTTACAGGTAGGTGCCTATAGTAAGGAATTTGGATGCTTGTAGTAGAATGATAATGTGGCTTATGTAAATTGTAAAAGAATATATTGTAAAAGAAAGATATTGTAATTCAATGTATTTAATTTTTCGCTATGCTTTGTAAAGAATTGATGTAATAAAAGTTGTAAATTTTATTTGTGTTTTTTCTATGTTTACTGTTACATTGAGGTTAATGCTGGGAGTTGTGCCACTTATTTCTGAGATATTATATTGGAAATTTGGGGCGCTACACTAACGTCCCTGAAACACCGATAAGTAATGTAAACCATTAAAAACGAGCGAACTACTACTCAAAGGCTCTAAAACTCAGTCTTTGAGAGTGAGGGGCTTATGTTATGGGTGAAAATAGAGCCAAATCGGGATCGTTCAAATTGGGCATGAATCTTAAAACTCCCAGGGATAAATTATTAAACTTCACCGGAAACGAGTATGTCACGCCCCGCTTCACAAAAAGGAATACGAAATACGGGTACGCAACTAAGTCCAGCGAATGGCTTTCACCATTCATAAGTTGTAGGATCGACTCAACATCATAACATGAAATATAACAAAATATACTAAACTACGCATGCATGAATAAATTATTAATCAACAGAAATTATTTGAACAAATATAAACTTACCAAATAAATATAAGAATTGGATCAAAAGTAAAACTTCAGGACTACAAGCCCGTTACAAGTTTCAAGTAGCAACAGGAATTTAAATAAACTTAAGTACAAAATAATTAAAGCAAATTTTCCCATGCGAAGCCTAGAACGTTAGCTCACCAACTCCTTCTAGCAGCTCGTCTCCAAGTATTGCAAGTTCGAGCCGCAAGTAGTACAAGCAAGGGTACAAGAACGAAAATATAATAAAGAACAAGAACCAAGGTATAACAAGGAACAAAGACAAGAATAAAGGAACATGGATAAAACGAAGTCAAGTGTGATACAAATAATTATAAACATATGAACGAAAAGACAACAACCTGCAACTGGAAATCATGTAACGAAAATGGGTTCATGCAAACTTGTGAATTAAAATCATGTGACTTCTAAATCAAAATCATGTAGCTTCTAAATCAAAATCTTGTAACTTCTAATCAAAATCATGTAACCAAATCATGTAACTTGTAACGAAATCAAGAAACTGGTAGACAGGATCAGGCATGTGCTTAGTGTCAACTTAAGTCCATTGTTTAATTCTATCTAGGTAGCACTTCATGCGTCTCATACATTTACCACATGGTTGCTACATACAATCAAATTACATTTAGATTTCGTAGTGGATTCTATAGGGCTGTGTATTCAGGCATCATGTAGTGGTGCACCATATCAGGTAATCCAAATCATATTAACCAAATCATATCGAGTAATCCAAATTACCCAAATGTAATCCAAATTATCCAAAAGTAATCCAAATCATTTAAATGTAACCAAATCAGGTGCCACTATTACGGAAAATATTGGTCCCCTTCCGAGTACACATTTCTATATTGTCTACTACTAGATATTTCCCTTAACCCCGGCTTGTTACTTTTTATTACAAATAAATATGATCAAGAGATAATGAGAAAAAATTAGGGCAGGACAATAATGTTTCAAGAGCTTATATGCAAGGAACATGTTCTAAATTACAAAATACAAGAAACAACATGCAAAATATCAATTCTGGACATCAAGATGTTGCTGCACCAAAACTGAGATTTTTGCTACCAAAGGAATGCAAATCTGGATCCGTCAGAAAATCTGGAAACTAGACTCTCTGCCGAATCCAGCGCATATAAACAAGATACATAAAGGTTGTAGAAACTGGTGGGAAAACATCAAACTATACAGGATTCGTGTTCAACCAGAATTTGTAAAATTGTGTTTAGAAACATGAAACGTGTTTGAAACTTCATTAATTAATTCCAGAAAAATTAGGGAATGTTCTTTATTGTGTCTAGTTTTAACATGCAAAATTTCAATTCATTATCTTATAGATAGCATAGCTAATTTAATTGTAAAACAAAGTGACGCAGCAATTTTATGAATCTGGAATCTCAGACACAGCAGCACTCAAACTGCAATAAATCAGACATCATAAATCTGATTTGAGATCCGTTGAAAGGGTTGTAAAATAGACATCTGGGTCTACATTTCATGTTAAGAACTCAAGTTCGGATTCTGATGTTATCGGGGTCAAAACAGTAATAAACAAGAATATTCTTGCATGAATGTCTTATAATCATACGAGTTGTAAAACGAACGTATCAATGAATAGTTGTAACTCTTATGATCATGGAACTGCTAAGGAGTAGAATGAGATCATCAAATGATAAGCCAAAGGGGAGTCATAACTAAAATCTACTTGCAGTATTTTCAAATAAAAACTTGTACTAGAACAAACGAATTGTACAAGAAGATACTTGCCTTAATTGGATGAAGATGTTGATCAACAATCGAGATCGGATGGATCGGATCAGTGCGGATCTTGATGGCAATCAAGATTAAGGAAGATCGACGGCTGAGATACAATCTGATGATGATCAAGATCGATCGGACGGTCACGATTCAAAGATGATGAATCCCTCTTGATCAAATAGCATACACCATCAAATGGCTTTGGCTCTGGTTCTGGCAATGATTGGCGGCGGTGCACTGCGGTGGGAGGACGACGGCGGACAGGCGACGCAACGGCGGGATGGCAGGAGGCTGGCTTGCGGCTGCTAGTTGTCGACTGGAGATGTTGTTGCTGCTGTCGACTGGTGCTGTCGTCGCTGCTGTCGTGGAGGAGAAGGGGAGAAGACGGGGCTGGCTGTGGGTGTTGCTGTCGGCTGGCGTTGTGGAGGCAGGGTGAGGAGGATGGGGAGATGAAGGCAGGGCTTGGAGATAGGTGATGGGGTGGAGAGGATGACGGGGATGAGGAGATAGAGGGTGCTCTGTTTTGGTTTCGAAACAGGGAGGGGGAGAGACGAGCGGGAGTTGGGAGATGGTAAAGAGGGTAATGGGTTCAGGCGTGGAAGACGAGGATAGATGATCGGAGGTCGGGGTTGCAAGAGGTTGACGAGGCAATGGCGGAGGGAGGGTCGAAGGTGGAAGACGATGGGTTTCGGAGTTCAGGAGGTAGAAGGAGGGGTAGGGACGATGAACAGTGGATGGGGGAAATGAACAGGAGGCGAGTTATACAGTAGGGATTAGGGTTAAAATAGGGGAATTAAGATTAGGGTTAGAGATTAGGGTATTTATATAGTATAGGGTTATTGGGTTTGGGTTATTAGGTAAGCGGGTTTGGGTTTCTAGATCTAATAGGGGAAATAAAATAACCAATAAAAATATAATTTATAATAAAATGTAATTTACATTACAATATATAATTTATTTTAAATAACTACAAATACAATTAGTACATAGAAATGGATTTTTAATAAACAGTCAAAATTAATAATAATAATAGCAATAATAACAATTATCACAAACATAATAATAATAACAGTAACAATAATAGTATAAATTACAATAATAATAATAAGAAAAATGATAAAAATAATAATAGTAATAATAGTAATAATAATAATAATATATGTATATCAAAATGCAAATTCGAGTTTAACAGATTTGTTAAAATAATCCAAAAAATATATAGTATAAATAGTAGATCAAATAGAAATAGAAATTGAGGTTAAAATATACCATTATTCGAAATAATTAAAATTTTCGATTAGAAAATATTTTAATGGAGAATCCAAAACGAATTTAATACAAGGTAAATTATAATTAATCGAAATACATAAAATATACAGAAAAATATTTATTTACGGGAACGCGGGTTACAGAGTATGTAAAAAAGAGTTGGGCCTAAGCTCAACTACCAAAAATGGATTTGTCATATTGGGTTGTCATAGGGCTCAACATGAAAGCAGTTCATAATTATCTAAAAAGATGATTTAAACTCATAACTATCCATAAAAGACGGTTTAAAACATTATCTCTTCACCCAGAGAAGAGTCCTAACTCTATCTCTTCGAGAAGAAGAACATAACCAATTTCATCTAAACACTGGGAAGTAGTGATAAATAAATAACTTGAAACTGGTCCCCAATGTGACTATAAATACCCCATGACCACCACAGATTTGATCAGGTAAAACCTTTTTTTTTAATTCCTTTTTTTAATTGTTAATTCGAATTTAATATTTAAAATTTCAAAAAAATTTAAAATTTGAATTAGTTAATTAAAAAAATTTTAAAAAAATTATTAATTCTGAACTTTTTTTAATATTCCGAAAGAGTAATTATAAATTAAAAAAATTAATTAAAGAATTAGATAATTCACTATGAAAATTGGGAAATTTAATAAAAAAATCTGAAAAATGATTTAAAATAGGGGAAATTTTTTTTTAAAATGGAAAAACCTCAAAAACTCAAGGAGAATCTATAAAAAAAAATTCTACGAATACGAATGCCTGACCAACTTGAATGTTGCAACATTTCTGTTCGCTATAAAGTTTTGTAAAGCAAAACAGAATGCTGACCAGTCAATGCCATGTGTCATCACTGCCGCTCACCACGTGTTACCCGATGCCACACACTTAGGGCTGGTACAAAAACCCGATACCCGAACCCGATTCAGACCCGACCCGGATCCGGTATTGGACTGGAACTGATCCGATCTATACGGGTCTTGGTCCGGGTCCTAAAAGATGACCCGATGCACTTCCGGGTCTAGGTCCGGATCCGCTTAAAATAGATCTGACCGGACGAGGACCCATTTAAAATTACCCCCAAAATATGGAATTTGAATTATAGTGTTATAGGGATATACATGTAAATAGTAATTGCTGAAGATAAATGTGCAAATATAATATTTATTCATGTAATTAAGGAAAAATTTGTTGGAACCACAGGGTATCCGGCGAAAAAATACTTAAGTACAAATATTTATTCCATGCTACCGAATCTGATGGGTAGATTTTTTTAACTAGGACTCAGACCCGGACCCAGACCTGATTCTCGCAAGTCTGGGTCTGGGTCCAATTTTTGAATCCCTGAGGTACCGGATCCAGGTTTGGGTAGTGGAGGACCCAATACTAGCTCTACACACACCTAGTAGAAAGGCAAAACAGCACGTGTGGACCACCAGATCTTTGTGCCTATCATGATCAACAACTCAGATTTGATTAGGTAAAACATTTATATTTTTAATTCCTTATTTTAATTGTTAATTCGGATTTAGTATTTAAAGTTTCCAAAAACAAAATTAAAATTTGAGTTAATTAATTAAAAATTCTAAAAATAATTATTAATTCAGATTTTTTTTAAATATTATAAAAAAAGTAATTATAAATTTAGAATAATTAATTAAAGAATTCGATAATTAATTATGATATTGGGAAATTGAATTAAAAATCTAAAAAGTGATTTAAAATTGAAAAAGAAATCATAAAGATATGGAAAAACCTAAAAAATACAGTGTAGAACCCCGTATTTTTAAATGTTTATGATGAATTAAAATGATTTTGGAGAATTTATAAATATTTTCTGAAAATATATCTTTTTACACGTGCAAAACACGTGCAAATATTTTCTTTAGAAGTTCAAAAGTCAAATTTTCTTTATGGAAAATCATTATTTAGTATTTTGGATTTATTTATTATTTTTCCTGATTTTTCAGAAATTAATCGGATCTATTTGCAAATTTTGAGAAAAGAAGGATCTTTTTGCAAATTTGTCATTTTAGGGGTTAAAATGTAAAATTTACTTTCTGGACATTTTGAAAAGTACCGGTTGAGATTAATGAGTCTATTTTTCTTTTAAATCCGAATTTAAATGAATTTTATTGAATTTCCAAGAATAGAGATCTATATATGTAAAGTTGTATTTCAAGCGGGGGTATCTTGCAAAAGTGTTTGGAAAACCCTAAACTTCTTATCCCGGGTATTTAAAAGAAAAGGCAGCCGTCATTCGCTGCACAATATAGAATTTTGTGATTTTTCTTGGGAGGATCAAGAGGAAGTTTTGGATCTCGCAAAAAGGAGTGGTTTTATTGTTGGATCTCGTCGTTTCTAAAGGTGAGTGATATGAACTTTGTTTTGTTGTTTGCTTTATGTGAATAATGTAAATTTGGTTGTTGTTTTGATTTACGTGAATGATTGTTTCGTTGTTTGTTTTGACATGTTTGTGTATTTAGTGTATTTTGTATGTGAGTGATGCAATAGTTGTTGTTTGTATTATGGCATGGTTATGAGTTGTGGTATAGTTCAGTTTTGAGAATTTGGTGTGGAAGAATTTCGGATCAAGAGATCATGTCATCAAAATTGAAATTTGAGAATTTAGTTGAGTTGAGGAAATGTACCCAAATTGGGGATACTCTTGAGATTTGATATTGGTATGTTTTGGATCTGAGTACAAACTATTTCAATGACTAATGACTTTTTAAGAAACTCTACTTTTGATTATCATGTACAACCTAAACTGTGCAGTCTGTAGGCTGACAGTCGACTGGCAGACCTTTCAGTCGACTGGTACGACCCGGCTGATGTGATATTTAGTTTCCTTGAAAATCCGCTCTGGACAGTCGACTGGCACACTTAGTATTTATTTTTCAAGTTATCGTAGATTTTTTTCTGGTAAGTCGACTTATGACTTTTGCAAGTCGACTTATAACACTTAGAATATTTTCTTAAAAGATTTCTGAAATTTCTCTCTGGTAAGTCGACTTATGACTTCTATAAATCAACTTAAATTCTCTGGTAAGTCGACTTATGACTTTTATAAGTCAACTTATATTCTCTGGTAAGTCGACTTATGACTTCTATAAGTCAACTTATAACACTTAGCTTATTTTCTTAAAATCATGGAACATTCTTTCTGGACAGTCGACTTATGCTTTCTATAGTCGACGGGTACTGATGTATTTTTATTTTTATGAAGATTCTTTCAAATGATTTATTCTTCAAATGTTTTAATCTATACTTTATCTTCTATTAAACATATGTTTCAAGATGTTAAGTTGAGCAGTTTAAGATGTGAGTTTGGTTGAGATATTTGAGTTGAGTCTCTAGAGGATGTGTGTGACCCTAGTATACCGGCGGTTGAGTTCATTATGTTTAGGCCTGTTGAGGCATTTTGGTTGTTCAGTTTTGAGTTAAGTCCGGTAGGGTACATCAACTCTAGGAGATTCGTTAAGTAATTAAATAATCCAAAAATGATAAGGACAGGCACTAGTGGTGATATGATGAACGGGAACATAAGTCATGTACCTCAGTACGGCTTTCGATGTGGGATTTAATCTTCGGAATTATCCAAGTAACTTACTTGTGGTGTGGGATTTATCTCCAGAATCATCCAGGTAAATTACCTGTGGTGTGGGATTTATCTCCGGAATTATCCAGGTAATTACTTATGGTGTGGGACTGATCTCCGAAATTATCGGGGTCGAGGAGACGCACATGTGGTATTCGTGTGATGAGGTCATTGCTTACGGTGTGGGATGATCTCCGGAATTATCCAGGTAAATTACCTGTGGTGTGGGATCTATCTCCGGAATTATCGGGGCATGGGCTAATACTCACAATTTATCTTTATCTCGTAGTAGTCATCGTGATAGGATTAGTTGCATAGCGGGGGATTGAACCCTATGAAGTGAAGACGTTAAGGGCTTGCACCGAACCTATGTAGAGTGGGATGCATAGACTTCGACAAGTACGCATTAGAGAGTCCGCATATAGAATTTGCGTTTCTTGACTTAGTTTTATGCATGTGGTTTCCTGTTTTATACACTTGACACTTAGTTTAGTTTCACTTGTTGTTTACATGTTTCCTTGCTACGTCATATTTTATATATTCTTGTTTATTATTTGTTGTTTAAGAATCCATGCTTAATGCTTATTTATGTTGTTTGTTTGTTTTTATGTCACTCACACCATTTATGGCTGACCCCTTTAGTTTTGGGGGTTAGGGATCATCTCTAGCCTCATGTGTTGCAGGTTGTTGCTTAGAGTTTGGAGGTGTGGATGCTTGAGTTAGTTTTGAGATAAATTGATTTAATAGAGTTTTGTGTAAATTTGTAAAGCAGTGTTGTAAATAGACTGTGTTGTGAATAAAAGAAAATTTTGATTTGAGATGTTTTAAATTCCGCTGTGCTATGTAAAAGATTTTTGTAACAAAAGTTGAAAATTTCATTGGTGTTGGTTGTGTTTAATGTTACATTGAAGTTGATGCTGGGATTGTGCCACGTATTTTCTCAGATATCATATTAGAAATTCGGGGCACTACAGAGGTTGGTATCAGAGCATGCTTCAATAGTAATAATAAACATGGCATAAAAATAACCTAGGTGTGGACACTAGAGTGTGGGTACCTAGGTGTGGACATTAGAGAGTGAGTATCACATAGAACTGAACATGATGTTTTACCTTTGGGATGCAATTGAGGTTTTGCCAAAAGGTATTGATGTGAGTTTGAAATGCGTGTGGTGCTCTAACTTTTCCCTCGTTTTGTAGTATTCAGTATGGTTGCACCCAGGCCCAGGAATAGTGGTAACAATGAGGATGGATCTGGAAGTTCTCGAGGAACTGGAATTGATCTTAAGGCCGAATTTTCCAAGGTGTATCAGACTCTGAATGCGCTAATGGCATTTAATTTGGCACAGAATCAGAATCAGAACCAGCAGCAGAATCATGGAGCTGGACAGGGATTGGTTAACGCCGATCCTATCAAGCAGATCGAGTCCTTCAAGAGGATGAGGTCGCCAGTTTTTGAGGGGCAATCTGATCCAAATGCAGCTGACGATTGGATTAGAAGGATTGAGACAATCTTCGAGGTATCGGAGACTCCGGTAGCCAATCAGGTGAAGTTGGCTACTATGCAACTGGAAAAGGACGCTGGTGTCTGGTGGGAATTGTTGAAATGGACTTTGGGAGACCAGCCGATGACTTGGGAAGCTTTTCTGGAGGAATTCAGGGATCGCTTCTTTCCCTTAGATATTCAAGAGAAGAAGGCGATCGAGTTCCTGAATCTACAGCAGGGCAGCATGACCGTGCGAGAGTATGAGACCAGGTTTGCTCAGCTTTCAAGGTATGCACCAGAGTTGATCATTGACGAGGCGAAGAAGGCCAAGAAGTTTAAGCAGGGCTTGAGGCCAAGCTTGAGGTCGAGAATGATTTCGTTGGGCATACGGAGGTTCAACAAGCTGGTCAGGAGAGCAGCTATGACTGAGGAGGACATGGACCAGTTCCAGAAAAGGCAAGATACCTGGAACAGGAATAAGAGGCCAGCATCAGGTCAGAGTGGAAAGGAATTCCCGGCGAAGCAAATTAAGTTCAGTGATCCAGTGCAGAAGGCACCTGCAACTCAGGGAGTGACTTGTTACTACTGCAAGGAGGCAGGTCATTACAGGTCAGCGTGTCCTAAGTTGGCGAAGTAGACTTGTTTCCAATGTGGGCAGACTGGACATTCTAAGTCTCATTGTCCACAATTGAGGAAGGATGGTTCAGGTGGAAGCAAATTCCAGATGCAAGGGCGAGTATTTGCATTAACCGAGGAGGATGCGGGTAACTCGGAAGATGTAATACAGGGTATGCAAGAGTTTTGATTTTTATTTTAAATCAATGTAATAAGTAAAACCTTTATTTGAGAATAATTGGAGATTGAGTATCACTCTTCATGTAACAGGGATAATAAAGGCAAAGGTTTTATTTGATACTGGTTCATCGCATACTTTTGTGTCGCCAAATTTTGCAAAGGTCTTAGGTGTGGAGCCTAAGTTGTTTCCAGGCAAGGTTTTGTCGGTGGCAACGCCGTCAGGTGAAGAATTGATCGCTGATCGATATTACGAGGGCTGTGATATCGAGATTGGCGGGAGGTTATTCAGCATTGATCTGATTGAGCTGCAAGTCTTAGGAGTGGATGTCATCGTGGGAATTGATTAGATGGCAATATATGATGCCACAATTGAATGCAAGCAGAAAGAGGTGTTGGTGAAAGCACCAGGTGGTCCCGCAGTGACTTTCCAAGGGAAGAAGAAGATTCCGAAGGTAGTTGCAATGGTATCCAAGATGGTGATTCCAGATGAAGTCAAGGGCATTCCGGTTGTCAGAGATTTTCCTAAGGTGTTCTTGGAAGATTTTCCAGGATTACCGCCGCAGAGAGATGTGGAGTTTTGCATCAATGTTCAGCCAGGGAGCGCTCCGATTTCTAAGGCTCCGTACAGGATGGCACCTGTAGAGCAAGACAAAGTAAAGAAGCAGATTGAGGAGATGTTGAGCAAAGGGCTTATTAGTCCGAGTTCTTCTCCGTGGGGAGCGCTAGTGTTGTTAGTCAAGAAGAAGGATGGGTCAATGAGGATGTGCATTGACTACCGGGAGTTGAATAGGGTGACTATTCAGAACAAGTATCCACTGCCGCGGATTGATGATTTGTTCGACAGGCTTCGAGGAGCAGCTGTGTTTTCGAAGATTGATTTGAGATCGGGGTATCATCAGGTTCGAGTCAAGGAGGAAGATGTGAGTAAGACAGCTTTCAGGACTCGTCATGGACTCTACGAGTTTTTGGTGATGCCATTTGGGTTGACGAATGCGCCAGCAGTGTTCATGGATATGATGAATCGGGTTTTGAGGCCATTTATTGACTCCTTCGTGGTGGTTTTCATCGACGATATTTTGGTGTATTCGAAGTCGGAGGAGGAGCATTCTATGCACTTGACAGCGGTATTACAGAAATTGCAGGAGCATAGCTTGTATGCCAAGTTGTCGAAGTGTGAGTTTTGGATATTTGAGGTAGCTTTCCTTGGTCATATCCTTTCTAAGGAGGGGGTGGCCACTGATCCCCAGAAAGTTGAAGCAGTGAAGGTTTGGCCCAGGCCAACGTCTGTAAAGGAAGTCAGAAGTTTCTTGGGTTTAGCTGGTTACTACAGGAGATTCATCCAGGGTTATTCTCAGATTGCAGTTCCTTTGACATGTTTGACCCGAAAAATGTGGCATTTTCATGGACTGATAAGTGTGAGGCAAGTTTCCTTGAGTTAAAGGAGAGGTTGAATACTGCACCTATCTTAGCTTTGCCACAAGCTGGGAAGATTATGATATCTTCAGTGATGCGTCTCTCAGAGGTTTGGGTTGTGTCTTGATGTAAGAAGGCAAGGTTATTGCCTATGGTTCGAGGCAATTGCGTCTGCATGAGAAGAATTATCCGACGCATGATTTGGAGCTAGCCGCTATTATCTTTGCCTTGAAGAAGTGGAGCCATTATGTTTATGGTGAGAAGGTCAACATGTACACTGACCACAAGAGCCTGAAGTACATTTATCAATAGAAGGATCTAAATCTTCGGCAGAGAAGGTGGTTGGAGGTATTGGAAGACATTCGTCCTGAGATCAAGTATCATCCGGGCAAGGCAAATGTGGTGGCTGATGGACTTAGCAGGAAGAGTAGTTTATCGAGTTTGATCACTACTCGAAGCGAGTTGGCAGCAGAGATTGATCAGGCAGGTATCGAGGTGGTGCTGCAGGGTTTAGGAGCATCTTTGGCTCAGTTGAGGCTGCAACCTTCCTTGAGAGAGAGGATTGTGGAAGGTCAAAGATCAGATTCAGAGATTCAGAAGATGCTGCATCAGGTTTCAGAAGGCAAGCTATCAGAGTTTCGTGTTCAAGTTGGAGTTCTTTGGATGGGTGAGAGGTTGTGTGTTCCGAATAATGCAGATTTGAGAGAGAGTATCTTGCAGGAAGCACACAGTACATTGTTGTCAGTACATCCTGGAGGCACAAAGATGTACAGGGACCTCAAACAGCATTTTTGGTGGTCTGGTATGAAAAGGGATGTGGCAGATTTCGTGGCAAGGTGTCTGACTTGTCAGCAGATCAAAGCAGAAAATCAAAGACCTGGAGGTTTGTTACAGCCGTTGCCCATTCCGGAGTGAAAATTGGAGAATATCAGTATGGATTTCATCACAGGTTTACCAAGGAGTTCGAAGGGCAATGACTCGATTTGGGTTATCGTGGACCGTTTGACTAAGTCGGCTCACTTTCTAGCCATGAAGATTACTTGGTCGATGGAGAAATTGGCTGAGTTGTACATTGGGGAAATTGTGAGACTTCATGGAGTTCCTGTGTCGATTGTTTCCGACAGAGATGCAAGGTTTACTTCAAGGTTTTGGAAGATCCTACAAGCAGCTTTAGGCACCAGAACTGATTTCAGTACCGCTTTTCATCCGCAGACCGATGGTCAGACGGAGAGGGTGAATCGAGTGCTTGAAGATATGTTGAGGGCTTGTGTTATGGATTTCGATGGTAGCTGGGAGAGATACTTGGCATTGGTTGAGTTTGCTTATAACAACAGTTACCATGCGAGTATCGAGATGGCATCGTATGAGGCTTTGTATGGGCGAAGGTGCAGGACACCAGTTTGTTGGTACGAGGTTGGCGAGAGGCAGATGTATGGTCCAGAGATCGTGCAGCAGACGTCAGAGAAGATTGAGCTGATTTGCAAGAGGTTGGTCGAGGCTCAGAGTCGGCAGAAGAGTTATGCTGATACTCGATGACGGGACTTGGAGTTTGAGGTTGGGGATGCAGTTTTCCTCAAGGTGTCTCCGACCAAAGGAGTGATCAGGTTTGGTAAGGGAGGCAAGTTGGCGCCAAGGTATATTGGGCCATACAGGATCATGGAGCGGATTGGCAAGACAGCATATAGATTGAAGCTTCCAGAGGAGTTGGCACAAGTGCATGATGTATTCCATGTGTCATTGTTGAGGAAGTATGTACCAGATCAGAATCATCAGTTGGTAGAGATTCCTGAAGATCTACAGGTGAACTTGAGTTACAAGGAACAGCCTGTTGAGATCGTTGACCGTAGGGAGAAAGTTCTTAGAAGCAAAGTGATACCTATGGTCAAGGTGCTGTGGAGGAATCAGCAGTTCGAGGAGGCTACTTGGGAGCCCGAAGATCGCATGCAGAAGGATTTCCCTGAGCTTTTTGTATGAATGTATTTTTCTTTTATGTGATTGTAATTCTCTTGAATGATCGTACCATTGAATGAGTTATAATCCTTCTATTTTGATTATGTTGTCATATGCAATTGTTTGGACTATGTTTCCATTTATGAGATATTGTTTTCTTGTTGGTATGTTGTTTGGACTGATTAGTAGTAGTTCTGAGGACAGAACTCTTATAAGGAGGGAGTGATGTAGAACCCCGTATTTTTAAAATATTATTTTTAAATGTTTATGATGAATTAAAATGATTTTTGGAGAATTTATAAATATTTTCTGAAAATATATCTTTTTACACGTGCAAAACACGTGCAAATACTTTCTTTAGAAGTTCAAAAGTCAATTTTTCTTTATGGAAAATCATTATTTAGTATTTGGGATTTATTTATTATTTTTCCAGATTTTTCAGAAATTAATCGGATCTATTTGCAAATTTTGAGAAAAGAAGGATCTTTTTGCAAATTTGTCATTTTAGGGGTTAAAATGTAAAATTTACTTTCTGGACGTTTTGAACAGTACTGGTTGAGATTAATGAGTATATTTTTCTTTTAAATCCGAATTTAAATGAATTTTATTGAATTTCCAAGAATAGAGATCTATATATGTAAAGTTGTATTTCAAGGGGGGGTATCTTGCAAAAGTGTTTGGAAAACCCTAAACTTCTTATCCCGGGTATTTAAAAGAAAAGGCAGCCGTCATTCGCTGCACAATATAGAATTTTGTGATTTTTCTTGGGAGGATCAAGAGGAGGTTTTGGATCTCGCAAAAAGGAGAGGTTTTAATGTTGGATCTCGTCGTTTCTAAAGGTGAGTGACATGAACTTTGTTTTGTTGTTTGCTTTATGTGAATAATGTAAATTTGGTTGTTGTTTTGATTTACGTGAATGATTGTTTCGTTGTTTTTTTTGACATGTTTGTGTATTTAGTGTATTTTGTATGTGAGTGATGCAATAGTTGTTGTTTGTATTATGTATGTGAAACCCTAGTGGTATGGGATACAAATCTGAACATGGTTATGAGTTGTGGTATAGTTCAGTTTTGAGAATTTGGTGTGGAAGAATTTCGGATCAAGAGATCATGTCATCAAAATTGAAATTTGAGAATTTAGTTGAGTTGAGGAAATGTACCCAAATTGGGGATACTCTTGAGATTTGATATTGGTATGTTTTGGATCTGAGTACAAACTATTTCAATGACTAATGACTTTTTTAAGAAACTCTACTTTTGATTATCATGTACAACCTAAACTGTGCAGTCTGTAGGCTGACAGTTGACTGGCAGACCTTTCAGTCGACTGGTACGACCCCGCTGATGTGATATTTAGTTTCCTTGAAAATCCGCTCTCGACAGTCGACTTAGACCCTTTTCAGTCGACTGGCACACTTAGCATTTATTTTTCAAGTTATCGTAGATTTTTTCCTGGTAAGTCGACTTATGACTTTTGCAAGTCGACTTATAACACTTAGAATATTTTCTTAAAAGATTTCTGAAATTTCTCTCTGGTAAGTCGACTTATGACTTTTATAAATCAACTTAAATTCTCTGGTAAGTCGACTTATGACTTTTATAAGTCAACTTATATTCTCTGGTAAGTCGACTAATGACTTCTATAAGTCAACTTATAACACTTAGCTTATTTTCTTAAAATCATGGAACATTCTTTCTGGACAGTCGACTTATGCTTTCTATAGTCGACTGGTACTGATGTATTTTTATATTTATGAAGGTTCTTTCAAATGATTTATTCTTCAAATGTTTTAATCTATACTTTATCTTCTATTAAACATATGTTTCAAGATGTTAAGTTGAGCAGTTTAAGATGTGAGTTTGGTTGAGATATTTGAGTTGAGTCTCTAGAGGATGTGTGTGACCCTAGTATACCGGCGGTTGAGTTCATTATGTTTAAGCCTATTGAGGAATTTTGGTTGTTCAGTTTTGAGTTAAGTCCGGTAGGGTACATCAACTCTAGGAGATTCGTTAAGTAATTAAATAACCCAAAAATGATAAGGACAGGCACTAGTCGTGATATGATGAACGGGAACATGAGTCATGTACCTCAGTATGGCTTTCGATGTGGGATTTAATCTCCGGAATTATCCAAGTAACTTACTTGTGGTGTGGGATTTATCTCCAGAATTATCCAGGTAAATTACCTGTGGTGTGGGATTTATCTCCGGAATTATCCAGGTAATTACTTATGGTGTGGGATTGATCTCCGGAATTATCGGGGTCGAGGCGACGCACAAGTGGTATTCGTGTGATAAGGTCATTGCTTACGGTGTGGGATGATCTCCGGAATTATCCAGGTAAATTACCTGTGTAACGACCCGAAAAATAGCACATGGCTATTTTGCATCGAAATGTGTGCGCGATTGAGAATTCCGCGCGATCATGGATTTTCTGATAAAAATTTATCTTAATTGAGAAATATAAGATATATTGTCTATTTTATATTATTATTATTTTCAAGATTAAATTATTTTTATACAGATTATCTACAAAGTAGTTTTAATGTATTTTGTATTGTTTGGAATTATTAGAATAGAGAGTTAGACTTTATTTGAAATGTATTGAAGTTAGAGGGCTTATATGCAACATTCTCCTAGATATTTATCATCTATTATTGTTTATTTTCCCTTTTTACAAAAAACCCCCTTCTCTCTCTCTCTCCTTCCCTTCTCCTTCTTCTCCCTTCTCCCTCTTCCCGTTTGTTTCCCAAACCGAACCCATGAAACCCCACACCCCCCCCGGCCTCTCCTCCTCCCTTCTCCCTCCTTCGCTCACTTCCAGCCCAAAAGAAAAACCCAACCCTCCTCTGTTCTTCTCCTTCTCCCTCCCGAGTTCGACGCCGACCCCATGGAACCCCCCCCGACCTCTTCCTCCTCCCGATTTCCTCCCGTTCGCCCACGCCCAGCCAAATCGAAGAAACCCCGACCCCACCTCCCTTCTTCCCCTTCTTCTCTTTCCCATTCCCGTTTCCAATCCCGATCGGAAAGAACCCAAAAGAAAGCCCCCGACTTCCCTCCTCCCATCTCCTTCTCTCCGTTCACACCAAGCCAACGAGAAACCCCGACCCCCACCTCCATCTTCTTCCTTCTTTCCCTTCCGCGCTGTTCATCCCGAACCCCATGAACCCATCGATCGGCAAAGACTCCCCCATATCAAAATCCACCTCTATTCTTCGTCAAATCCAAATTAAAGTGAGGAGTAGACTAATGGAGAGATTCTCTACATGGTGGTAGCGTTGGATTTTCGATTGGACTTCGCGAAGGTATAACCCGAACTATTTTATTGTATAGAATTTAGTTGGGTTAAATTTTATTGAGTAAGAATATTAGGGTAGAGAGATTTTGAGGTGTTGGAAATTCTAGATGGGAGAAATTAGTAGGTTATTAGAGAGATTGTGAGTTGTTAGTAAATTAGGGATTTGAGTTTGTAAAAATAAATTGTAGGGATATGAATTAATTCTTGTATAGAAATAGAAATTTGTAGTTGGACTATTATATTATTTGGGGGCAATTTTAGTAAATAAATTGAGGATGAAAATACCGTCGGTATTAGATTATCACGTGCATCGCACGTGTATATCCCAAGCGTTCAGTAAACGCTTGTGTGATATTTGGGGATAGTGTTATTAGCTTTTATGATTGGTTTGAATTATTTGAGTTTAATCTCTTTGAAATTGATGATAGGATATATTCGCGACTTCGGATGCGGGATGGCATGGTGATGCTTCGACCCTTCGCGAAATGTGGTGAGTTGGTTTATTATATAATTGTGTGGTTTGAAAGATATATGTGAGTAAATTTGTTTATATATTTGTGTATTTTATGGTTTAAAGAAATAAGTGAGTTAGTATGTTTATATATGTTGTGGGTTGATGAATATGTGAGTTGGTTTATTATATAATTGTGTGGTTTGAAAGATATATGTGAGTAAATTTGTTTATATATTTGTGTATTTTATGGTTTAAAGAAATAAGTGAGTTAGTATGTTTATATATGTTGTGGGTTGATGAATATGTGAGTTGGTTTATTATATAATTGTGTGGTTTGAAAGATATATGTGAGTAAATTTGTTTATATATTTGTGTATTTTATGGTTTAAAGAAATAAGTGAGTTAGTATGTTTATATATGTTGTGGGTTGATGAATATGTGAGTTGGTGTATTATATATTTTGTGGTTGAAGAATATGTGAGTTATATTATTATATATTTTCGTGGTTTAAAGAAATAGTAAGTATCGATTTATTTTACATATTTTTGCGATTGTAAAAATATGGTGAAATTAACTATTTTGATCGTATAAAAACTTATATAATGGATGAGTTATATTTAGATGATGATATCAAAATATGGGTGTATGGTTTATATACGTATTTTGATGTTTTGAAGAAGTTCGAATAAACTAAAGTATTGTTATAAATTTATGGATCAAAGGGATCCTATAAAAAGTATGAATGGTAGAACTTGAGAAAATAGCCAAGATGAGTAGTTGTTCTAAGGTTCAAAGAAACCATGCTTAAGTGAGTATAGTAGTGGTTTTAGTTAAGAGTCTCAAAAAGAACCCATTTTAGTTGTTAGTAGTAGTGAGTAAAAAAGAACCCATCCTATGGATTTGGATTGTTGGAGAGAAAGAACCCACACTTGTGCTATAGTAAGAAATTCATGCTTGAATTGTTGTAGAAAGAAACCCATGGTTAAGTTGTAGTAGAATATCATGTTTGGGTCGATTTTAGAAAGAAACTCATGTTTGAGTCGATTATAGTAGGTATGCCATGATGAGTTGATTTTAGAAGAAACCCATGCTAAGTTGATTATAGTAGATTCTTTTGTTACTTCTAATTTTAGAAGATCAAGTTTGCTAGTAAGCACAGTTGATTGCTTCTAGGTTTGATTACCTGTATGGTTGTTGTATGTGTTGTTGTCTCATACGTGGCTCGACTGGCCCGTATGTAGATGTTGGTCTCATACGGAGCTTATTTGGCTCGTATGCATGTTGTTGTCTCATACGCGGCTCGACTGGCCCGTATGTAGCTGTTGGTCCCATACGTAGCTGTTTAGCTCGTATGTGTTTTTGGTTACTCGTATGTAGCTTCTTAGCTAATACGCAGTTTGTTGTGCTCGTCTAGGGTGATATCATTGTCCTAGGGCTATCGACCATCAAGACGTGTGTTTAGCTTACTCCTAAGGGACTGTGGACGAGTTACTTCGCGGGTGCCGTCAGATCTTAATCGTTGGTTGATTGCGGACCGGAGTGTGACGAAATCCCAGTTCATGATAGTAGCATGCGAATACGTTCGTATTGCCGGGGTCTTGGATCGATAGGCCATGAACCAGATCCTGAGGGATTCTGGTGAGTTTAGGTTGAGCAGCCTAATAGAGTTATCTTGCGAAGTCTAATTTAAGACGTAGCATGTTGTCATTCCTAGGATTGTTCAGGGTGAGGAACATCATTAAGGTAGTGACTTATAAAGATCATTTTACTTCGACCCTTTGCCGAAAAGAGAGGAGTTGGTTGTAGGTAGCGCCTTACGACCAACTTGTCCCTCGAAGCAGGCCTTAGGTGGTGTTATTGGGTTGTACCTTCCTGTCAAAGGGATACGTACGGTGCCTTCTCACGAGTTGGGAGCATGGGATGCGTATCGCACACTGTTAATTCCTGAAGTGCCATGATAAGGCGGCGGAGCTAGGGGAATGGACCCCGGAACTTCGTCGGGTCCTTGGCCAGGAGAGAGCGAACAGGCCATAGATCACGGTCTATGAGTTAGGGGCGACACAGGATAGGCTTTGTATGCTATACTGCGCTCGGAGAGACCCCGTGTTCGTCTGGTTTTTGAGTGAGGTCCGGTGTACCGGGTAGTAGTGGCAAACATAGACACCATGAGCGTACTGCATTGGTGGGACTTGACCACATTTGCAACCTCATCAGTCATGTAGTATCTGTCAGGAACAGGTTGTGTACAATTAGAAATTCATAACGCGGGTTCAAATCCCTATATATGGAGAAACGGCTTGAGATGGGGCGCATGTATTTATGGGCTGCATGTTGCTTCGGAGACTTGCTGGCATTAGAATAAGAGCATCATCGCATTAGTAATCTTGCATTAGAATAAGAGCATCGTTGTATTGGTAGTTTTGCATTAGAGTTTAAGTCATAAGGTACACAGGCACAAATCATATGTACACGTGTCCTTTCCATTCGAGATAAATTGCGAGTGTGATAGTTGGAGTAGATTAATAACCAAGCTATGGGCTTGGGATGTGATTGTGTTATTACCAAACTATGTTGGGATATGGGGTGTATTGTGATAAAATGCAAGTAAATGGTAAGGTGAATGAGATGTTAGGTTGGACATGAATGAATGTGGTAGTATGAGGATGAAGGCATATGTTTATGATGTGATACGTGAGATAAGGAAATAAAATCAATATTGTATTATGAGTGGTTATTCAAATGGTTACTAAATATAAGTATGTTATGAGCGGGTATAGATATACATACAGGTGATGACTCAGAGAGTATTTGATGTAAAATCTCATTTATGATGTTTACATGTTCAAATGTCAAGTAAGATTTGTTTATCTTGGAAATTGTGAGTTCGTTATGTTTTTACTTGAAAGTTTAATTTATTTACTTTTAATAAATTATACTCACACCAGAAATGGCTAACCCCTTAGTGTTTGGGGGTTAGGGAGTCCCCGGACTGCCCTAGGTCCCTACTGTTACAGGTCTTCAGCAGTGCAGAGGTGAGGTGTAGGTACAGGTTCCGTGGAGTGGAGCTCCAGTTATAATTTGTTGTTATGTTTTATTTGTAAATAGTAAAGATTTATGCTTTAAATTGTATTTTCGATGTATAAGTATGAGCATGATGATGAAAAGTATAGTGTGAGGCAGCAGGATATGGTTTTGACCCGTAACCATTTCGTGTGGAGTGCCAGGCGTCGTGGTAGGTTTTTACAGGTAAAATTCTAAAAACTTACTACGTTTTCATAAGGAATTTATGGTTTTTATTTGATAATTGTTATACCGTTATGAGTTTGGCCCCCAGAGCATATATATATATTGCCTGTGTGATGATGCTCATTTTGGCCTGGGGAGCCCGTATTTTTATTGCCTGTGATGTAAGCTACGGAATTTAGAGCAAAATTCCGTAAGCTTTTCTGTGTTTTGGGCAAAAAATACAAAGGAGACTCTGCCCAATTTTTCTTTGAAACATAACCATTTTAGTTTATGTTTAAAGTGATATAGAAATTGGAAGAATTGAGTTTGGAGTCAAAAAGAAAAAAGGGCAGGCGCTACAGTCGGTATTACAAACTTATATTTGTAATTACTGCATAGTAACTTTGTGTTGAAGAAAAGTTTTTAAATTTTCCAGTTTTTCTGTGTCTCGAGACTAATTGAAGGAAAGATCTTGACATGTGTCACGGTTTCCCAGTGACGGGGGAGATCGGGGCGTTACAGATGGTATCAGAGCCGACTTCAATTTAAAGTCCAACACAGTAGGAAAATTAAACTTGGAATGCCTTTAGGAGTCGGGTTTTAGCTAGTTGTAGATAGTTATAATTCATATTGTTGTCTCTTTCAACTTATGTTTATAATTTTTCTATATCTAGACCAGTATATGTGTTACCATCCTTTAAGCACATGAAGGATGTTCGAGGATGTCCTAACCAAGGAGGTGTTGATGGAAGAGAGTGAACCGACATTGAGGGATGATCCGATAACCTTGAGCGAGGAGCCAAGGAGACTTCACCACCACAAGGACTAAGTGAGGATCAACACACAGCGGCGACAGCCAGCATAACATCGGGGAATGAGGAAGCTGAGGAAGTACGTGATTAGGAAAGGTCGTCAAGCTAAGAAACTGGGTGATGCCTTCAGAGCTATATTAGAAGGCCTAGCAAAGGACAACAGATCAACCCCGAAGATGAACAATAAAGGAAAGGAGTCTGTTCACCAAGCACTTACTACCAGCAAGCCGTAGAAGGCAGGAGTGCTAGTACCGGTATGTGCATATAGAATTGCAACTAAGTTAAAAGTTGTATTTTTTTTTGGAAATTATTTTGGACTAAGAAGTAAGGTATGATGAAACACTTTCGTAAACAGTTGGATTTATATATATATATATATGGAATCCATACAACTGTTTTGTTCAATTGTGGTTCATCACATTCGTTTGTCTGAATTATTTTTCAAGAGTTGAGTTGTGTGCGGGAGGCAACTCTAGATTTGATTTGGTTGAATACACCATCTGGAGCATCAGCTTCGAGCAAATTACAGGAGAGAATCCTGGAAGTTTGAAGTAATGATCATAGGCCATGCCCTATTCTAAGGAGGGAGTGGCAACTGAACTGCAAAAGATCGAGATAAGTGAAGGATTGACCTCAGCCAAAGATCGTGAAAGGAGCAAGGAGATAGATGATGAGATCAAGCAAGCCAGTTTAAGAGTGATTACTCAAGTTTAGAGCTCAATTTTGACACGATGGGAGTTGCAACCGAGTCCAAGTGAGCAAGTCAGAAGGCTTAGGCAGGAAATACAGGGATTGAAGCACTGAAGCGACAGATTCTCCAAGATCAGTTTATGATTAAGCAGCCACTAAGAATACGCCAAGGAGGAAATCTTGCTCAGACAGAAGAGCAATCGTGTTAACAATTCAGTAAGGTCACCAAGAGGAGCTGCTCAGGGGCTGAAGCGGCAATGTGTGACTTCATCCTTTCTAAGGAGGGAGTGGTCACCAACTAACAGAAGTCGTAATCAAGGAGTAAATCAACAACACTTGTAGACAAGAATAGAGCAAGGCAATGCAGCCACTGTCTACTCCAGAGCAGGAGCAGTAGAATGTCAGTATCAAATTCATAGTAGGTCTGTCCAGAGGACTGGAGGACAACAGTTCAACTTGGTAGAAGACCAATTTCCGAGAATATCACTCGAGGAACTAGAGATGGTTCGAGAAAATGTCTCGTGAACCATTGATGTTGTGGTTGTATTCCTCTCCACTAGCAGCGTTCTGAGGACAGAACGATTCTAAGGAGGGAGTGATGTAACGACCCGAAAAATAGCACATGGCTATTTTGCATCGAAATGTGTGCGCGATTGAGAATTCCGCGCGATCATGGATTTTCTGATAAAAATTTATCTTAATTGAGAAATATAAGATATATTGTCTATTTTATATTATTATTATTTTCAAGATTAAATTATTTTTATACAGATTATCTACAAAGTAGTTTTAATGTATTTTGTATTGTTTGGAATTATTAGAATAGAGAGTTAGACTTTATTTGAAATGTATTGAAGTTAGAGGGCTTATATGCAACATTCTCCTAGATATTTATCATCTATTATTGTTTATTTTCCCTTTTTACAAAAAACCCCCTTCTCTCTCTCTCTCCTTCCCTTCTCCTTCTTCTCCCTTCTCCCTCTTCCCGTTTGTTTCCCAAACCGAACCCATGAAACCCCACACCCCCCCCCGGCCTCTCCTCCTCCCTTCTCCTTCCTTCGCTCACTTCCAGCCCAAAAGAAAAACCCAACCCTCCTCTGTTCTTCTCCTTCTCCCTCCCGAGTTCGACGCCGACCCCATGGAACCCCCCCCGACCTCTTCCTCCTCCCGATTTCCTCCCGTTCGCCCACGCCCAGCCAAATCGAAGAAACCCCGACCCCACCTCCCTTCTTCCCCTTCTTCTCTTTCCCATTCCCGTTTCCAATCCCGATCGGAAAGAACCCAAAAGAAAGCCCCCGACTTCCCTCCTCCCATCTCCTTCTCTCCGTTCACACCAAGCCAACGAGAAACCCCGACCCCCACCTCCATCTTCTTCCTTCTTTCCCTTCCGCGCTGTTTATCCCGAACCCCATGAACCCATCGATCGGCAAAGACTCCCCCATATCAAAATCCACCTCTATTCTTCGTCAAATCCAAATTAAAGTGAGGAGTAGACTAATGGAGAGATTCTCTACATGGTGGTAGCGTTGGATTTTCGATTGGACTTCGCGAAGGTATAACCCGAACTATTTTATTGTATAGAATTTAGTTGGGTTAAATTTTATTGAGTAAGAATATTAGGGTAGAGAGATTTTGAGGTGTTGGAAATTGTAGATGGGAGAAATTAGTAGGTTATTAGAGAGATTGTGAGTTGTTAGTAAATTAGGGATTTGAGTTTGTAAAAATAAATTGTAGGGATATGAATTAATTCTTGTATAGAAATAGAAATTTGTAGTTGGACTATTATATTATTTGGGGGCAATTTTAGTAAATAAATTGAGGATGAAAATACCGTCGGTATTAGATTATCACGTGCATCGCACGTGTATATCCCAAGCGTTCAGTAAACGCTTGTGTGATATTTGGGGATAGTGTTATTAGCTTTTATGATTGGTTTGAATTATTTGAGTTTAATCTCTTTGAAATTGATGATAGGATATATTCGCGACTTCGGATGCGGGATGGCATGGTGATGCTTCGACCCTTCGCGAAATGTGGTGAGTTGGTTTATTATATAATTGTGTGGTTTGAAAGATATATGTGAGTAAATTTGTTTATATATTTGTGTATTTTATGGTTTAAAGAAATAAGTGAGTTAGTATGTTTATATATGTTGTGGGTTGATGAATATGTGAGTTGGTTTATTATATAATTGTGTGGTTTGAAAGATATATGTGAGTAAATTTGTTTATATATTTGTGTATTTTATGGTTTAAAGAAATAAGTGAGTTAGTATGTTTATATATGTTGTGGGTTGATGAATATGTGAGTTGGTTTATTATATAATTGTGTGGTTTGAAAGATATATGTGAGTAAATTTGTTTATATATTTGTGTATTTTATGGTTTAAAGAAATAAGTGAGTTAGTATGTTTATATATGTTGTGGGTTGATGAATATGTGAGTTGGTGTATTATATATTTTGTGGTTGAAGAATATGTGAGTTATATTATTATATATTTTCGTGGTTTAAAGAAATAGTAAGTATCGATTTATTTTACATATTTTTGCGATTGTAAAAATATGGTGAAATTAACTATTTTGATCGTATAAAAACTTATATAATGGATGAGTTATATTTAGATGATGATATCAAAATATGGGTGTATGGTTTATATACGTATTTTGATGTTTTGAAGAAGTTCGAATAAACTAAAGTATTGTTATAAATTTATGGATCAAAGGGATCCTATAAAAAGTATGAATGGTAGAACTTGAGAAAATAGCCAAGATGAGTAGTTGTTCTAAGGTTCAAAGAAACCATGCTTAAGTGAGTATAGTAGTGGTTTTAGTTAAGAGTCTCAAAAAGAACCCATTTTAGTTGTTAGTAGTAGTGAGTAAAAAAGAACCCATCCTATGGATTTGGATTGTTGGAGAGAAAGAACCCACACTTGTGCTATAGTAAGAAATTCATGCTTGAATTGTTGTAGAAAGAAACCCATGGTTAAGTTGTAGTAGAATATCATGTTTGGGTCGATTTTAGAAAGAAACTCATGTTTGAGTCGATTATAGTAGGTATGCCATGATGAGTTGATTTTAGAAGAAACCCATGCTAAGTTGATTATAGTAGATTCTTTTGTTACTTCTAATTTTAGAAGATCAAGTTTGCTAGTAAGCACAGTTGATTGCTTCTAGGTTTGATTACCTGTATGGTTGTTGTATGTGTTGTTGTCTCATACGTGGCTTGACTGGCCCGTATGTAGATGTTGGTCTCATACGGAGCTTATTTGGCTCGTATGCATGTTGTTGTCTCATACGCGGCTCGACTGGCCCGTATGTAGCTGTTGGTCCCATACGTAGCTGTTTAGCTCGTATGTGTTTTTGGTTACTCGTATGTAGCTTCTTAGCTAATACGCAGTTTGTTGTGCTCGTCTAGGGTGATATCATTGTCCTAGGGCTATCGACCATCAAGACGTGTGTTTAGCTTACTCCTAAGGGACTGTGGACGAGTTACTTCGCGGGTGCCGTCAGATCTTAATCGTTGGTTGATTGCGGACCGGAGTGTGACGAAATCCCAGTTCATGATAGTAGCATGCGAATACGTTCGTATTGCCGGGGTCTTGGATCGATAGGCCATGAACCAGATCCTGAGGGATTCTGGTGAGTTTAGGTTGAGCAGCCTAATAGAGTTATCTTGCGAAGTCTAATTTAAGACCTAGCATGTTGTCATTCCTAGGATTGTTCAGGGTGAGGAACATCATTAAGGTAGTGACTTATAAAGATCATTTTACTTCGACCCTTTGCCGAAAAGAGAGGAGTTGGTTGTAGGTAGCGCCTTACGACCAACTTGTCCCTCGAAGCAGGCCTTAGGTGGTGTTATTGGGTTGTACCTTCCTGTCAAAGGGATACGTACGGTGCCTTCTCACGAGTTGGGAGCATGGGATGCGTATCGCACACTGTTAATTCCTGAAGTGCCATGATAAGGCGGCGGAGCTAGGGGAATGGACCCCGGAACTTCGTCGGGTCCTTGGCCAGGAGAGAGCGAACAGGCCATAGATCACGGTCTATGAGTTAGGGGCGACACAGGATAGGCTTTGTATGCTATACTGCGCTCGGAGAGACCCCGTGTTCGTCTGGTTTTTGAGTGAGGTCCGGTGTACCGGGTAGTAGTGGCAAACATAGACACCATGAGCGTACTGCATTGGTGGGACTTGACCACATTTGCAACCTCATCAGTCATGTAGTATCTGTCAGGAACAGGTTGTGTACAATTAGAAATTCATAACGCGGGTTCAAATCCCTATATATGGAGAAACGGCTTGAGATGGGGCGCATGTATTTATGGGCTGCATGTTGCTTCGGAGACTTGCTGGCATTAGAATAAGAGCATCATCGCATTAGTAATCTTGCATTAGAATAAGAGCATCGTTGTATTGGTAGTTTTGCATTAGAGTTTAAGTCATAAGGTACACAGGCACAAATCATATGTACACGTGTCCTTTCCATTCGAGATAAATTGCGAGTGTGATAGTTGGAGTAGATTAATAACCAAGCTATGGGCTTGGGATGTGATTGTGTTATTACCAAACTATGTTGGGATATGGGGTGTATTGTGATAAAATGCAAGTAAATGGTAAGGTGAATGAGATGTTAGGTTGGACATGAATGAATGTGGTAGTATGAGGATGAAGGCATATGTTTATGATGTGATACGTGAGATAAGGAAATAAAATCAATATTGTATTATGAGTGGTTATTCAAATGGTTACTAAATATAAGTATGTTATGAGCGGGTATAGATATACATACAGGTGATGACTCAGAGAGTATTTGATGTAAAATCTCATTTATGATGTTTACATGTTCAAATGTCAAGTAAGATTTGTTTATCTTGGAAATTGTGAGTTCGTTATGTTTTTACTTGAAAGTTTAATTTATTTACTTTTAATAAATTATACTCACACCAGAAATGGCTAACCCCTTAGTGTTTGGGGGTTAGGGAGTCCCCGGACTGCCCTAGGTCCCTACTGTTACAGGTCTTCAGCAGTGCAGAGGTGAGGTGTAGGTACAGGTTCCGTGGAGTGGAGCTCCAGTTATAATTTGTTGTTATGTTTTATTTGTAAATAGTAAAGATTTATGCTTTAAATTGTATTTTCGATGTATAAGTATGAGCATGATGATGAAAAGTATAGTGTGAGGCAGCAGGATATGGTTTTGACCCGTAACCATTTCGTGTGGAGTGCCAGGCGTCGTGGTAAGTTTTTACAGGTAAAATTCTAAAAACTTACTACGTTTTCATAAGGAATTTATGGTTTTTATTTGATAATTGTTATACCGTTATGAGTTTGGCCCCCAGAGCATATATATATATTGCCTGTGTGATGATGCTCATTTTGGCCTGAGGAGCCCGTATTTTTATTGCCTGTGATGTAAGCTACGGAATTTAGAGCAAAATTCCGTAAGCTTTTCTGTGTTTTGGGCAAAAAATACAAAGGAGACTCTGCCCAATTTTTCTTTGAAACATAACCATTTTAGTTTATGTTTAAAGTGATATAGAAATTGGAAGAATTGAGTTTGGAGTCAAAAAGAAAAAAGGGCAGGCGCTACAGTCGGTATTACAAACTTATATTTGTAATTACTGCATAGTAACTTTGTGTTGAAGAAAAGTTTTTAAATTTTCCAGTTTTTCTGTGTCTCGAGACTAATTGAAGGAAAGATCTTGACATGTGTCACGGTTTCCCAGTGACGGGGGAGATCGGGGCGTTACAACCTGTGGTGTGGGATCTATCTCTGGAATTATCGGGGCATGGGCTAATACTCACAGTTTATCTTTATCTCGTAGTAGTCATCGTGATAGGATTAGTTGCATAGCGGGGGATTGAACCCTATGAAGTGAAGACGTTAAGGGCTTGTACCGAACCTATGTAGAGTGGGATGCATAGACTTCGACAAGTACGCATTAGAGAGTCCGCATATAGAATTTGTGTTTCTTGACTTAGTTTTATGCATGTGGTTTCCTGTTTTATAAACTTGACACTAAGTTTAGTTTCACTTGTTGTTTACATATTTCCTTGCTACGTCATATTTTATATATTCTTGTTTATTATATGTTGTTTACGAATCCATGCTTAAAGCTTATTCATGTTGTTTGTTTGTTTTTATGTCACTCACACCATTTATGGCTGACCCCTTTAGTTTTGGGGGTTAGGGATCACCTCTAGCCTCATGTGTTGCAGGTTGTTGCTTAGAGTTTGGAGGTGTGGATGCTTGAGTTAGTTTTGAGATAAATTGATTTAATAGAGTTTTGTGTAAAATTTGTAAAGCAGTGTTGTAAAAAGACTGTGTTGTGAATAAAAGAAAATTTTGATTTGAGATGTTTTAAATTCCGCTGTGCTATGTAAAAGATTTTTGTAACAAAAGTTGAAAATTTCATTGGTGTTGGTTGTGTTTAATGTTACATTAAAGTTGATGCTGGGATTGTGCCACGTATTTTCTAAGATATCATATTAGAAATTCGGCACGCTACATACAGAAAAATCTAAAAGTAATTATTCTTTGGACAAGAATGTCGGACTAACTTGAATGCTGCAACATTTTTGTCGACCATAAAGTTTTGTAACGCAAAACAAAACGCTGACCAGTCATTGCCACATGGCATCACCGCCACTCGCCACGTGTTGCCCTGTGCCACACACCAGCTAGAACCGGAAAAACATCGCCTGTAAACAGCCAGATCTTTGTGCCAATCACGATTAACGACTCAGATTTGATCAGGTAAAACCTTTTTATTTTTAATTCCTTATTTTAGTTGTTAATTCGAAGTTAATATTTAAAATTTCCAAAAAAAAAATTAAAATTTGAGTTAATTAATTAATAATTCTAAAAATAATTATTATTCTAAAAAAATATTTTAATATTCTGAAAAAGTAATTATAAATTTAGAATAATTAATTAAAAAATTCGATGAATAATTATGATACTTAGGTAATTGAATTAAAAATCTGAAAAGTGATTTAAAAGTTGGGAAAAATTCAGAAGATATGGAAAAACCTCAAAAATACAGAAAATTCTAAAAGTAATTTTTCTTTGGATAAGAATGTCAAACCAACTTAATGCTCCAACATTTTTATCGACCATAAAGTTTTGTAAAGCAAAACAAAACACTGGCCAGTCAATGCCACGTGGCATCACCACCACTCGACATGTGTTGCCCTGTGGCACAGACCTGTTATAACAGGCAAGACATCGTGTGTAGACAGCCAGATCTTTGTGTCAATCATGGTCAACGGCACAGATTTGATTAGGTAAAACCTTTTATTTTTAATTCCTTATTTTAATTATTAATTTGGAAAAATATTTAAAATTTCCAAAAAAAAATAAAATTAGAATTAATTAATTAAAAAATTCTAAAAAAATTATTAATTCTGTAAAAATATTTACTATTCAAAAAAAGTAATTATAAATTTAGAATAATTAAGTAATATAATTAGATAATTAATTATGAAAATTGGGAAATTGAATAAAAAATCAAAAATGATTTAAAATTCAGAAAAATCTTGAAAAATTTGGAAAAGTCACAAAAAACTATAAAAATATAAAAATAATTTTGATTATTTTACATACTCATAGTAACACTATTACACCCCGAGCAAGATTCTGACGTCCCCGAAAACACCGATAAGTAATGTAAATCATTAAAAACGGGCAAACTACTACTCAAAAGGCTGTGAAACTTAGTTTTTAGGAATGAGGGGCTGGTGATATAGGCGAAAATAGATCCAAATCGAGACCGTTCAAATCGGGCACGAATCTTAAAACTCTTAGGGATAAAATTATAAATTTTACCAGAAACGAGTATGTAAAAAAGAGTTCGGCCTAAGCTCAGCTACCCAAAACGGATTTGTCGTATTGGGTTGCCATGGGGCTCAACATGAAAGGAGTTCATAATTGTCTAAAAAGATGATTTAAACTCCTAATTATCCAAAAAAGACAGTTTAAAACATTATCTCTTCTCCAAGAAAAGAGTCCTAACTCTATTTCTTCATGAAGAAGAAAGTAACCCAACTTTTCAAAACACCGGGAAGTACAGATAAATAAATAATTTGAAATTGTTCCCCAAAGTGGCTATAAATACTCCATGACCTCCACATAAACTGGTAATCAGTATTTGACTACTAAAAATTTTCATATATTTCTGAGTGTTCGTACTTGAGCGTCGGAGGGTCTGTCGTTGGGACTAACCCCAATGTTTCAGACTTTTGTCAATCAGGAGCGATCACAACCATTTAGATCAGATCCAAGTATTCACACGAGTCAGATTTCAGAGTTAAGATCAATTTGCAGCAGTCAACATCGGCGAAAACTAAAAGGTCCTGTTTTTTATTGTTTTTAAAAAGAATTCACATAATCTGTTTACTCTCATGCAAAAAATAGCAGCAACACTGGTATACTAATTTATGTATTTCTCTGATTGATTTAGATGTTATTCATTTTAATTGGTTTGGAATTTACCAATAAGTATATATAAAATGAATTAATCCCTGTGATGCCAACCAATCTAACTATAATAACTAGTAATTTTCACGTTCGATGCACGTTTTGATAAAAAGTTGGAGTTGAAACAGCACTTGTGATGAATGCCTTAAACTTTTTAAAAAATAGAGTTGAATGGGCACTGCACGCATTTTTTAAAATTTTTTGAAGGAAAAACCTTGAATTATACGTACGGTGATGTGTTACGAATTAAATTTGGAGTTGTACGTGCGACGTACGTATTTTCTTTGTGACAAAAAAATTTAAAATTTATTTGTTTGGTGAAGGAAAAAAATTTGATTTACATGTGTGATGCTCGTGTTAATAAATAGAGTTAGAGTTACACGTGCAACGTATGTGTTTTATTTGTGACAAAAAAAATATTAAAAAAAATTTGTTTGGTTACAAACTCAAAGTGACAAAGTGACAAACTCTCCAATTAATAGTAGTAGATTAATGTATCAGGGAACTAATTATTGAATTGATTGATACGATGAGCTATTTATTTAGGTGAAAGTGTAGATCAGAGCAGTGCTGGTCCACCCGATCGAGATCAACGTCTGCGAAAATCTGATCTGCCAATAATATCTAAGCATGCCAATAATAGATAGGAACTCTAAGCATGCATAAGACACAATCAGATTATATTGTACTAGTAATTTACACGTGTGATGCACGTCTTAAATATAGTTTTTTAAAATAAAAATTTAGACATAGTCTGGATTTAAACTTAGAACCTCCTTTATAATAGTTGTGCACGTGTATTGCATGGATTGGTAGATTGACAAAACATTTACAAATGACACTAAGGCTTTCTCCCATTATAATATTAGAGATTAGAGATATAGTAAGAATTAGTTCTTGACATTTGGTCGCCTTTTATATAGATTGGAACTCTAAGCATGCCTTTTATATAGAGAAATAATCCGTCTTAAGTAAGAATTCTTGACCAGGCCTTTATATGAAAGGCCGAGCTACTCGATCCGAGCCGAGCACCAGGCCTCTACCTCTCCCCGGCTACTCCCGAGCCGGTCCCACGGTCTAGGATCGGACTGACGCCAGTACCAGCTACACAAATTACAAGAACTCACATCTGTTGCCCCCACACCCCAAAAACAAACAGCATCAGGTTGGCGCCATCTGTGGGAACCTCAGGTAATGTCGCCCGTCCGAGCCCAGCCAGGGATGTCATCCCAAGTTCGAGCTTTCCCATGGCTCCCAAAGCCAAAAGGGCCCTCACATCGGCACAACATCCGGACCCCCCCCCCACATCATAGCCGCGTAGACGCCCAGGGTTCCAACCGACCATGGGTCCACGGCCTTACCGGATGTGGGTCGGGTGCTTCTCACTCGAACGCGACCGATTTGCGACGCGTCATTTCGAATCGATAGGCGAGCCGCACAAGGGGAGAGGCTGCTTCCAACTCGGTCTCGAACCATCGTAGACGGCCATCCCCAGAGCGCGATCAAGTACACAGCCGCTCGCCCCGTAAACCTCAACCCCCGCAGGACCCGGTGGGGCAAGCCCCGGTCACGAGGGCCAAGTTCCAAAATTTCCGGGACGAGGTCCTCCAAGCAATTCGAGGCGACTAGGGAACCGAGGTCCGCAACAGCTTTGATCCTCGATCAGGAGCAAGGGGCGGCAAATCCTACGGATCGGCCTGCCCCTAGGAACAAGTAGGCGCCATCCACCAGCATTTACAGGAGATGGAGAACCGCCTTGCCCATCTCGGCGAGGGCAGACCAATGCCGAGTCATAGTCATCGGCTGACCAGACCCCCATTCTCCCTCCAAATCTTGGAAGCCGAGATCCCCAAAATTTCAGGCCTCCCCAATTTGAGACCTACAACGGCGAGGGTGATCCCACTGATCACATTGAGGGGTTTAAGACCCTTATGATGATTCACAGCGCTTCGGATCCCCTCCTCTGCCTTGCCTTCCCTGCTACCCTTCGTGTTCCGGCCTGGGAATGGTTCTCAAAGCTCACTCCCGGATCTGTCTTCTCATTCGACCAGTTGGAAGTGAACTTCCTAGCCCACTTCGTGACCAGCAGAATGGTCGAGAAGACGAGCACGTCCCTTCTGGACCTTAGGCAGAAGGATGGGGAGTCACTCCGCAATTTCGTTTGAAGGTTCTCTACCGAGGCAAGGTCTGTGTCCTCTCTTGACGTGGGCGTCGCTTCAGCGGCTTTCCGGTACAACTTTAGGCACAGTCAGTTGAGGTCCAAAAGGAATGCAAAGTACATTCGAGCGGAAGAGGCCCTAAATTCGGAGGGCACCAAAGAAGCCACTACCAAGGGGAAGAGGAAGGCCGACGACGTCGAGCCCATCAAGAAAACCACAAAAGAGACAGCCAGTCTCAAAAGAGTTCCTCCGGTCCCCCGATTCGAGAGGTACACGCCTCTAACCCAGAATGTCTCGGCAATCCTGATGGAGGTCGAGGATCAAGGGTTTGTCCGACTCCCTCCCCGACCGAGCTACAGCAAGAAGCGGGACCAGAGATTCTACTGCCGCTTCCTCCGAGACAATGGACACGAGACGGACAACTGCCGGGTCCTTGAGGACAAGATCGAGACCCTCATCCAGCAAGGGTACTTGAGAAAGTTCACCCGGGATAATCCGAGAGACCGGAGGGATTCGAGGAATCCGAGGCCTTTGCCTCCTCCTCGAACGATCAACTACCGGCTCGAACGGGACCCTGAGGAGATCGGGGGGCAGGCCATACTACACTGCGTCCATGGAGGACCCATGGGAGAGGGATCTAACACCTCCCGTAAGGCCTTTGTCCGAGGGGTTAACTCTGTCCGGAACCATCCCTCCCCGCAGATTCAGCAGTGACCGAGGGAGTCCAGCTTCCGCACTGTGATGCCCTCGTCATCAGCCTCGTCATGGAGAATATCGAAGTCTGCCGAATTCTAGTGGACAACGGGAGCTCAGTCGACATCCTCTTCTTGGAAGTATTTGAGAATCTCAAGCTCCCCCGAGATAAGCTGAAACCGGCTGGGTACACCCTGCATGGGTTCTCGGGCATCCAAGTACAAATTGAAGGACCGTGACGTTGGACGTAACGGCTGGCACGACCCCTATCACACGGACCGAATCAATGAATTTTATGATGGTCAATGTCAAGGCTGCGTACAACACCATCCTCGGCCGACCCGGCCTCTGCTCACTCTAGGCAGTCCCCTCTGCCTACCACTTGAAGCTGAAATTCCCCACTGACCTCGGGGTCGGCATCGTTAGAGTAAATCATGAGTCTATACGATCGTGCCACAGGGCCACAGTCGGGGGCGGGGTGTTCCCCCTCAATGCAGTTGAACATCTACCTGAAAGAAGCCAGCCCGAGTCAGAGCCTGTGGAAGAATTAGAGGAGGTCTCATTCGAAGCGGAAGATATGTCCAAGTGGTTCCGTGTGAGCCGCACCCTTTTTGCCGACCTGAAACCCGGTCTAATTGATTGTGTTCGCCGCAATATCGACCTCTTCGCCTGGACGCCATCCGACATGCCTGGGATTTCTGAAGATCTAATCATGCACAGACTGAGCGTCACCCTGGGCTCCAAGTTAATCCATCAGAAGCGGCGCAAGTTCGCCCTAGAGAGGCAACAAGTAGTAAAAGCGAAGGTGGACAAGTTGTTGTCTGCCCGGTTCATTTAGGAAGTCAGATACTCTGAGTGGCTGGCTAACATTGTGATGGTCAAGAAGGCCAGCGGGAGCTGGAGAATCTGCATAGACTTCACGGATCTCAATAGGGCATGCCCTAAAGATCCTTTCTCCCTCTCGAGCATCGACGCTCTAGTCGACGCAACGTCAAGTCACGAGCTCCTAACCTTCATGGATGCCTTTTCAGGCTACAATCAGATCCGGATGTTCCCTGCGGACATTGCCAAAATGTCCTTCGTTACCGACAAGGGCCTCTACTGCTACCAGGTCATGCCCTTCGAGCTCAAGAACGCCAAGGTCACCTACCAAAGGCTTTTCAACCGAGTCTTCAAAGATCAGATCGGGCGCAACATGGAAGTGTATGTCGACGACATGCTCGTCAAGAGCTGGCGAGGGCAGGATCATGCCACTGACCTCGAGGAAGCTTTTGGCGTCCTCCGGTCTTACAACATGAGTCTCAATCCTGCCAAGTGCGCCTTCGGCATCTCCTCGGGGAAATTTCTTGGGTTTGTTATTAGCTAGCGCGGCATAGAGGCCAATCCAGAGAAGATCCAGGCCATAATCGACATGGCCCCTCCTAGAAACATTAAGGAGGTTCAGCGGCTTACGGGAAGACTGGCGGCCATTGGCCGCTTCCTCTCCAAGTCAGGAGAGAAGTCCCTCCCCTTCTTCAAGGCCTTGCGGGGGGCAAAAGGCTTTGAGTGGGGTGACCCCCAGCAACAGGCCTTCGACCAGTTAAAGTCCTACCTCTCCAACCCCCTGCTCCTGAGCAAACCCGAACCGAGCGAACCCCTATTCCTGTACCTCTCATCCTCGGAAAGTGCGCTCAGCACTGTGCTCTTCTGAGAAAAACACGGTGTTCAAAAGCCTCTCTACTATGTGAGCAAAGTCTTGCTCTCGGCTGAAACCAGATACGCAAAGATGGAAAAGATGGCATACGCACTAATAACAGCTGCGCGAAAGCTTCGTCCTTACTTCCTGGCCAACTCTATTCAGTTCCTCATGGACCAGCCTCTGAAGGCCATCCTCCACAAGCCGGAGAGCTCCGACCGCTTAGTCAAGTGGTCGATCAAACTAAGCCAGTACAACATCAGCTACCAGTCCAAGACAGCTATTAAGGGACAGGTCCTCACCGAATTCTTCACGGAGTGCACTATCTTTGGGCCATCCGACACTTAGGAGACTGGTCCGATTTAGGAAGTCTATGTCTACGGCTCGTCTTGCGAGGTGGGAAGCGGTGCGGGCGTCATCCTCAAAGGCCCTGAAACCTTCATCCTCCAGTATTCTCTTCGCATGAACTTCCCTGCCTCTAACAACGAGGCCAAATATGAAGCTATGATCTCACCCTGGCGCACAAGGAGGGGGCCAAAAAACTCAGGGTCTTTAGCGACTCCCTGCTCATGGTCAACCAGATCACCAGGGAGTACGAGGCTCGTGACGCTTGGATGGTCCAATACTTTGCGATAGTCCAGCAGCTCTTGACGACCTTCGACTTCTCCTCAGTAGAACGGATCCCTAGGGAGCAAAATGCCTAGGCTGACTTATTGTCCAAACTTGCATCCTCATCCTTCGAGGGCCTCGACCACACTGTCCTGATCGAAGTCCTCCTGAAGCCCAGCATTGACCTCCCCGAAGCCCTCTGCCTCACAACCGAACCTCCACTAGAGGACTGGACGACTCCCATCAGTAAGTTCCTAGCGGAGGGCGAGCTTCCCAAGATCGGGCTGAGACGAAAAGGATCAGGGTCTGTTCAGAAAGGTTCACCATAATCAACAAGACTCTCTAAAAACGCTCGTACACAACTACCGATAAAGGCCCTACCTCCGTTGCCTGGCCCGCGACGAGGCCAAATACGCACTGAAGGAACTGGATGAAGGGGTCGGGGGATCCCACATGGGGAGCAGGTCACTCGCCAGAAAATCCCTAAATTACGGATACTACTGGCCGACCATGTTGCAAGATGCCCAAGACCTCGTCAGAAGGTGCGGCCCTTGCCAAAGAATCTCCTCGGTAAAAAGGCTTCCACAAGCCAACCTCCGCTCCCTGGTCAGTCCAACCCCATTTTCTATGTGGGGGATGGATTTGGTCGGTCCTTTTCCGAAAGCGACAGGCCAAAGGAAGTTCCTAGTGGTAGCCATCGACTACTTCACCAAATGGATCGAGGCGGAGCCACTGTCCACAATCATGGAGCACCAAACTCTACAATTTCACTGGAAGCACATCATCTGCCGGTTCGGGATCTCGCAGGTCCTCATCACTGACAACGGGACCCAATTTGCAGGCAAGAACTTTCGAAAGTCCTGCGAAGACTTCGGTGTCCAGCAGCGCTTCTCCTCAATATGTTACCCTCAGTCGAACAGCCAGGCCGAAAATGCAAACCGCCAAATCCTTGACGGCCTTAAGAAGAGATTGGACAATTCACCCAAGGGGCTATGGGTTGACGAATTGCCGAGTGTACTCTGGGCGCACCGGATGATGAAGAGAATCCCCACGGGCGACTCACTGTTCAACCTAACCTACGGCACCGAGGCGGTTATCCCCTTAGAGATCGGCCTCCCTTCGCCCAGGGTTATGGCGTTCGACGAGGAGAACAACTCAACAGACCTCAGAGCCAACTTGGATCCGATCGAAGAGGTCAAGAAAAAATTTGCCATTAGAAGAAGCATATACCAACAATGGGTCGAGAGGTTTTACAACAAGAAGGTCTGTCCCACCGACATCATGCAGGGTGACCTCGTCCTCAGAAAATTGGCAGTATCCGACCCCAGTAAAAAAAGGAAGTTGTCCCCTAATTGGGAGGGCCCGTACAAGGTCTCTGAAGTGGCACGCCCCGGCACATACCGACTCACAGACCCAGGGGGCAAAATGGTCAAGAGACACTAGAATGCGGAGCACCTCATCAAGTGCCTCAAAGGGGAGGACTAAATTTTTTTTTGTAACTGACCCTTTGTAATCGGCATTACGTGCCACTACTTTTTGTATGAAAAAGATTAAAGAAAATGGTCTTATCTCTTTCTAGTTTTCATCTCAAAATCTCTATGTAAATCCCCGCACTTTTTACCAAAAACCTCGACCATGCGGTGATCTCGAGCACAGGGGTATTTTCTCAAGCTAAGGCAACTGAGCTCGACGCTCTGTGCCGACCCTCAAAGCCTTGACACCCTGCGGTGATCTCGAGCACAGGAGTAGCTTTCTTAAGCTAAGGCAACTGAGCTCGACGCTCTGTGCCGACCCCCAAAGCCTCGACACCCTGTGGTGATCTTGAGCATAAAGGTAGCTTTCTCAAGCTAAGGCTACTGAGCTCGACGCTCTATGCCAACCCTCAAACCCTCGACACCCTGCGGTAATCTCGAGCACAGGGGTAGCTTTCTCAAGCTAAGGCCACTGAGCTCGATGCTCTGTACCGACCCTCAAAGCCTTGACACCCTGCGGTGATCTCAAGCATAAGGGTAGATTTCTCAAGCTAAGGCTACTGAGCTCGATACTCTGTGCCGAACCTCAAAGTCTCGACACCCTGCGGTGATCTCGAGCATAGGGGTAGCTTTCTCAAGCTAAGGCAACTGAGATCGACATTCTGTGCCGACCCTCAAAACCTCGACACCCTACGGTGATCTCGAGAACAGGGGTAGCTTTCTCAAGCTAAGGCAACTGAGCTCGACGCTCTGTGCCGACCCCCAAAGCCTCGACACCCTGCGGTGATCTCGAGTATAAGGGTAGCTTTCTCAAGCTAAGGTAACTAAGCTGGACGCTCTATGTCGACCCTCAAAGCCTCGACACCCTGTAGTGATCTCGAGCATAAGGGTAGCTTCCTCAAGCTAAGGCAACTGAGCTCGACGCTATGTGCCGACCCTGGAGGTGATCTCAAGCACCAGGCATTTAAAAAGCTCTCCACCTATTGTCGCCAACCACAAAAAGGAATATCTATGTATGACAAAAATAAATGAATGGATAAAATTGAATGTTTTTTTATTAAGAAACACCTCAGGAGGCCACGATACAATCAAGTTATTACAAACAACTATCACCTTGGCCTATGCTATCCTCGGAACCCCTCCGAACTAGCACTGGCTAACTCAAACCCTACCGATCGGCTTGGCTCCATGACCTGCCCAGCAGAATCCATAGGAGCAGCCAAGGTAGACACACCGGCCACAGAGCTTTGAGCATCGCCTGGCCTCACATATTCTAACTGCCGAATCGGAGACGGCTCGCAGCCCGAGGAGCGCCCACCCCCTGAAGAGACCGACAACCCCAACTTCATCTTGTAACACTGAATCTCAATCTCTTTCTCCACAATAACCTCGCGTAGGAGCAACTTCGAGGAAGGCCTTTGAACCGAGGCACTCGACATGGAAAATCCAAGGCTAACACCTCCCAGGTCGCGGTTGACTATCGCCTTCTTCAGTTGAGCCGCCTCCGTGCTCAGCTCCTTCGACTTGTTTCGGAAGTAGTGGAATGCGGCATTGTGATCACGAGCTTCCTTCTGATATCGACCAAGGCTGGACTCCAATACCTTGATCTTGCTCCGAAGCCATGTCACCTCGGATCGTCGGGGATTCGACTCAAGGAGGGATGTCGGAATCTAACAGAAGTGAAACAAAAAATCATTCTGAGGCCCACAGTCCCTAAACTTCTAATCTAAAAATGATACACAAGTCAGAAGGGTCGGGCAGGAAAAGAAGGTCATCCCAAAATCAAAGCAAAGGTTGAAGTCAAAACACTTGGACAAACAAAAATCCCTTGTCATAAATTAAAAGACTTTACAAAATACTGCGGTGGTCAGTCCGCCGTCAGTAAATACACCTTCAAAAACAAAAGAAAAAGAAAAAGAAAAGAAAACAACTACTGCGTAGGGCCAACCTCTCACTCGGTGTCGGCAGCGACGACAGGGTCGACAGCTGGCTCGGCACCGGCCCCTCCGGCTCTGGCCTCCCCTTCAACTAGAGCATTACCCCCGGAGGTCCTCGGTGGCTCATTGATCTCCATATCAAAATCGAAGCCCGTAAGGTCCAAGGTCGGATAGAAGTGTTTAACGTGGCTCAGCGCCTTGTCAAAGACCTCGTTTTGGGCCTCGATGACCATGCCTTGGGCCTTCAAGGTGAGCAACCCCTTCTCCACTTCAAACACCTTCTTCAGCGCCGCCTCCTTCCTCAGTCCATCGTCAGCCATCGAGGTCATGTCAGCCTTCAAGGCCTGCTCTCGCTTCATCGAGGCATCCAGAGCGAGCTTCAGGTTCATCATCTCGCGTTTGAAGCTGTTGTCCTGGTTCCACACGTACTTTAGCTCCTGGTCATGGAGCCTCATCACCTGAGCACCGGACAGACGAGCCTACAGCCAAGGTAAAAACACTTGAGTGGAAACAAATGCGTGAAAAACAAATGCGTGAAAACTGAAGTATAGAGCCTCAGAATTTACCTGCACACTCGCCTGAGCCCACCTCATGTAAGCCGACTCGAAGGTGTCAGCACTCATGCTCTGCCGATTCCAAGGCTTGGCCATCTTGTCCACGAACTCCACGGCGATGGGACTCTCGGTTAAGGTGTCCCCCTTGCGAATGGCCCAGTCAGGGGCCCAAGGCTAAAGCCCCTCTTCCCCGACCATGGTGTAGGCGTCGGCACGGAGAGGTGGGACACCCCTGTGCACAACCTCCGTTACCTTCAAGGTGCTGGAGCTCGGCACGAGCGCAGCCTCCCTCGTCTGACTGGACCGTACCCTCTTCGCCTTCGGCTCGAGCTGACCCTCGAGCGTTTCTTTGGAAGAAGCCCCCATCTGTTTCCCCTCAGATTGCTCTGCCTTTTGCCTTTTCAGGGCGATCCTCCTCTCCTTGATCGCTTCGGGGTGCACCTTTGCACGAAAACCCATTAAAGAGTGATGAGCACAAAAGAAAATTACACAAAGGAAAAATGAACGAAAGACATACGAGACGGGGCTGACGCGGGCCATGTGACTCTCTGTCGCCTTTGGCCAACTTATGTTGTTACTCTTCCGGAGGCGCTTTACAAAGCCCCACTCCTCGGCTGAAAGTTCGCTCTTCTTGGGGCCCTTGAAGTTAGACTTATAGAACTTCCAACGCGTTGGAATTTCCCATGGCTCCTCGCTTCCGACGACAAAATATTTCTTTTTCCACTCCTTCATTGAGTCGGGGTGGCCATGCACGACCTTTCCCCTGCTCCGAGGCGATACGTAAAAAATCCCCTCAAACTCGCTGGACGAGCTAACACCCAACATCGCTCGAAAGATGTTCAGCCGCAGTGGCACCCTTCTCTCTTCTCACAGCAAGATGAAGCTCACCATCTTCTTCCACGAGTTCGAACCGTACTGCATCGGGCATAACGAGGCCCAATTCAGTACCTCACGGATGAAGGGGTGGATCGGCAGCCTCAGTCCCGAGGAGAATGCATCCATAGGAAAGATGCAATACCACGATGCCAAAGGGTCAGTAGGTCTAAGACCGGTGCTGGGGACCATCAGTTTTAACTCCCTCCCAATGAAGTAGCTCGCGTGAATCACCGACAGGTCTTCCCTATTCAGAATACTGGGGGTACCGTGCATCTTGATCTTCACACGGCTCGGCGTGGAGGGCTGTACCCAGTAACAGACCAAGTCTTCGACATTGCCCGGGTACTTCCTGATCGACAATGGATGCGGTAAGAAAGGGACCTCTAGCTTTTAGAGAGCTATCGCCTTATCCAGACAGCTGGGCATGGTCCACTTCATCTTCTTCTTCTGAGTCTTAGGAGCCTTCTCAGGCGACAGAGTTGCCTGCGGCTCGAGGATGGAGGCCTTCAAGGAGGAGCCCATCCCCTCGGCCTGTTCACCCTCTGCTCTGGCACCTTCGGCAGAGCGCACCCCCTTGGCAAGGGACCCTTCGGGAGATTCCACCTCCTCTTCCTCATCATCAATGTCCTCGACAAGACACTCCTCCTCATCTAAATCGCTGCTCTCCACCAAAAATGGCTTGCAGGTGCAAAGCGGTTGCACGGCATACACATTCTCGTCTGTGTCCCAAGAAGAGGAATCTGACAGACCCGTGCGAGCACCACTGCGGGGGAGAGGCTGAAGAACTGGAGTGAGCCCTAGACATATTAAAATTACTGACCAGAGTGAAGTCTCACTGAAGATTGTTGGAATACTCATCGACGGTGACGAAAAACTTCTAGAGAGAGAAGTTCTGAGATCTAGAGAGAGAGTGAAAGTGAGAAATGAGAAAGGGGGTGTGGGTGCATATATAGAGAGGATTTCTGACTCCTCGATTCTTGCAAAAATGGTTACTGTAACGACTCCTCGATTCTCGCAAAAACAGTTACTGAAACTCCTCCCCGATTCTCGCAAAAACGGTTCCTATAACGGCTCCTGAAATTCCCGCCATAACGGTTCCCCAAAGCCCTCGACGCTCGACTGTGATCTCGAGCACGGGGGTGGCTTCCACAAGATAAGTTGCTTAGCTTCGTCGCTCCATGTCGACCCCTAAGCCCTCAATGCTTGACTGTGATTTCGAGCACAGGGGTAGCTTCCACAAGCTAAGTTGCTTTGGTTCGTCGCTGCGCACCGATCCCCTCAGCCTCGACGCTCGACTGTGATCTCGAGCACGAGGTAGCTTCCACAAGCTAAAGTCGCTTGAGCTCATCGCTCCGTGTCGACCCCCTAAGCCCTCGATGCTCGACTGCCATCTTGAGCACATGGGTAGCTTTCACAAGCTAAGTCACTTGGGCTCGTCGCTCAGTGCCGACCCCCTAAAGCCTCGACCCTCAACGGTGATCTCGAGCACATGGTAGCTTTTACAAGCTAAGTCACTTGGGTTCATCGCTCTGTGCCGAGCCCCTAAGCCCTCGATGCTCGAATGTGATCTCAAGCATAAGGGTAGCTTCCACAAGCTAAGTTGCTTGGGTTCATCGCTCTGTGCCGAGCCCCTAAGCCCTCGATGCTCGACTGTGAACTCGAGCACAGGGGTAGCTTTCACAAGCTAAGTCGCTTGGGTTCGCTGCTCTGTGTCGACCCCCTAAGCCCTCGACGCTCGACTGTGATCTCGAGCACAGGGGTAGCTTTCACAAGCTAAGTCATTGTAGGCTTTTCGCTCCGTTCCGACCCCCTAAGCCCTCGACGGTCGACTGTGATCTCGAGCACAGGGGTAGCTTTTACAAGCTAAGTCACTTGGGTTCGTTGCACCGTGCCAACCCCCTAAGCCCTCGACGCTCGACTGTGATCTCGAGCACAGGGGTAGCTTCCACAAGTCACTTGGGTTCTTCACTCCTTGCTGATCCCCTCAGCCTCACGCTCGACTGTGATCTTGAGCACAAGGGCAGCTTCCACAAGCTAAAGTTGCTTGGGTTTGTTGCTCCGTGCTGATCCCCTAAGCCCTCGATGCTCGACTGTGATCCCGAGCACAGGGGTAGCTTCCACAAGCTAAAGTCGCTTGGGTTCGTTGCTCCGTGCCGACCCCCTAAGCCCTCGACGCTCGAATGGATTCTCGAGCACAAGGGTAGCTTTCACAATCTAAGTTACTTGGGTTCTTCGCTCCGTGCTGACCCCCTAAGCCCTCGACACTCGACTTCGATCTCGAGCACAGGGGTAGTCTTTCAAAAGCTAAGTCGCTTGGGCTCGTCGCTCCGTACCGAACACATAAAGCCTCAACCCTCAACGGTGATCTCGAGCACAGTGGTAGCTTTGACAAGCAAAGTCGTTTGGGTTCGTCGCTCCGTGCCGACCCCCTAAGCCCTCGATGCTCGACTATGGTCTCAAGCACAGGGGTAGCTTCCACAAGCTAAGTTGCTTGGGTTCGTCGCTCTGTGCCAACCCCCTAAGACATCGACTCTCGACTGTGATCTCGAGCACAACGGTAGCTTTCACAACTAAGTCACTTGGGTTCGCTCCGTGCCGATCCCCTAAGCCCTCGATGCTCGACTATGATCTCGAGTACAAGGGTAGCTTTGACAAGCTAAGTTGTTGTAGGCTCGTCGCTCTGTGCCGACCCCCTAAGCCCTCGATGCACGACTGTGATCTCGAGCACAGGGGTACCTTTCACAAGCTAAGTCGGTTGGGTTCGTCACTCCGTGTCGTCCCCCTAAGCCCTCAACGCTTGACTGTGATCTCGAGCATAGGGGTAGCTTCCACAAGCTAAGTCACTTGGTTTTGTCGCTCCGTGCCGATCCCCTCAGCCTCAACACACAGTTGTGATCTCGAGCATAGGGGTAACTTCCACGAGCTAAAGTCGCTTGGGCTCGTCGTGTAACGCCCCGATTTTCGTAGACTGAGAAACTGTGACATAAGCCAGAATATTTTCTTCAATTAGCCACAATTCACAGAAAAAAAGGAAAATTTAAAACTTTTTATTCAACACAAATGTATTACAAATCTGAATGTTACAAAATTGCAATACATTACAACAGTGTTACAATAATACCTTTACAATCTCAAGTGTTACAACTTTCAACATATTACATCAGAGTACAATGAATAATGAACAACACTTGGTATTCCACTTGGATGCTTTCCAACAATTAAATAATTTACAGCGAAAACTCTAATGAAATCGACTCCTTACTCTCTCGTCTTGAGTCCTCCTGAAACCTATACCTGTACCCCTGAAACCTGTACTTATACTTCTGCAATCAAATACCTATAATTCTACAATCCAGTACCTGTACTTCTGCAATCCAGTACCTATTGAAGTGGGGACGTCAGTATTCACTGACGCTTAAGGCTGATAACTAGCAGCGGATCTCAACTAAAGCAAACAGATTAATGAAAAGAGAAACGTGTATATATATTTGATGTGTCAGTGTATGCTATGACTTAGACTCTAATGCAAGATTAACCAACGCAATGATTCACTTATTCTAATGCAAGCAAGTCTTCGGAACAGTATGCAGCCCATACTACATATGCCTCATCTCAAGCCGTTTCTTCATATATATAGGGATTTGAACCCACGCCATGAATTATACTTTTTATACCCATCCTGTTCCTAACATAATACTACATAACTGGCGACTATTGCCCGGCGTACCGGATCTCACTCAAAAGCCAACACGAACTACAAGGTACTTGTCAACCTTCTTCCGTGTCCCTCAACTAGTCATGAGAAGGCATAGAATCTTCCGGGATCGTAGGGTCTATTTTCCTAGGAAACCTTCTCGTTCTTATCATGGCACATTCAGAAATTAACAATCAATATACGGAACCCGTGCTCCCAACTTGTCATGAAAAAGCACCGCCCGTATCCCTTTGACAGGGGAATACAACCCGATAACACCACCTAGTGTCAGCCTATAGGAGAGGTTGGATTATAGGGTATCACCCCTAACACCAACTCTCACCCTTTGGAAATTTATAGATTAAAATATTTAAGTAACTGTTACTACCCTAACGATGTCACTAACCCTAACCAACAAGCGAGACATGCCACTGTGCTTCCAACTTGGTATGAAAAAGTACCGTACGTGTCCCTCTTCTAACCAAACAAGCGAGACATGCACTGTGCTTCCAACTTAATATGAAAAAGCACCATACGTGTCTCTCTTCTAACTAAACAAGCGAGACATACATTGTGCTTCCAACTTGACATGAAAAAGCACCGTACGTGTCCCTTTTCTAACCAAACAAGCGATGCATGCACTGTGCTTCCAACTTGACATGAAAAAGCACCATACGTGTTCCTCTTCTAACTAAACAAGCGATGTATACACTGTGCTTCCAGCTTGACATGAAAAGTACTGTACGTGTCCCTCTTCTAACTAAACAAGCGAGACATGCAATGTGCTTCCAACTTGACATGAAAAAGCACCGTATGTGTCCCTCTTCTAACTAAACAAGCGAGACATGCACTGTACTTCCAATTTGACATGAAAAAGCAGCGTACGTGTCCCTCTTCTAACTAAACAAGCGAGACATGCACTGTGCTTTCAACTTCACATGAAAAAACACTGTACGTGTCCCTCTTCTAGAGAGTGTAACAATTTATCGACACAAATAACCAAGTCGTAATCTAGACTTCTTAAGATCTCCTCGGATTCACTCACAGCCTATCTATTCAAGACAATACCCACATACAAGCCCAATGAGCTCTGTACGAGACAATAACATACATACGTGCCAAATAAGCCATGTATGAGACCAATAGTTACATACGGGCCAGTCGAGCCGCGTATGAGACAACAATATACATACGAGCCAAATAAGCCACGTATGAGACCAACAACTACATACGGGTCAGGCGAGCCGCATATGAGACAACAACATACAAACGAGCCAAATAAGCCACATATGGGACCACAGCTACATACGGGCCAGTCAAGCCGCGTATGAGTAAGACCACACATAAAAACAACCAAACAGGTAATCAACCTAGAAGCAACCAAGCGTGCTTACTAGAAAAAAACTTGTTCTTCTCTAATTAGGAGCAACAGAAGAATCTACAAACAGTCTAAAATAGGCCTTCTACCAATGAGAAGCCCCAAGCGACATAAAAGCCTTCCGACAGCCTAGAAGCAACCAGTGCTACGCTTAACGGATTTTAATAGAAATATTCTTTTTAGAAAAGTAAGATTATCTACCACAACTCTCTAGTGGAACACTATCTCAGATTCTGTAAGGAATCTAAAATTCGGTCCATCGAACACACGCAAACAGTTCACCCAACTGCAAATTTTCAATAAAATGCCGAAACTTTGCAAGCTGGTAACTTTCGCTCTACTCGTTGGAATCTAATGAAACTGGGCGATTTAAAAAGTTAGGAACATCTACTAAAACTTCCCAATTAACCAGTTGCTCAGATTCCAAATGGAAATCCAAGTTCCTACTTATCGAACACACAACTGGTAACAAAACAGCCAACTTGTCCTAAGGAAAACTGAACCTTTCAAAGCCCATAACTTCAACTAATCTTATTGGAATCAAGCCCGAGAGGCCAATTCGGAAAGGGGAGAACGTCTACTACAACTTTTCTAATGGGTCGGCTCCTCAGATTCATCAAGTAAGACCCTCAAAAATGACCAAGAAGTTAAACAGTAAGAACCTAGTTTAGACAGCTAATTGCTGTATTTTGCAAAGGGCATAACTCCCACTCTGCTTATCAGAATTCAGCCTGAGAGGCCAATTCGAAAAGGGGAGGATGTCTCCTAAAATTTCTCTAATGGTTCTCTACCTCAGATTCAACCATTAAGACCCTCAAAAACCTTAATGAGTCAAAACAGTACCTACTCAGTCAGACAGCTTTTTGCTGTATTTTCCAAAGGTCATAACTCTTACTTCGCTTATCGGAATTTAGCCTGAGAGGCCAATTCAGAAAGGGAAGATTGTCTACTATAATTTCTCTAATGGGTCTCTACCTCATATTCGACCACTAAGAGGCTCAAAAACAGCAATCAACAAAAATAGTGAGCAACTCAGTCAAGTTGCTGCTCTGTTTTTGCAACGACCATAACTTTTGCGTCTCTTAACGGAATTTAACGTGAGAGGACAATTCAGAAAGGAGAGAATGTCTACTACAACTTCTCTACAAGGTCTCTACCTCTAATTCTGTAAGGAAGACCACTTTCCAGCCCCCCGAACATACTGCGACACATTTCCCAAAATAGTGAGTCCACTGTTTTGGCTCAATACTCGCTGTTTTGGGGAAACAGCTTGTTTCAACCATCAAAAGTACTCCAAAAAGTCCCCAAAAATTCTAGCATACTAATAACACCTAGGAGAACCTTGTACATAAATTTCGGGTCAAGATTCCTCCGTTTACATAGTTAATTAAAATCAACTCCACAATCACAAAAATCGAATCTTTTTCATTCTATTTTGTGTTCTATCACTTCAAACTTTGCATACACTTTATTCTACTATATATGTACATGAAATGGGTTGCATACAATAACCTACAACAACAATAATAATCCTAATAGCAAAAAAAACACATGAGATGAGAAACCCCCACCTTAGTTTCCTTTGTAGGGAGAACTAGCCAATTCCTTCTCCTCCTTGCTCCTTGTTCTTTGCTCCCTTCAAGAACTCCACCCTAAAAGAACCCATGAAAACACAATTTATCTTTTCTTTTGATTTGATTCCCTCTTTCTTTTTTTCTTTCTCAAACTTTTCTAAAACAAAGCCTTTAAAAGAGTAGAAGTAGAAGGAAAAATTGAGTGAGATGAGATTTGGGATGAGAAGGGGATGGAGACACAAGGGTTTCTAACCCTATGGGGATTTGGGGCCGGCCAAAATGGAAGGGGGGGAGGTTTGGGGGGGTTTTATAAGGAAATGGGTGAATTTTTGTGGTGGAAAATGAGTCCAAGTGTCATATACACTTGTGGCTCAAAATAAATGGTGATTTATTTGCAAATAACCTTATAATCAAGCCCTAAACCAATCCAAAACCTCTATCTCATGATGATGGATCATCTCATGATGATGGATCAAAAATGAAATAAAATTTGTTAAATCACATACTACATGATTTGTTCAAACGCCCGAAATCGACACAGTTCGATTTCGTACGTATATCGGATTATACATATATTTTTCATTAGTGAAAACGAACAAATCTGTACAAAAAATAATTTAATTCAAGAAATAAAAATAAAATAATTTTATTACCGGCTCGGAATATTTCAGTATCAATTTGGTACAAAACAGTAGTTACCGACTAGTATATTTACATATATAATGTTTATTAACAAAACCGGGTGATGTCCACCAAAAATATTTCAATTCTGGAAATAAAAATAAAATAATAATTTTCAGTACCTGTCCGGAATTTTTCAGACATTTTTTTCAAAATTGCATTTTTCAAGATTTTGCACAAGTGCTTAAAACTGATACAATACATGTATATACATACTACTATACATGTCCAGGTACCCTTTTTATTTGAAAAACCAAGTAATTTGCAATTAAAAATATTTTAATTTTAAAATAATAATTTATTAAAATATAATATTCGTCCGGGATATTACACGTCGCTCCGTGCCGACCCCCTAAGCACTCGATGCTCGACTGTCTCGAGCACAGGGGTAGCTTTCACAAGCTAAGTCTCTTGGGTTCATCGCTCCGTGCTGACTCCTTAAGCCCTCGATGCTCGATTGTGATCTCGGGCACAGGGGTAGCTTCCACAAGCTAAGTCTCTTAGGTTCGTCGCTTAGTGCTGACCCCCTAAGCCCTCGACGCTCGACTGTAATCTCAAGCACAGGGGTACCTTCCACAAGCTAGGTTGCTTGGGTTCGTTGCTCCGCCCCGAATTCTCAGCCTCGACGCTCGACTGTGATCTCGAGCACAGGGGTAGCTTCCACATGTTAAAGTTGCTTGGGCTCGTCGCTCCGTGTCGATCCCCTAAGCCCTCGATGCTCGACTGGGATCTCGAGCACCGGGGTAGCTTTGACAAGCTAAGTCGCTTGGGTTCGTCGCTCCGTGCCGACCCCCTAAGCCCTCGATGCTCGACAGTGATCTCGAGCACAGGGGTAGCTTCCACAAACTAAGTCACTTGGGTTCATGGCACTGTGCCGACCCCCTAAGCCCTCGGCGCTCGACTGTGATCTCAAGCACAGGGGTAGCTCTGACATGCTAAGTCGTTGTAGGCTCGTCGCTCAGTGCCGACCCCCTAAGCCCTCGACGCTCGACTGTGATCTCTAGCACAGGGGAAGCTTTCACAAGCTAAGTCGCTTGAGTTTGTCGCTCCGTGCCGACCCTCTAAGCCCTCGACGCCCGAATGTGATCTCGAGCACAAGGCTAGCTTTGAAAAGCTAAGTCGATGTGGGCTTGTCGCTCCGTGCCGACCCCCTAAGCCCTCGAAGCACGACTGTGATCTCGAGCACAAGGGTCACAAGCTAAGTCGCTTGGGTTCGTAGCTCCGTGCCGACCCCCTAAGCCCTCGACGCTCGATTGTGATCTCGAGCATAGGGTAGCTTCCACAAGCTAAGTCGCTTGGGTTCGTCGCTCTGAGCACAGGGTAGCTTCCACAAGCTAAGTCGCTTGGGTTCGTCGCTTCGCGTCGATCCCTTTAGCCTCGATGCTTGACTGTGATCTCGAGCACAGGGGTAGCTTCCACAAGCTAAAGTCGGTTAGGTTCGTCGCTCCGTGCCGACCCCCTAAGCCCTCGATGCTCGACTGGGATCTCGAGCATAGGGGTAGCTTTCACAAGCTAACTCGCTTGGGTTGGTCGCTCTGTGCTGACCCTCTAAGCCCTCGACGCTCGACTGTGATCTCGAGCACATGGATAGCTTCCATAAGCTAAGTAGCTTGGGTTCGTCGCTCCGCGCCGATCCCTTCAGCCTCGACGCTCGACTGTGATCTCAAGCACAGGGGTAGCTTCCACAAGCTAAAGTCGCTTGGGCTCGTCGCTTTGTGCCGACCCCCTAAGTCCTCGATGCTCGACTGGGATGTCGAGCACAGGGGTAGCTTCCACAAGCTAAAGTCCCTTAGGTTCGTCGCTCCATGTCGACCCCTTAAGCCCTCGATGCTCGACTGGGATCTCAAGCACAGGTGTAGCTTTTACAAGCTAACTCGTTTGGGTTAGTTGCTCCGTGCCGACCCCCTAAGCCCTTGATGCTCGACTGTGATCTCGAGCACATGGGTAGCTTCCACAAGCTAACTAGCTTGGGTTCATCACTCCACGCCGATCCCTTCAACCTCGATGCTCAACTGTGATCTCGAGCATAGGAGCAGCTTCCACAAGCTAAAGTCACTTGGGCTCGTTGCTTTGTGCCGACCCCCTAAGACCACGATGCTCGACTGGGATGTCGAGCACAGGGGTAGCTTCTACAAGCTAAGTCGCTTGGGCTCGTTGCTCCGTGCCGACCCCCTAAGCCCTCTACGCTCGACTGCGATCTAAAGCACAGGGGTAGCTTTCAGAAGCTACGTCTCATCGCTCCATGCCGACCCCCTAAAGCCTCGACCCTCGATGGTGATCTCGAGCACAGGGGTAGCTTTCACAAGCTATGTCGCTTGGGCTTGTCGAACTGTGCCGATCCCCAAAGCCCTCGACACTCGACTGTGATCTCGAGCACAGGGGTAGCTTCCACAAGCTAAAGTCGCTTGGGTTCCTCGCTCCGTGCCAACCCCCTAAGCCCTCGATGCTCGACTATGATCTCGAGCACAGGGGTAGCTTCCACAAACTAAAGTTTCTTGGGCTCGTCGCTCCATGCCGACCCCCTAAGCCCTCGACGCTCGACTGGGATCTCGAGCACAGGGATAGCTTCCACAAGCCAAGTCGCTTGGGCTCGTCGCTCCATGTCGACCCCCTAAGCCCTCGATGGTCGACGGTGATTTCGAGCACAGGAGCAACTTCCACAAAGCCGAGTCACTGTAGGCTTGACTATCCGAGCTGACCCCCTAAGCCTCGACCCTCGACGGTAATTTCGAGCACAGGGGTAGCCCTCACAAGCCAAGGTCACCTTGGATTCGACGACCCAAAAAACCGAACTAGACGATCTCTACCAACTTCAGCACCCCGAGCCAACCCCTTGCCTTGGTAACTAGGGAATCATTATGGCACGGTCGTTCACAATTGCGGAGGCACCGGCTGCTCGGCCGCCCAGACTCACCTCGGTTCGGCACCGACCCCAAGAAGACCCCAGAAAAACTCTCTTTGCCACTCTTCTCCGTAGATCCAGACTACTCCTCCACAACTATTTTTCACACCGCCATGCAGGAGTTGGGGGCTTGTGATAGGGGTGAAAAGAGTGGCACAACCGGGACCCTTAGATCTCCTTTAATCTCGCTCCTCTGTGATCATTAGGTCAAACAGATCAAACAGCTTCGGCCCATTCAGGCTCATGGGCAAACGAGTACGATCCGGTTTGTTAGGATCACAGACCCGTTTACCTCTGCCTATAAATACCGGCCCTCCTCCTCATTTTTGAAGGTAATAAACTTTTCCCCACCTGAACCCTATCTACTGTTGCTTTCTCAGTGACTGATTAGATCATCGGAGGGCCTGTCGCCGGGACTTCTCTCGGTGTTTCTAGGCAGTTTGCTGGTACAGAAGGCCGAGCTGAGCCACTTCATTCGAGCCGAGCTACTCGATCCGAGCCGAGCACCAGGCCTCTACCTCTCTCCGGCTACTCCCGAGCTGGTCCCACGGTTTAGGATCGGACTGACGGCTGTACCACATCTTCCGCTACACAAATTATAAGAACTCACACCTGTTGCCCCCACACCTAAAAAATAAACAACATCAGGAACATATATAGCATTGGGTGGGTGCATTAGCTTGGTAAGTTGACTAATACTTGTATAGCTAGGGTGATTATGATTGCTAAAAAATACAAGGTAATTATATGGCTATATGGCTAATCACTTTGTGTAACTAACATTATACATCTTATTTCATTTTGGGCTAATGTGGCAGCAGCAAGTCCCAAGGGAAAGATTGCGAGTATATTCCAGGTAGAGGAGTTTGATGATGAGGAGATCAAGATCGGACCGACAATCGATTGATAGCCAGCACTGTCAACTATGGTCATTGATACCCACCACCCCAGGGTTTTTTGGAGGGATATGATATATTTCTTTGCGGCTACTCTATGTTTCTTTTGTCCTACACTCCATGTTCGGGGTGAAGTTTATGTACTTTTGTTTTGATTGTAGGATTTTGTAGTATGCTCAGTACTCTGAGTTTATTTTATTAATCACTTATTAATAAATAGGGTGCTCAGACTCCACCTTTTCTTCAAAAAGAAAAAAACTAACTGGCTTTAGTCCCTAGAAATCGGTGATTCGAACTTAACTGGAGTGGACAAGAAAGTGAAGGGTTTCTTTGAGAAACAATAATAAATAAGAGATGTAACAATGTAAGATATAGACACAAGCAGGGCGGAGCTTGGGGAGACTGCAAAATTTTCGAAAAACGATTATTAGGTATAAGGATTTATTTATTTTTTTGGGATATTTTAGCAAATGCCCCCGTTCAAAATATGTAAACTAGCATATACCCCCACTATTTTTAAAAACTAAGAAATACCCCCAATTTTGACGGAACAGTTAAAATTCCGTTAAGTTAACTTACGTGCATCACACGTTACGCATTAAAATTACCAAAATACCCCCTACATAAAGTAAGGGTTTCTTGAAGAAAAAAGGAGAATGAACCGTCCGTCTCTTTCTGCTTTCCAGGTTCGATTTCTTCTCCGATGGCCATCTTCTCCCTATTGTTATATTAGGGTTTTTAAAGAAGAAAAATCCCAACCCTAATCCGTCATTGACTCATTGTAAGCATCTTCTCCACTTGTTATATCAGGGTTTTTGGATTATGTTTGTTTGATCGTTTCAACTTGATCAATTTTGTGATGTTTTTTTTTCTGAATTCTTTTTTAAGGAAAATTGGTTGTAGAAGAGCCATGAATTCGAGAAGGTTCGCATCTGAATCTATGTTCTATTATTTTGTTTATATTTTGTTTAGATTTGTCGCAGTGTAATTGAACCTTGATCACTATCTTCTTCTGCAATTGAACCTTAAGACATACATACTAATTTGATTGAATTTTATAATTCATTGTGTATGTTTGAAACATTATATCGAAACTCGGTATTCATATCGAATATCGGCTTCCATTCGGTAAGATCAGTGTATCGAGAGTATATGTAGGCAAATTTCTAATCTGACTCGGGCATTGCATCTCAGTATTATCTGTGAAATGTGATACCATGGTTTGAAAAAGCAATCTTACTATGAGCACTAGGACTATATCCGGGATACACTCAATAAAAGCCCTTTCTATGTGCCAGCATATCATGCCTGTAACCATTGATCACAGCATCCATTCACTGATTTGGTCTCTAAACAGTCACAACTATTGATCTTTCCTTAGTTAAAATCTTATTCCTTGTAGTGCTTCTTCTACCTTTTCTGTTTCTGTATATTCTTCACACCTCCAGACTAAAATGTGATAGATTTTGGATGATAAAATTGAAAAGAGACTTCCTCGATCCTATCAATTGCCATAAGAGTGCTGTTATGGGACCTGTGTTCAGGTGACAAGCTCATCAAGTTGAAAATGCGGAGGTGTGAAGAATATACAGAAATAGAAAAGGTAAAAGAAGCACTACAAGGAATAGGATTTTAACTAAGGAAAGATCAATAGTTGTGACTGTTTAGAGACCAAATCAGTGAATGGATGCTGTGATCAATGGTTACAGGCATGATATGCTGGCACATAGAAAGGGCTTTTATTGAGTGTATCCCGGATATAGTCCTAGTGCTCATAGTAAGATTGCTTTTTCAAACCATGGTATCACATTTCACAGATAATACTGAGATGCAATGCCCGAGTCAGATTAGAAATTTGCCTACATATACTCTCGATACACTGATCTTACTGAATGGAAGCCGATATTCGATATGAATACCAAGTTTCGATATAATGTTTCAAACATACACAATGAATTATAAAATTCAATCAAATTCCTAACTAAAAGTCTAATATTCTTTCAGTGATAGAATGTTTAGCTTGGAGCAACAAGGCTCAGAGGCGACTATTTTAAATTGCAAACTAGATGCCAACCACTTTATAAAGCAAGTATTCCAACTAATTGGTATGCTAAATTGCTTGTATAATGCTTTCAATGTTAGCTAAATATTGATAATTTTGAGTTTTCATGCTTCAACTATATAGCTCTTTTGGTAGAAGTTAATAGGGGCGGAATTGATAACATACACATCTTGTCTTAGTAGGTAAAAATAAATGTGTGTTAATTCACATCAAGAAGGGTCCAGTTCCTGTTCAATGAATTATTCAATGAATTATATAGGTTACTTTTGAAACTGTGTCATTTCCTTCCTGGATCCACTTAATTTTTAAAGTAGGTTGTATTTGATGTAAGCAGAATCTGAAATTGTATTTTTCACTTAAAATTGGTGTTTGGTATGTTTGGCCAATGCCATTTTTGACAACTTGCACTTCTTCTCTATTGCCTTAAGAGGATATTTTAGTTTTCATCGAGTTCTTCAGAATAAACATTCAACCATTTCCCCCCTTTTGCAGTAAATTTACTCACAACAGTAATATCATATAATGGTTGTTTTTGGTTTTTGATAAATTCAAAATGAAAAAAATGCAGTGATGGCACACAAGCTATTGTAATAGATGATGGTACACAAGCTAGCGATGATGCACAACATGATGATGTGGATGAACCATGGTGGCAAGCTGTAGCCACCCAAGCTAGTGTTGTGGAGTGTGAGAGACTCAACTCCAATGTGGGACAAGAAGATGATATAAGTGAATTTGATAATTGGTTTAGTATGAATGTGGACCTAAATAGTGAATATGCAGCTGAACCTGATCAAGTTGAGCCCGAGAAAGAGTATAGAAGTGCGGCAAGTAGTGAAGAAGAGTTAGATTGGACAAATTTAGATGTGTATGACAGTGACGGTGAGGGTGATCCTGACTATGTTGTTAATCCAAACGAACTAGCACATGAGTCAGAAGATGAAGCTGATGATGATCATGACAGCCCACCACCAACTGAGTTTGAGGAATTTGTAGAACAGACAGAGGATTTGTACAAGGGAAGTGAAGAAGTGCCAGCTGATCCATGGTTGCTTCATGTGGGGCAGCAGTTTGACACAGGTATAAAAGTTAAGATTTAACTTTGTTATTTTATTGTGTTTATGTTCGAAGTATATTTTTATTATTTTTTGTTTGATGTATATATATTTTTTTAATTTGTTGTATTGCTGAAGGAAAACATTTCAAGGACTTCTTGAGGTCTTATGCAATAAAGAATAAATTCTGCTACACAGTTGTGAAGGCTGATAAAAAGAGATACAGGGCCAAGTGCAAGAAGTACAAGAATGGTTGTCCTTGGTTAGTTTATGCCAAGGTAGTCTCAAAGCAGCAACCTACTTTCAGAGTTAGAACCTTCACCAACAAACACCAATGTCAGGCGGATTATCAATTCAAGAACACTCTTGCAGATGCAAATTGGGTATCACAGGTGATGGATAGGAAAATAAGACATAACGAGAAGACCTACACACCTAGAATCATCATTGATGATATATGGAATGATTTTCAAACTTCAATCTCCTATCATGTTGCATGGGCAGGTAGATGTAAGGTAATAGAAAGGATAAATGGTAGCTACACAGAAAGTTACATGAAGGTTCCAGAGTTGTGCAATCAATTTCTAGTGTCTAACTATGGGAGCATAGCTACCTTTTCTAGGGATGACAGGTATAAAACCTTTGGCCATTTGTGTATCTCCTACAAAGAAAGTATTGATGGTTTTATCACAGGATGTAGGCCTATTGTAGGGTTAGATGGCTGCTTCCTGAAAGGGAAGTTTGGGGGTGTCTTACTTGCAGCAATAGGCCTAGATGCAAGAAATGGTATGTTTCCCCTAGCCATCAACATTTGTAAGGCTGAGGATACACACAACTGGACTACGTTTGTAGATGAGCAGAGAGTACATTTGATTAGACACCCACTGAAGTTGACTTTCATTTCTGACAGACAGAAGGGGTTGATCAAAGCTGTGTCAGATGAATTTCCTGAAAGCAATCATAGGTTTTGCTTCAGACACATGTTCAAGAATTTTAAGAAATACTATCAAGGAAAGAAACTTGAATCTCATGTATGGAATGCAGCAACAGCCTTCAAGGTTAATGAATTTAATAAAGAAATAAAAAAAGTGGAGGAGTTATCAAAGGAGGCTCATGATTACTTATTGAAGGAAGATGTTAAGAGTTGGGCAAGGTCTCATTTTGATCATTCCACCAAATGTGAGCACATCACAAACAATTTCAGTGAGTCATTCAACAGCTGGATTCTTAAGTTGAGAGACAAACCAGTTCTTATGCTTGCTGAAAAATATCATTCTATGATGATGACCATGTTTTATAAGAGAAGGAAGCTTGCCAATGAGTGGGAAGAAAATGCATTGGTCCCTAACGTACAAAAACTAATCGATAAAATGATAGGTGATGTGCACCTTTACATTTACAAAGGTTCAGATAACAACACATGGGAGGTGGAGAACTATTTGAATGCCAAGTGGATTGTGAATGTGAGAGAGAAAACTTGTTCATGTGTACAATGGCAGCTCAGAGGGATCCCATGCATCCACGCAGTTGTAATATTAGTGTTACTAAGAGCAAACTGGCCTGAGTAAGAGATTTAATTACTTTCATGCTAATTTCATTTTAATAATATTGTAGACAACTAATTTTAACTATGTAAATCATCTTTTCTATTTTGTAGTTACTGCCATGAATACTACACTGTGAGGGCTTATAGGAGGAGTTATGCAAAGGCTATACTCCCACTGGCAGACAAAGACGACTGGGGTGTTGTAAGTGGTTTATTACAATAAAAATGCATTATTAATTTGTGATTTAATAGGAAGTGGTTTGTTTAACGTTATTTTTGAACACTTTACTTTATGGTAACAACCTCATTTGTTTTATAAATGAATTATTGTTTGTGTATGCATATATTCTTAAACACTTTAACTTTATGGGAAACAACTTAATCTTTATATAAATGCATTGGGTTTTCATTCATGTGTTTGTTTAGGGTTTTCATTCTTGTGATTTTTTTTGTATGCAGCCACACTCTGATGTTCTTCCTCCTATATTTAAGAGACCACCAGGTAGACCAAGGACAGCCAGGAGAAGGGACCCAAATGAGACTACTACTGTACCAAGAAGACAGAATAGGTGTGGATCCTGTGGAACTATGGGCCACAACAAAGCAAAATGTAGGGGGCAGTTTGGATCAGCAAGTACACAACCTACGAGAAGACCCAAAACTAGAGGAGAGTTTACACAGATCAATTCCAACCAAAGTGGAGCTACTTGAATCTTAGATCTTACTTGTTAGTTTCTTACTTATGATAGCTACGGTTGTTGTATTTTTTTGGGTCAAAATCAGACTTTGTTTCTTACTTATATAGTTTTGTTGATTGAATTGTCAAAAATTCATATATTTGAATTGTCATTATAACAATGAGCCAAAAGTGCGTACTCTATGTTTGTCATTGTTTCTTACTTATATTGTTTTCTTACTGATGCTTCTCTATGTTTGAAGGTGATCTGATGCTTGTTTCTTACTTATATAATTGAATTCGTATGTTTGTTTCTTACTTATATATTTGAAGGTGATCTGATGCATCTCTATGTACATACATCAGTTGTTGTTTCTTTCGATCTTTGCAGTGGCCTCTTAAAATACCGTGCATTGATAGTATTGTTGTATTGCTATGTGCTCTTTATTCTAGTTAAACAGGTGCTGTAGTAGTTGTAGTATTCTTGTTAATGATGTAGAAACAAAGCACTCTCATTTTATTACTCTTTTAATTTTGTGTTCAATTTAGGGTATATCTTAGTTTTTTTAAATAGTGAGGGTATATGCTATTTTTTAGATTCTGAATAGGGGTATTTGCTAAAATAATTTTATTAGGGGTATTTTGGTCATTTTACTGTGTTACATGTGATGCACGTAAGTTAACTTAACGGAATTTTAACCATTCCATCCAAACTAGGAGTATTTCTTAGTTTTTAAAAATAACGGGGGTATATGCTAGTTTCCACAATTTGAATGGGGGCATTTGCTAAAATATCCCTTTTTTTCGACAACAATTAAGCCATGGCCACTATAAAAATGTTTCATCAGTACTAGTATGGTCTATTGGCTATTGGCTAGTACATTTGTAAGTAAATTGATAGATTGTGGGTTGTATCTAACCATTTTAATTTTATTTTATGTGATTTAAAAAAAATAGAAATTTGGCCCCCTCTGTTGATTAACCTTGGCTCCGCCGAAAGATTTGACGTACTGACCCACTTTTTGAAAATATTTGGCAGTCTAACCCACTTCTAAAAATATTTAGCGATCTGACACAATTTTGGATACATCAGCATAAACTGTTATTGAAAATAATGGCATATGTTATTTATATGCCGTTGTTTCCAATAGCGACATCATTTTAAATTTTTTAGTATGCCACTATATGGAGTAACGACATCAGTACATTTTTTATATAAGTGTGAATCTTCTGACTTTAAAAAAATTTCTAAGTGTTAAAACAAGGCATAATTTAAAAAAACGTCACAATAGTTTGGCACTGTTTAAAAAAACGTCACAAAATTTTGACTTTTTAAAAAAATTGCACAAAGTTTAACTCTCAACTCACAGAGTTATCCAGCTATTAACTGGGTTATACGTAATATTTAAAAAAACATCACAAAACTATTGTTTTGTTTTAAAAAACAACACAGAACTATTATTCTGTTTAAAAAAACATCACAAAAGTTTCCCATTTGTTTTAAAAAAACATCACATAACTATTATCCCAGTTAACGGCTGGATAACTCTGTGAGTTGAGAGTTAAACTTTGTGCAGTTTTTTTAAAAAGTCAAAGTTTTGTGACGTTTTTTTAAACAGCGCCAAACTATTGTGACGTTTTTTTAAATTTTGCCTTAAAACAACTCATAAATAATGTCATTATCCCCAAGAACGGCATTCGAATCACTAATGTCGTTGTTGGAGATAACGACATCAATTATAATAAAATGGACGGTTGCATTTGTTTGAAACAACGGCAACAGTTCATTTTATTATAACTGATGTCGTTATCTCCAACAACAGCATCAGTAATTCGAATGTCGTTCTTGGAGATAACGGCATTATTTACAAGTTATTTCAACACTTAGTATTTTTTCAAGTCAGAAGATTCACACTTGTATAAAAAATGTACTGATGCCGTGAATCCAAATAGCGGCATGCTAAAAAAACTTTAAAATGATGCCGCTATTGGAAACAACGGCATATAAATAATCTATGCCATTAATTTCAATAACGGTTTATACTGACGTGTCTAAAATTGGGTCAGATCGCTAAATATTTTTAGAAGTGGATCAGATCGCCAAATATTTTCAAAAAGTGGGTCAGTATGGCAAAAAATTCGGCTCCGCCTGTGCCAAAAAAGACACAACTAGCTCAATAGTAATCAAATCAATTAAAAGTCAAAGGTCGGTGTTAGGTTAATATATATAAAACGAATGATTAGAAGATAATTGTCCACTCTCTATTTTAATCTTATGGCACCAATATCGTGGCAAGTTAAGTCTGGTTAGCTGAACTTCACATACGTGTAACTTCACGATCGAATTCAAATCCTCTCTAGTAAATTTAATTACCAAAAAAGTCCGATGATCCATCTTATCACACATCAAGAGAATCAAAAAAGAAGAAGGGTTTTTTTTAAGTGGATGTGTGGTGAGATGGATCACAGGACCCCTCCACCGATTAAATCCAGTGGAGCAGATCCAAATCCCTACTTCGCTGTCTAAATACTAGTATATATATTTATTTATTTATGTTATCAAAAATATATATGATACCCACATGCAGACTTTTTTTCCCAGTTGACCCACTTTTTGAAAGTAATTTTCAGCATAGACCATTCAATGATAGACCAGTACTCGTATATCACAGTTGTGAACTGCGGCGTGTACAACTTTAAAAATGTACTTTTTTATGCTGCAGTTTCCAAATACGGGTTTAGTTGATTTCATATTTGGTTTACAAAGACTTTGAGACTTTAAAAAAAAAAAAATTTAAGTTAAAATATGCCAAATATAGGCCGTAGTTCCCAACTGTGATCTAAATATAACAGTGGTCGCAGATGGGAACTGCGACCTCTGTTATAAGTTTTTTTATTTATTTATTTATTATTTTTTTTTCTTAGATATTTTTTATTATTATAATAGAGGCCGTAATTCCCAACTGTGGTCTCTGTTATATTTAGGTCGTAGTTGAAAACTGCAGCCTATATTTAGCACATTTTTACTTAAATTTGTCTAAGTCTCGAATCTTCCTAGCCCACATATTAAATGAACTAAGACTGCTGTTGAAAACTACGGCATCGAAAAAAGATATTTTTAAAGATACCACAGTTGGGAAATGTGGCCTCACAATCAAATTGGCTGCAGTACATAACTGCGGTCTATGAAGACTAGTTTATCCTCAAAATTAGTTTTGAAACTGGTCTATCTCGGAAATTATTCAAAAAGTTGGTCAGTTTAGGAAAAAAAACCTCTATGTGCATGCTCGTACTTAATATCATTATTACATTGTCGTATATATTCCTTGTACCAACATTAATTAGTTAATAATAGTAGCCAATAATAATTATTTTTATAAGTAAAAGTTCATAAGTTGGAACTAAATGGTAAGTACATCTAACTGAACTAGTTAAGGTCATCAGCTAATGAAAATTTAGTAACTAGTTGGAACTTTATCACTTTTATCGAAATTTTAATTTATTGCTGGCTTTCATTAGGGATGTTTCCTTAATATAGGGCTTGAACCGAGTGAGTTACGCGAGAGCTGCTCGGCTCGAGCTCGATCAAAGTTCAGCTTGGGATGAGCTTGAGTCAAGTTTGACCTTGGGCATGCTGTAATTGTTAGACTAAGATTGTGAGCTACTCAGTTCGAGCTCGGTTAAAGCTCGGCTCGAGCCAAGCTCGAACTTGAAAACTAAGCTCGATTACTTAACGAGCCGAGCTTAAGCCTTAAAATACTCGGCTCGACTCGTCTCATTAGCAGTCCTACTTCTTGATAGTCCACACATTTCTCAATAAAGAGTTAAAAATGTTCATGGTTGTAATTAGGAACGCTTCTCTCCTTCCATGTGAAACCATGTTCCTGGGTTTAAATCCACAAGACAAAAGGATTAAAAGAGTAGGACCAAATAACACAAATTTCTCAATTAAGGGTTAAAAAAATGCTCATGCAGGCTGTAATCTGGAACACTATAATATAAGTGTCTCACCTCTCATTTTCCATGCGAAACCATGTTCTAGCTAGGGTTTAAATCCACACTACAAAAAGAGTAGGACAAATTAGTATTAGGTGTCTAAGATTAATTAGCAATATTAACCTCTGAGAGCTAAGAAGTACAAACATACTGAGAACAAACATATGCATGGTATAATAACTTAATACGTACAAAATATTCTTTCGCTCTACAATATGTAAGTTTTTTTTTAAAGGGAAAAGGTGGATTATGGCCACCCTGTTCATTAATAAGAAATTAATGATACAAACCCAGCGAACTGGACCAGATTACAACCTACAGACAGGAAATAAAACATACATGAAGCAACATGACCCGTACAAATACCAAATCCCTCCAACAATCCCGGAAGGTGTGCCGACAAACAAGTACGGTCCAGCAAAATTGTATGTACGTCAGTTTAGCTTCGTACACTGCCTCTACGGCAGATGCACACCCACCCGAAACTAGTCTGGAAGGATTTTAACACCCGCCGATCCCTGTCTTCTCCTCGCTGAGGGGACCCCGTCTTTGGGCCCAAGCCCCGCAGCCCCATCTGTTGGCACATGCACAGCAACTGCACACATCTCCCACAGCCGCTACCAAAGAGATATCCATAAAGAGGATACATTCACCTCTCTCACGATTGTGCTATCTCAGGCGATTTCTCACCAAACAACTATCTCGCTCACCCTACCAAAAACCACGCTCTAGGAGAGAGTCATGGAGAGGATACCTTCACCTCTCTCACGCTCTTGTTCTCTCAGGTGATTTCTCACCAAACAGACTCATCTCGACTCGTACTCCCAATGAGGGAAGAGACGACGCTGTTACGAGACAGTGGCCTAAGCTGGAGGAAGCTCAATAGCCCGATAGTAGGCACTGTCAAGACTGCAACGACGGCATCGTTGGACACCCAACAAGTGAGCGCGCATCATGGAGGGACCCCATATTCGGGCCCAAGCCCCATGATCTTTCAATACAACGTGCTACACAGTCCCTACCTCCCACAGCAAACAACCATCGGCCTGGCCCCACAGGCCCTAAACTGAACCACCGACCTCACACACTTGAGCCCCAGATCCATGGCGTTCGTGACAACAGGCGTGGGATCTAGCGCGACAAGTGAGTGCAGATCATGGAGGAACCCCATCTTGGGCCCCACGGGCCCCATGCCAAACTACTGACCTCACACACTAGAGGTCTGGGTCGTCGTCGAGAGCGATGTGGGGCAGGCATGCGGGGGCCAGGACCAGAGCGAACGCGAACCCATCCCCAGATCCATGGCGTTCGCAATCACAGGCGCGGGAGGATACTCTGGCGCGACATAGTTGCTCCGCAACCTGAGGAGATGAGAACCTCGATCTTGGGGGACCCCATTTTTGGGCTCTAGTCCTACAACCGTACTACACCACAATCATCACACAGAGATAACCAACACAGATAGCTCCTCCATCCCCCCCACCCAACTCGCAGAGAGAAAATCAAACCCCGGCTTCTTCGCACGTGCTACCAACCCTCGAAAACCAATACATAGCCCCAGATCGTCGTGATTGGTCCCGAAAGTGTGGACATGGTGGCAACCGCAAAGAACATCCGGGCCCGAAGTGAGGACAAATTCAACCCCGACCAAACCCCAACCAACTCACCCCAACCAAACACAGATCGGGCCCTAGAGGACTCAGTCCATGCTGCCGATCCCTCTTCCTCAGCCTGACCGCCTAGCGCGACGGCTGCTGGAGAGGTTTCATCGACGGCGCGATGGCAGGGGAGGTGCCTACGACGGCTCGACGGCAGGGGAGGGGGTGGTGAAGGCGTTGAAGGTAGGCGGGAGGGGGGGAGGCGTCTTAGGGTAGGGAGATCGGGGAGGGGGAAGGCGTCGAAGGGGACACGACTTCGGCTGGCGACGGCGGCGAAGCTTTGGCGAAGGAGGAAACCGAAGACGATCTCGAAGTTACTAGGAGCCAAAGCTCTGCAAAGACGAAGACGAAGACTCAATGGGAATTGGCGGAAGTAGAGTACTCGGCGGGAGTGTGAGGTGGAGGAAGGGTAGGGGGGGCTGACGGGGGGCCTGGGGCGGCGGCGCAGAGTAGCGGCCGCCACCCCTAAGATTTTGGATCTAGGATTTTTTTTGGAGAGTTTTTTCAGTTCTAGTTTCTATCTCTAGAATTTTCTAGAGAGAGAAATTCTGAAAAAATACAATATATAAGTTGATAAGAAAAAACCTGAAATACAAGATAAACAATGAAAATGCATGTCTTCAGTCTTATTGTTCATGTCTTCAGTGCATTCGGTACGATAAAAGACTATTGAAATATTCATTGAAATTAAGGAGCAGTTACTTGCAATTAACCCTTGAATTGAAGGTTCGAATTTGGAGTGGCATTTTACCAACTCTTTAAAACTTATTTTCTTAAAAACAGTTAAGAATTAAAAGAAAATATTAAAGTAGCGACGACAAGCAGACAAGTAAATCACGGCCCAGAAAGCATGGACTCTTGCCCATCGCCCGCCCAGACAACCGTGTGAACACTAATTAATTAATCTACTTAGCTTAGTTCTAAACTTAATTAATACTATAATCAATTATATCCAATTATTCCTAGTACTTTCCTTTGCCTTCAAAGATAATCTAATCAACTTACATATATAATGGTATAAAATTATCACTTAATTACTGTAGTTCTATGATTACCATGTGGGGTAATGCTATACCTATAATCTTTTCTTACATCCTTTCTTTTACAATCTTAGATGGCACAATTTCATTGAAATGTATTGTAGACTAGGTTGTAGTGGATTGTACACATCTCCAATGAGATTGCGCCACCTAAAATTGTAAGGTTGTAAAGTTTGTAGGTGTACTATTACCCTTACCATGTGATACCTAATTACACTCTCTAAATTAACACAAGTACACAACACAAGTTTAATATTTAATTTAGCCATGCTTCTTAAACTAGTAGTTAATCCTTCCCTAAAGACAATAATCATGCACTAGGGTTTGATACTTGTCCTACTTTTGCACTACAAATTCCTAAACGTAGGGGTGGGCATCGGTCGGTATCCGACCTAATACGGACTATTCACCACCGATCCAAAGAATATCGGTTTTTTAATTTTCTCATCTGCAACCAATCTAAACCTTAATTGGATCGGTTTCCATCTAACCTGATTAAGCTCAGTTTGGATTGGATTGGATGGTCGGTTTGGCGTGCTACTTTTCACCTTTAATATCATTCATAATTTTGTTGAAATTTAAAAGATCAACTTCAATCAAACTTAAGAAACAACCTGCTATCTGTTATTCAGAAATGAATTTAAAATGAAGATTCATAAAACCACAAGTTGTTAATGAATTTTGCACTAATTGTTTGAGATGATGATGTTTAAATGGGTGAGATAAACTGATTTTTCACCTGCATACTTTTGTAATTTTAGTTTATTATCATAAAAAAAAATCAATAATCATAACTAATTGAATTTTAGGTAGAATAAAAAAAGATTTAGAAAACAAAATTTGCTTGACTTGATTAAAGTAACTACTATATGCTACATCAACTTAATGATTCTATTAAGCTAGGCCACACTATAAATCAAGTATTTCTCAACAACATAACACACAGGATTATGGAGAATCATAGGTAGAACAACTACTCGATTTGTATTAAAAAAATTAAAGAAGACTGTTTTTATCTCCAAGAAATTGAGAAATGACTATTTGGATATTCAAGAAATTAAAGGAGAACTATATTTTTTATGGACTTATGCACAGAGATACGGTCGGTTCGGTTTCATTGGTTTTTTAAAAGCCCCATCCAATAACCGAACCGGTCCAGTTGGTTATTTAAGATCAAGAACCGGGCCAACCTAAACTCCCAATTGGTTTGGTTAAAAATCGGTCGGTTCAGATTGGATTGGTTCGGATTGGTCGGTTCGGAAAATATTTGTCCATCCCTACCTAAACAATTTTTTCCGGATGCTAGGGATTACAGCTAACTTATTCCAGCCTAGTGTACAGTTCCCACGGGTTCATGTATAATTAACATACCTAATTAATCAGTGTAATTTGTTTTTAAAAAAAAATTTGAACTATTTAAAATAAAAAAAATTTCTGAAGCATTACCTTTTTCAATAAGTTGACTCGATAAGTGTACATGTATGGGTAATGGATATTTATGTCCGCATACTCTACTAGACGTTATGTACATGTATAATGTCGTAGCGAAGTTTGGTTGTGAAGCTAGTGTTTGTAAAGCAATATCATGTATGGAACTTAACTTGGTTGCCGACAAGGGGATGGGGATGTCATATGGAATTGATTAGTGTGAGTCTTCGTTGTGATTCGTGGTTATATTACAGGCCACATTCTACATAATACACCGAAGCCATGCCTGCACTGGGAAATTAATTAAGTAGGAAAGTAGGGACAACCTACTTCTTAAGATTCCTGAGTTTAGTAGGTAGATTTTTTTTTATTTTTTTTTTTAAAATATAAGTTTGGTAAGTAGTTAAGATACTGTAAGTTATAAATAAGAGAAATGTTAATGTGCATCGTCATTGTTGAAATACGATAAAGTATATATAAAATACATTAAGTAAATGAAATGTTTTTATAAAATAATCATAGTAGATAATCAATTTTTTTTTTTGTATGTTTGGCATGCTCTTTGCTAGTGTCATTTCTTCGTACAGTTGAAAATTTATATATTACAAATTGGGTGTTGCAAGGTCCCCTAAGAGCATTCACCATTGTGTTTGCTAAAACTCAAAATATACATTTTTTGGGCAATTTCTACCTCCACTATCGTTTACTAAAAATTCGTTTTTTGACAATTTGATGAACATTGCACTGCTAAACATAACATATCTTTTAGCAATTGCCAAAATATAAAAAAAGGAAGAAGATGTTCCGTATGTGAATTTTTTAATATTAAAAGATGACGGACGGAAGGAAATCTTTCGTCCGCCAACTTAAAATTGATTAAAAATAGAAAAAATCAAAAATAAAAAATTACGAAAATGCCATTCAAAAAATTACAAAAATGCCTCTAAAAAAAAAAACTCGTGCGAAAGATCTTCTTCTCATAATTACGAAATTTGCCATTAAAGAATTACGAAAATGCCAATATTTAAATTGTTTTAAAAAAAAGGTTTGGACGGAAGATCTTCCTCCGTCCATCCAAAAATTAAGTAAAAAAAATGTCGAACGAAAGATGATCTTTCGTCTTGCAATTTTTAATATTAAAATTAATAAAAGAAAGAGTTAGACGGAGGATGATCTTCCGTCTGAATATATTATTATTTTCGATTTGCCAAATTTGGCTCTAAACGATAGCAGCCCTCTCCATTCATTGCTACAAAACTCATGCATATTCTAACAGAAACAATAGTGGATGCTCTAAACACCATCATCAACAATAAAGTGTTTTCTTTATTTTTAAAATTTTAAGGCTGTGTTTGGTTCGTTGTTTTGAAAATTCATTTTAAACATAGCTTTTAATTTTTTTTTATAAAGTTGTTTTTTGTGATTTTCGAAAATAGAGTATTGTTTGGTAAACTATTTTATCAAAATTAAAGTATAAATGGGGTTTCGTAAACTGTATACAATATGTATGTATATATATATAATCCGTATTTATGTATATATGTATATACATAAAAACTCTATACTGTATACTATTATATATAATGTATGTATGGGTTTGGTTGTATGTATATACAGTATATATACTCTGATACATACATATTGTATACATATACATACATACATATTGATACATATATACTGATATACAATAATATAAAATAATTTATTATATTAAATATATTTAATAATATACATATATATAATAATATATAATATTTATAATAATATATATGTAATAATAATATATTATAATTATATATATAACAATTTATTACTATAATAATACATTATATAATAATATATAAAATAATATATAATAGAAATATATAATAATAATATATATATTAATAATAATATATTATAATAATAGTATATATATAATAGTATATATGAAATAATAATATAATATAATAATAGTATATATATAAAATAATAATAATAATCTCTACTATTTTAATGGGAGAGTTGGGGTTGTAAACAAACAAACCCTAATTTTGTAACTGAGCAAACCCGTGTAATATACGTCCAAATTAAATTCAATTAATAAAAACATTTGTAGACAAACAAATCCGTGTTTGCCCGTGCATATCTAATCTAATATAAATAAAGTATTAGATTTAAGACTAGACTATATTGAAGTTTTTACTATTAATAAAAATATATTTATTAAGACATGCATCTCACATGGAAATTACTAGTATAATATATGTAATAATAATTATTAATATTATAATAATATGTATGTAACAATAATATAATATATTACATATATAATAATATATTATATAATAATAACAATAATAATAATAATAATAATAATAATAATAATAATAATAATAATAATAATAATAATAATAATAATAATAATAATAATAATCTTTAATATTATAATGGGAGAAGGCCGTAATGTCATTTGTAAATCTACCAACGAGTGCAACACACGTGGATAAATATTATAAAGGAGATCTTAAGTTCAAACCCAGACTATGTCTAAATTTTTACTTAAAAAAATATATATATTTAGTGCATCGCACGTGTAAATTACTAGTAATGATAATAATATATTATGTCATAATAAATATAATAATTATGTATATAATTATATATTATGTATTATGTATTATGTAATAATTATATATATATAATAATAATAATAATAATAATATACGTACATATACGTACATACTATATACATACTATATACGTACATGATGTATACATACATACAATATACATACATATTGTATACGTACATGATGTATACACATATACATATACATATACAAATACAGTATGTTTGGGAAATGAAAAACCTTATCTCAGAAAACAGGTTTTTTCAGTTTTCAAAAAACTCATTTTAAACATAGGTTTTGAGCGTGAATTTTTAAAATGAGTTTTCGAAAAATTTGTATCCAAACAAAATTACCATATGTTTTGATTTTAAAATTGAAAACTTTTTTAAAACCTGATCCAAATGGATCTTAAATGCTTTTAGTTATGTTTTCTCTGAAATATGTCACATATGTAGACCACCACATTTTATTAAATTAAAGAGAAGAAAATGAAATACACCAAAAAAAGACAACATAAAAGGTAATACATTGAAATATAATAACTCACATTCAACTCTCGATCTTCCATAAAGTATATGTACGATTTGTTAGCTATTATGAGAAATAAGATTAAAAAAATAGAAAAATTATTGTTAAGTAGACATTATACCCCAAGTATCTGTATTGGAATACCTAGACCACTACCTCTAGCAAGTATATATAGAATAAATATTGGGGTATGGGTACTAGGCACTAGGCCCACTCAACCTTAATCCAATATTTATACAAGTAGTACATACAATACATGTGTTATCCATACAATCTATATAATAAATTACAAGGCAATTTGAAAAAAAAACAATCAAGTGACTCTCCTTCAATTGAAACGAAATTAATGGCTCACATTCACCCTCCCAAAACACATTTTTCTTCCAAAAGTCCCCCCCGAAACAAAATTCTCCTCACTTTATTATTATTATTATCTCTCTCTCCTCTCTTCACTTTTCAAATTTCTCTCTCTATCTCTGCTCTCTCCCTCTCTCTCTCTCTCTCTACCTAGAAATTTAGATTTTCCTATCTGTGGTTTGTAAGAGAATCTGTAGTCATTGAGACCCAAATTTTGGGTATTTGGCATATAGGAAAAGAAAATTTGAGTTTGCGTTGTAGTCGTTGTAACCCCAATTTTTTATTATTATTAAATTTCATGGCCGATGTTTTTTTCTGAAAAAAATTGTGGGACCCATACATATATTTTTAATAAAATCGACGGGAAATCACATCGACGGGAAATGATTTCCCATCCGATGATTTATTTAAAAAAAAATTGGGCCAGGGAATCATCCCTCGTCCGACGAATTATTAAAAAAAAACAAAATTTTGAGATGGGAAATAATTTCCCGTCTGATAGGGGGAAAAATAATTCAAGCGACAAAAAATGATCTTTCGTCCGATCGAACGGACGAAAAATCATATTTCGTCAGCTATTTTTTTCAAATTTCTATTTCGTCTACCAAAATTTGGCAGACGACTGTTTCCCTAAAACTCAAATTTTGGGTTTATAGCCAATGACGGCAGCACCAAAAATTCTTTTTTTTTGTTTGAAATTTTGGCAAAATAGCCAACGACTGCAGATGCTCTAAATTTTCAAAATTTTCAGATTTTTTTGCTTCTTTTGGTTGTTCATGTAGAAAATTTCACTGAGTTCCTTGATCGATTTTAAATGCAGTGGAAGATTTAAATATATATATCTCTCTCTCTACCCAGAAATTTAGATTTTTAGATTTCAGGTTTGTAAATTTCTAGATTTTTTCAGATTTTTTAAACTTTTTTTATTGCTCATGAAGAAAATTTTATTTCAAATGCAAATGAAGATTTAAATGGATATACACTTGGGTAAATTTGAACATCTAAAGTTACACTGAAAGTAGCAAATATCTCATCAAAAGTTAAATTTCATCATTTTTCATCTTCAAAGTTTTAAGAGGTTGGATTTTACACCCCCATTTATAATTATACAACATGGACTTTTATTTTCAACTAATTGTTGCCGTACTATTCACACTTGAGCTACATAAACTCCATGATAGAAGTTTCTGATTCATGCATCCGAAATGTTGAAAAGTAAATGTATCAAGTATTATACATGAACATTAGTATAGTGTACATCTTAAAAAGTATATTAACATCTGATAGTAAAATATACTGAGAACCCTAAAGTTAATTGTCAAATATTTTTCTTCCTTGATATACAATGCAAATTTTTTGTAACCCATGTTTCCCCAATTTCGTATTTTCTGTGTATTTTTGGTATTTTAAATTTTTTAAAATTATTTTTCCACTTTCAAATTCTTTTCTTAAAATGTATTGTCGGATCTCCTATTAAAGTTTATTTTTAATCAATGATTTTATTTGTAACTATTCACTATGATTTTCATATTGTAATACAAACCCTATTTATGTTGTTATTATTATTATTGTTATCAGTATTATTATTATTACTGTTATCCTTATTTTATTATTATTATTATGATTTCTGTTATTATTGTTATTACCCTTGATTGATAAAGTAAAAATCTATTTATATTGTTAATTGTATTTGTAGTATTTCAAATAAATTGTATAATTTAATGCAAATTACATTTTATTATAAATTATATTTTTATTGGTTCTTCTATCTCCCTAATGGATTTAAACCAAAAACCCAATACTCTATAAGCCTATCTCTTATTGGATTTCATTCCCAATAACCCAGTACCCAATAACCAATAACCCTATACTATAAATACCTTAACCCACCCACTACTGTTAAACCCTAGCCGCCCTAATATTTTCATCCCACCCAGCCGTCCTATCTTCTTCTTCTCCATCTCTCTCTCGATCCCCCTAACCCATCTACTGCACCCAATCCCCTTGCACTTCCGAAGCTCCTGTGCAACCCCCTACCTTCCGATCCTATCTTTCCATTGCGCCAGCACCCATCCCGAACACCCTGCTCCACTTCATCCCCAACCTCACCTTATCCCTGTGCTCCCGAACCTTTGAACCGCACGCCTCACCCTTGTCCCTAGCCACTCTTCCTCGACAGCCCGATCACCCCTGCATCCCCGAGCGCCTGTTTCTCTTTCCCTCATCGTCTGTCTCCCTCCCGCCCTGTCTCCTTTTCGTCTGTTGTGCACCCAACAGCAGCTAGCACTAGCACAGAAGCCAGCGCCAGCCGCCGATGTGTTCGTAGTCGCTCCCCTCTCCCGCCCACTCTTTCTCTCTGTCAAAGTCGAGGAGAAGCACAGTAGTGCTTTTGGTGTGTTGCTATTTTGTGTGAAGGAGGAGATCCGGTTTTTGGTGTTTGTTGGGTAGGGGATCCGCTGTTCTGTTTGTTGGGTTGGTACTTTTTTGTGTGTGATTGGGTTCTTATTTTGGGTGTTTGGTGTTTGGATATGTGATTGGCGTATGCTGTTTTGTGTGGAAGAGAAGAGTTGGAGTTTTGGTGTGCTGTTTGGTGTTTTGTGAGAAGGGGATTAGTCGTGTATTAGAGTTTGCTGTTTGGGAGATCCTAGTTGCTGTGGTTGCTGTTTTGTGGACTAGATTCGCTGTTTTGCTGTTTTGCACATGGCTCGCACGTGTTAGTGCTTCGTGTTCGTGGTTTGTTGCCCGGGATCCTAATCGCGTTATTCTCATTATATCGGATCTAATCATCTCCTAACAGGCAAGCGCCTCTTGAACTCATTTTTCTTATTGTTTCTAGTTCAAGAAAACACTTTTTGAAATTCGGCAAGTAGTAATCAATTTGAACATCACATCTAATTGAACTCAATTGTTTATTTATTGTACCATGTTACATATTCATAGTCTTCTCATCGTGCTATTATTGTTGACTTCAAACTTAAACCGTAAATTTATTGTACTATTGAACATTCACATATACTGCCTTGTCATTTATTTGATTTTGTACTGAGGTTTCGACCCAGTTCCTGACACAGTAACTTAAAACATTGCATATAGAAATTGTAGTACACTGAGTCCAGATATTGTCATGTTTTGAATATAAACTTCGTTTTCCATATTTAATGAATTGGACCATGTATATTTCACGTATTGTATAGTCTTGATATCATCTTGAAATTGTACTAGTGCCACCGGTCTCATCGATTGTACCTGTTACATGAGTATTGATACCATCGTCCACATTGATCACATGCATGTTCATAAATGATTGTTAATAAAGGAATGTTAAATCAAGCCGGGATTAAGGGTTGACCAAGGTAGTTGATAATATAGTGATTGTACACGGATAATGGCCAGTGATTATTACCATTATCGGCATCATATAAGAAATTACACATGTCCAGTATTTTATCATTATCGGCATCGTGTAAGAAATTACACATGTCCAGTGTTTTATCGTTATCGGCATCGTGTAAGAAATTACACATATCTAGTGTTTTATCGTTATCCACATCGTATAAGAAATTACACATGTCCAGTGTTATTACTGTTATCGTCATCATACCCAGTATATGACCTATAGAATCTACCACCTTAGTCTAAATGAAATTGATTGTATGCATGGAACCTGTAGTATGGGATGCAGTAGTACGTACATCAGTTAGGGTTAAAATGAATAATAGACTTATAGACATAAATGAATACTGAACATTGACACTAATACTGAATATTGGTTATTAAACTTTGAATCCTGATTTCTGAATTTAGTGATTATCAACTTTTGATTTTGTTACCGTTTATCATTTATTGATTCCGATATCGTTCCAATTTCTATTTTGTTATATAGTTCTTTATTTCCTATTTTACTACTTCCTACTACTTGTTGCCCGAAGCTTGCTCTAACAGGTTCTTTTCCTCCTTCTTTTGAGTTGTGTCATTCAGGTACAGTGATGGGTAACCGAAAGGAACTCATCGAACTGTTACCGCATTGCATATTCTCGAACTATTTGGTAAGTGCTTGTATCCCAGATTTGGTTATTGAATTTTATTTTCGTTTATGTGATTATGTTTTCTGCGTGGTTGTGATTATTTCTTTTCATGTTGTTGAGTTAAGACTGATACAACTTATGGATGATGTTAAAATCATTCGCTAGGCTATGTCACGTGCTCGTATTCCAGTATTTTGGAAAGCAGGGCGTTACAAGGATTTTAGTGGTATTAGAACCCGGTTAGACTCTAATTAGTTTGGGATTTGACCCTGATTAGTTTTGGTTTAACCAGTCTAACTCAATAATATGTGCACCTCGTCAATCACATGAACATATAATAACCAACATATATCTGGATACTCCTCTCATTTGATTCATCTTTTGATCCCTTCATATTCAGTTGCTTCATTTCTTAGTTTTTTCGTCCCTTTCATTCATTCACATTCATTGATTCTTCACTGAGTATAATTTTATTCTTTTGTGCACATATTCCTTTGATTCTGGAGTTGTCCCTTCTTTTCTTCCTGCTTGGTTCGTCGATCGGCATCAGTGGATCTTCAACGACATGTTAGAGGCATGTTTAATTCCTTCATTACTGTATATTTTTATGATATATTTATTGTGTAAATTTGCTATACTGTATATTTATTTTCTCATTCACATTTGCATTGTGCTTATGCATGTATTTCATTCCGTTTTTCTCCCTACTTTTATAAATCATTTTCACTACTACTATTCTGTACTATTGTGTTGATATTATAATCTATACATCTATTTTGATATTCCATTATGTGACTTTCAACTCAATTTCTTACATTTCTACTATTTTTATATCACGAATTTTAAAACATAACATCATACTTAAATTAAATGTCCCATATCCCTGTGCATATGGAAGGTTACATCTTCCATTTCACCATTTCGGTACAACCTAATGTCGAGATAGCAAATATGCAACTCGAGGTCAATGGAGGCAAATTGCAACTGGATGTGCGGGAGGCAAAATGTGCAACCGAATATCCAGACGGTAACCTGCAACCTGATGTCGTGAAGGTAAACATGCAACTTGATATTAAGGAGGCAAGATTTTCTACCTATTTGCTAATTGATATTTCAACTTTTTACGTATATAATGAAACTAATGGTAAAGAAATATTTTTCTTATGACATTTTGTTTATACAATTATACTTTATGTTTCCATACAATTTGAACTTGTATAGTTGATTTTACTCTATTTTGTGTTTACAAATTTTTTTCATTTATGTTAAGATTGAGTACATCAACTATGGTCTAAGTTTTCGTTCTTTTGTGCATTACTATTTATTGCCACTATTTTCCAATTCTTTAACATTTTAGATTTCTCACTTACTTTTGTTTCCACATCCTAATTAATGATTTGATGCTTACTTTTGTAATATTTAATGAACTCCTTTTAAGTCTTCTTGCATATATATATATTGGCCTATTTTGCTCATTACCCTTTAATGTGTTTTTCGAGTATTGGTTATAATGTCAACATTCACTAATTATTATATGTCTTTTACATTCATTGTTATTAATATTTCTTTACTTAGCTAAACTTGTTCGTATTTCTATGTATCTTGACTGGTTATTTTCCTAAAACTATTTTTTTTATATATATAACCTTTAAAGTTTGTGTTCCTTTATTGTTTGTATGGTTATCAATCTTTTTATATTTGGGTTTTATCTTTTCACTTTTAACTTTTAATTCTATATGAATAGTCTTCCTATTTTCTTACGATTGGAGATTAATGGTGTATTTTGACTTCACTTTCCATTTATAATTGATCGACTATATATATTCCTGTTTGATTTATTTATAGAGTTGATAAACCAAATTCTTATTTTGTTTGATAATGTTGTTATTATTGCTATGGTTTTCGTTAAAATTATTGGTATCATTATTATTATTGATATTATCATTGTTATTATTATTGTTGTTTTCATTATTTCATTGTTGTCGTTAATATTGAATTACCTTCATACAAAAAAAAATGTTAAACCCAAATTATATTCTGTTTTGCATTATTATTCTTACCGGTATTACATATATATATATATATATATATATATATATATATATATATATATATATATATATTATTATTATTATTATTATTGTTATTATTATTATTATTATTATTATTGTTATTATTATTATTATTGCATTATTTTTATCAATGTGTTGGATCATATTCTGTCATGTATGTATTATAATTATTATCAGTATTGTTAACATTTTTAATTGTATTATTATTACTATTACTAGTATGATTATGACGATTTTTATTACTGTTATTATTATTGCTATTATTATTATTTTTATATTATTGTGATTTTTATTATTTTTTCTTGATATTATTATTTTTATTATTAATATGTGTTATTATTACTATTGTTATTATTATTTTATTATTGTTATTATTATTCTATTATTCTTGATATTATTATTTTTATTATTAACATTGTTGTTATTATTATTTTTGTTAAAGCCCATTAGTTTTGATCTATAGCATATCCTTTAATTATTTCAATTGAAGCCCAAACTTTATATTCATTTTGCATTATTTATTTATATCTATCTTGAGCCCATACTCTCCTTGATCCTAGTATCTCATTCTTGTCTTCATGCTCGGTTCGTCGATTGATGTCATCGGGCCTACAGCGACATGTACGTTGCTTGGGACATCACCATCGGAGTAGCACAGCGGAAGCGTGGTGGGCCTATAACCCACGGGCCCTAGGAGTCTCTTGTTTCTTCTTCTCGGTATTGTTGCTCCCCTCTGTTCCTTGTATTCATCTTCATCTGTTGATTCCTTGATTGGTTCAATTCTTCCCTGTCCCTTCTCTCTCTGATTCCAGTTCTACCTACTCCCTATCTTGCTTTGTTATCTTGTGTTGTTTTTTCCCTTTTGATACTATTTATTTTCTTTTTTGCACTCCATTTGACATCATTGTTATCCATTTCCCTTCTTATTTTGGGTGTTGCCACCATTTTGTCTTTTCCCTTGAACCCCATGTTTTGTTATCCCTATAAGAGTTGCTTTACTTTGTCCTATGTACCGCCTAAGCAAATTTCGAGGACAAAATTTTGTTGTAAGGTGGGTTGGATTTGTAACCCCTGTTTCCCCAATTCCGTATTTTCTGTGTATTTTTAGTATTTTAAATTTTTGTAAATTATTTTCCCACTTTCAAATTCTTTTCTTAAAATGTATTGTCGGATCTCATATTAAAGTTTATTTTTAATCAATGATTTTATTTGTAGCTATTCACTATGATTTTCATATTGTAATACAAACCCTATTTATGTTGTTATTATTATTATTGTTATCAGTATTATTATTATTACTGTTATCCTTATTTTATTATTATTATTATGATTACGTTTATTATTGTTATTATTATTATTACCCTTGATTGATAAAGTAAAAATCTATTTATATTGTTAATTGTATTTGTAGTATTTCAAATAAATTGTATATTTTAATGCAAATTACATTTTATTATAAATTATATTTTTATTGGTTCTTCTATCTCCCTAATGGATTTAAACCAAAAACCCAATACCCTATAAGCTTATCTCTTATTGGATTTCATTCCCAATAACCCATTACCTAATAACCAATAACCCTATACTATAAATACCCTAACCTACCCACTACTGTTAAACCCTAGCTGCCCTAATATTTTCATCCCCACCCAGCCGTCCCATCTTCTTCTCCTCCCCCTCTCTTCCGATCCTCCTAACCCATCTACTACACCCAATCCCCTTACACTTCCGAAGCTCCTGTGCAACCCCTACCTCCCGATCGTCTCTTTCCCTTGTGCCAGCACCCATCCCGAACACCCTGCTCCACTTCATCCCCGACCTTGCCTTATCCCTATGCTCCCGAACCTCTGAACCGCACGCCTCACCCTCGTCCCTAGCCACTCCTCCTCGACAGCCCGATTACCTCTGCATCCTCGAGCGCCTGTCTCTCTCTCCCTCATCGTCTGTCTCCCTCCTGCCCTGTCTCCTTGTCGTCTATCGCGCGCCCAATAGCAGCTAGCGCCAGCACCGAAGCCAGCACCAGCCGCCGATGTGTTCGCAGTCGCTCCTCTCTCCCGTCCGCTCTTTCTCTCTGTCGAAGTCGAAGAGAAGCATAGTAGCGCTTTTGGTGTGTTGCTATTTTGTGTGAAGGAGGAGATCCGGTTTTTGGTGTTTGTTGGGTAGGGGATCCGCTGTTCTTTTTGTTGGGTTGGTGTTGTTTTGTGTATGATTGGGTTCTTATTTTGGGTGTTTGGTGTTTGGATATGTGATTGGCGTATGCTGTTTTGTATGGAAGAGAAGAGTTGGAGTTTTGGTGTGCTGTTTGGTGTTTTGTGAGAAGGGGATTAGTCGTGTATTAGAGTTTGCTGTTTGGGAGATCCTAGTTGCTGTGGTTGCTGTTTTGTGGACTAGATTCGCTGTTTTGCTGTTTTGCACATGGCTCGCACGTGTTAGTGCTTCGTGTTCGTGGTTTGTTGCCCGGGATCCTAATCGCGTTATTCTCATTATATCGGATCTAATCATCTCCTAACAGGCAAGCGCCTCTTGAACTCATTTTTTTTATTGTTTCTAGTTCAAGAAAATACTCTTTGAAATCCGGCAAGTAGTAATCAATTTGAACATCACATCTAATTGAACTCCATTGTTTATTTATTGTACCATATTAGTTATTCATAGTCTTCTCATTGTGCTATTATTGTTGACTTCAAACTTAAACCGTAAATTTATTGTACTATTGAACATTCACATATACTGTCTTGTCATTTGCTTGATTTTGTACTGAGGTTTCGACCCGGTTCCTGACACAGTAAGTTAAAACATTGCATATAGAAATTGTAGTACACTGAGTCCATATATTGTCATGTTTTGTATATAAATTGTGTTTTCCATATTTAATGAATTGGACCATGTACATTTCATGTATTGTATAGTCTTGATATCATCTTGAAATTGCACTAGTGCTACCGGTCTCATCGATTGTACCTGTTGTATGAGTATTGATACCATTGTCCACATTAATCACATGCATGTTCATAAATGATTATTAATAAAATAATGTTAAATCAAGCCGGGGTTAAGGGTTGACCAAGATAGTTGATAATATAGTGACTGTACTCGGATGATGGCCAGTGTTTATTACCTTCATCGGCATCGTGTAAGAAATTACACTTGTCCCGGGTTTTATCGTTATCGGCATCGTGTAAGAAATTACACATGTCCAGTGTTTTATCATTATCGGCATCGTGTAAGAAATTACACATGTCCAGTTTTATTACCGTTATCGTCATCATACCCAGTACATGACCTATAGAATCTACCACCTTAGTCTAAACGACATTGATTGTATGCATGGAACCTGTAGTATGGAGTGCAGTTGTACGTGCATTAGTTAGGGTTAAAATGAATAATAGACTTATAGACATAAATGAATACTGAACATTGACACTAATACTGAATATTGGTTATTAAACTTTGATTCCTGATTTCTGAATTTAGTGATTGTCAACTTTTGATTTTGTTACTGTTTATCATTTATTGACTCCGATATCGTTCCAATTTCTGTTTTGTTATATAGTTCTTTATTTCCTATTTTACTTCTTCCTACTACTTGTCGCCCGATTCTTGCTCTAACGGGTTCTTTTCCTCCTTCTTTTGAGTTGTGTCATTCAGGTACAGTGATGGGTAACCGAAAGAAACTCGTCGAACTGTTACCGCATTGCATATTCTCGAACTATTTGGTAAGTTCTTGTATCCCAGGTTTGGTTATTGAATTTTATTCTCGTTTATGTGATTATGTTTTCTATGTGGTTGTGATTATTTCTTTTCATGTTGTTGAGTTAAGTCTGGTAAAGCTTATGGATGATGTTAAAATCATTCGCTGGGCTATGTCACGTGCTCGTATTCCAGTATTTTGGGCAGCGGGGCATGACATTTTTTATCGAAACTAAACAACAGTATCTGTCTGGCTTCTCATTGCTTCATGCAATGAATAAAATCACTATACATGGTCTTGTAAGTTTTTTTTTGTATGACATCTACAACTTTTTCATATTAGATCAATTAATTGTTTATTTTATATTTCTGTCATTATAATACATACCTTCATATGTTGCATCGTTTCGAAGACGTGCCATAGGCACGTGCCCACGGACAAACCTAGTATTATTATAAATAATATTATGCACTTAGTGAGAATGTACCTCTATAACAAACAGTCCCCTCTTATATTCTCAGTACATAAAGCAATACCTGATTATTTCATTAGTTCAACATTAAACAGACATAATAGCTATTTTCAATAGAAAATTTGCATCACTATAATTCATATGGACTAAATCAATTATAAATCTGAATAGTTCAAATAAGACTAAATGTAACGCCCCAAATTTTTTTTTTCGACTCCAAAATCAATTCTATCAATTTCTCTATCACTTTAATCATAAACTAAAATAGTTATATATCAATAAAAAATTGGGCAAAGTCTCCCCTGTAATTTTTGCCCCGAAACACAAATAGCTTACGGAATTCTGCTCAAAATTCCGTAGCTCACAATACATGCAATAATTTCACGGGCTCCTTAGGCCAAAATGAGCAGAAACACACAGGCAATATAATATCATGCTCTGGGGGCCAAACTTATAATAAAATAACAAATATCAATTAAAAACCATAAATTTATTTGAAAACGAGGTAAAAATTTTAGAAAAACCTTTGTAAAACTTACCACAGGACCCGGTATACCACAACGAGATGGGTACGAGTCACAAACACACATACTACTCCACACTATACTCATCATCATCATTTACATACTTATACATCCATAATACAATTTAACTCATAAATTTACCACTCATCATAACTAATTAGTACAAAAATTTTAAAATAAACTTCACCCTACAATCTACGCCTCACCTTTGCACTGATGAGAACCTGTAACAGTAGGGGATCGAGGGTAGTCCTCGGACTCCCCTAACCCCCCAAACACTAAGGGCTTAGCCATTTCTGGTGTGAGTATAATTTACTAAACTCATAAAGCAATTAAATTATAAAAAGAAAATAACTTAAACTTACGAATATCAATATAAGAGATTCAACCTTAAATTCGCATATAAAACGCCATACATACGAATTTATATCAAGGTATTCTGCCAAACTGTATCCATCTGTATAAATCCATAACTTCACTATATGCATCATATTAACATGTAAGTGTGTATATATATAAATATATATACATACAACTCCTTCAATTCACACTCAATCACATAGCAACATATTAAGTCACACTCCATTACTTTTCATTTTGAACTCTCCAACGCTAATACTCGATCTTTCCACAATTTCCATCATCATTTCTTTATTTACATAAATAATCACATAAGGTCACTACCTCCCTTTTTTTTTCTTCATACTATTCAACCACATATTCCATTTACCATTTATTTTCATTTATACACACGACTCATATTCTTTCCTATTTATCTCATAACCTTACTTCACATTCATTCCACTTTAAATCATCTTATTCATTTTCATCGTATATCCTCATATGCATTCATTTTAATAGCATGACCTTCCCCACGCTTAGTCTCATAATAACACATTCACCCCACGTATCATCAAATTATTCAGTCTCATAATACCACATTGGTTCAATCTATAACAGCAGGATCATCCAATTTCGTGATATCACACTTAACCATAATTTACAGCACATCATGTAACACATTAACTTTTATTCCCATTATAATTTACCCTTTACTTTCTTTTCATTCCAATCTCATCATATAGCTTATTTTCACCCTCATCTTACGAATTACTATACTTTTATTTCTAACTCACAATGCAACTAGCATATCAACAACTCACTCATTCATCCTGAAAATTGTGCCTAGGCAGGTAGTTCCCACTATTTCCTCTGAAATAGCAGGCGGGTAGTTCCTAGTCACAATTTCAAGGCACACCAACTTATAACACAGCATACTTTCTTTAATAACCATTTTCATAACCAACCTCATAATACAGGTATTTATCTTATTATATTATATCACGTATCACACCATAAACATATGCATCTCTTCTCATAATATCATATTAATTCATGTCTTATAACACAAAACATAACATCTCAGTACACATGACAATTTACTTGCATTTTATCACATCATTCACATATCACTTATAGCACAAAATGCCATTAACGTCACTTTCATTCTCATCACAATATACTCCATATCCTAAACATAGTTTGGGCAATCACATATCACACCCCAAAGCCGATAGCTTGGGTAATACTCACCGCACCCCAAACACATAGTCTGGGTAATATCACATCACATCTCAAGCCAAATGCTCATATATACATATATATCTCCCGTAGTATATTCACATCTCCCATAATATAAATAGTCTCCGTAATATATCATATCATCAATATCTTTATATATATGTATATACATTCTTTCAATACACATATACACCTTTATATTTTCTCCTTTTCAGTACCCACACAACTGACCTCCTCGTGCAACACAGGGATCTCTGTGCCTCCCCTCCCTGTACATTTCAATCCCGCTAACCCACCATATCACCCAGATCCAGGTGTCCTATGTATCTATTATTTGTGGGATGGATTGAAAGTACGGTTGCGCGCTTGTACAACCAAGACTAAAGCCAAAAGGCTAGTTAAAAATAAAATATAACACACGGATCGATGCTCACACAGAGTCTTACACGTCCGAGGCTACGTCTTCCTCCTGGCCCTATACCAGCGAGGGAAACTCCTGATCCCCAAATATAATTTGGGGCAATATATAACTCCTGATTTCCAAATATAAAATTTGGGGCAATATAAATATAACTCCTATTCCCGGGTGTATCCCGGGCCTGTGGGGTCTAGCCCAAACCCCTGGGAGATTGTGCGGCACTGCAATATTAAATTATCTCCTTTATATACACATATATCTCCTTTATTATATATCTCCTTCACAATATAACTCCTTTATAAAATAACTCCTTTACAATATAACTCCTTTATAATATAACTCCTTATATTCATTTATAATATAACTCCTTTATAATATTTCTCCATATATATATATATATCTCCTTTATAACATAACTCGTTCATAAGATATCTCTGCATAACTCCTTTATAATATATCTCGGTATACACCTTTATAATAGAATATAAATGCATATAACTCCATTAAATTCATAAGCATACACAAACCATCCATCTCATCGATTATCGTATAAAATTCTCATTTAACACCCACACGTCACACACACATCATATCAATTTTGCATCACATTATCACATAAAATTTCCAATTTATCACCCGCTTAACACACCTACACCATATCATCATTTCATCATGTTATCACATCACATTGACATATCATTTTTTTTTACATATTATATATATCTACACACACCATGCTTCCCATCTTATCACATTAGTCATGAGATCACACGTCACACACACCAAACAATATTTTAAAATTATCATAGCACATTGTGCACATGAAATAAAAAGATCATACTCACATAATAGTCCGTGAAGACTCGAAGCGCCATCTCGCCATCCTGCATCCACAGTCGCTTACGTCTCCTATTATCAAAATTTCAAAGCAATCAAGGCTCAAAATCCAAACCAGTCACGGGAAAACAATAATACTGATTATCTTAATATCACACAGACGTTTTATTGAACATCGGGGATACACGTGCGATGCACGTAATAATCTAATGTCTATGGGATTTTATCCCCCAAACAATTACTAGAACCACTCCCAAATTATTCTAATGGCCCAACTATGCTTTCCACTATCAAATGAGAACTAATTCTTACATATATAATTCTCTTTTACAAATCCAAAACCCTAATTTATTGGCAACTTGCAAATCCTCTAACAACTTGCTAATTTATCACATCTACCATTTTCAACATCTCCCAATCTTCCTACCATAATATTCCTACTCAATAGAAATTAACCCAACTCAATTTTATACACTAAAATAAGTTAGGGTTTACCTTCTCGAAATCCTTTCGAAAATCCGACGCTACCACGTTGCAGAGAACCCTTAAATTAGTCTACCCCTCAATTTAATTTGAAAATGATAGAGAAATGGAGGGAATTTGGGCGGAGAGAGAGAGAGCCGATGGGTTCGGCTGGTGCTTTCGGCTGGGAAGGAAACGAGAGAAGAATGGAGAAGGAAGAGAGAAGGGGTGGGGGTGTTTTATAAAAAAAAATATATAATATAAATATATTTATAAAGGGATAATTACAAATATGCCCCCAAGTCCCAATATATTTCAAATAAGTCCCAAATCTCTACTTTAAGATCATAAACAATACAAAATACATTAAAACTATCTCGTAATAATCCTTCAAAATTATAAAATAAAATAAACAATATGCATTCACATAAAATCTCAACTCATGACTCCAATATATCAATAATACCAATCTACCACAAATATCCATACCAATATCAATATTTAAATAAAATATATCAAAAATAATTTTCACCACTCCAAATATATAAAAACAGGTATTTTCGGTATTTTACAAATTCGAGGTGTTACACTAAACCAAAATAATTTCCAAACCATATCAAAACAGAGTAGTTCACAATGACTAAACAAACTGCAGAAACTTGTCATAGTTTCAAAAATAACCAAAGCAAACAAACCTCTAAAAGTCCAATAAGAGTTTTAAGATCAATGAACGGAAGAGTATTAAACTCGAAGGAAGTTCCACCAAGCAAGTAACTAATTTATTATTGAAAGAAATAAACTGAAACATTTTCTTTGCAAGCTGCTTTATGTTTACTCCTCCATATCGAGAAAATCATTATTTATAATTAACACATTCCAAACGATAAATTCATAAGACACATCTCTAAGAATTCTAATAAATTTCATAAAGGTATCTAGTTCCACACTGATGAGGATGAAAGTCGCGGGTAATCTACACCGCATGATTCTTGCACGGATCTTGAGGTTTTTGGGGCCAACAATCTTATGGGGAGTTATAGGCCCAAAAACAGCTCATGGGCCGTCCACAAGTCCACCATCCGAGCTCGATCCGTCAAGAGAGAGTTGACCAGTCATTTATGGCTGGTGATCAAATCCCCTATAATCGAGGGATCGGTTGCTCAATCACATCCCTAATCCACGAGATCTAATTAAGCAGCTGAGGAATCTTCCCCTAATATGTTCCCACTGGCCTATAAATACGGGTTTACCTCCACAATTACCAAGTAATCAATTTTTTGCCACTAATGCCCTTTTTTTTTCTTCGGTTGTTGACTTGATTGTCAGAGGGCCTGTCGCCGGGAATACTCTCGGTGTTTCAGATTTTTTTAGGTGTTCGGTGGCCGATAACCTCCATGTATCGTCCCGAATTTCTAATATGATATCTCAGAAATACGTGGCACAATTCCCAGCACAACCTCAATTGTAATAGTAAACATAGCCAAAACATAGATAAAATTTTCAAACTTTTATTACATTAATTCATTACAAAAACACAGCGGAAAAACAAACACCTTGAATTACAATCTTTTCTTTTACAACACATTCTTTTACAATTTACATAAGCTATAACATCATTCTAGCTCATGTATCCAAATCCCGAGCCATAGGCCCCTATCTGTAAAACATGAAGCTAGAGATAATCCTAACCCCCAAAACTATAGGAGTCAGCCATAACGGTGTGAGTGACATAAAAAAAATGCAACATAAATAAAGTATAAAAGATAAAGTCATAAACAACATATATCAACAATAATAACAATGGAATATAAAGTAACAATAAATAAAATATGAAAACATCAAGTGAAACTAGACTAAGTGTCAAGTGTAAAAAAAAACAGAAAACAACATGCATAAAACCAAGTCAAGAAAAAATCAATGCTATATGCAGACTCTCTAATGCATACTTGTCGGATTCTATGCATCCGACAATACATAGGTCCGGTGCAAGCCCTTATCGTTCTCCACTTTATAGGGTTTAACATCTCGTTATGCAACTAATTCTACTACGGTGATAGAAACACGATCCAGAATACTCCGCGAATAGGCCTAACAACCCTCGATGCGCAAGCATCATGTAAGAATAGCTCAACAAAATTGGAGAATCACCTCCCTACCGTGTACCCCACGAATAGGCTTGCGAGGCCCTCGACGTGCAGATACACCAGGTGTAATGCCCCTGCTCCCTAGCTCAGACAATTTATACAATTTAGAAGACAAATTAAATATTATGTAGTACAACTGCCCACCACAAGCTGTCTCTCAAAAAGTGGTTAACCGATTAGGTGACTCTTGATCATAGGCTATTATATTTATATATTATTATATTATAGTTCAAATCCAATATGGGATTAATCCCGTACACTTCTTCCTCATTTCAGTGTACAGCCAAAAAAAGGAGGTGGGCCCCCATGGAGTTGACGTCATCAGCCCACAGTCACAACTGCAGCATTATATGCTGACAACTAGTGGGCCCCTCCTCCATTTCACTAATCCATTACAACATAATTGCATATATGCCATGTGCACCTATTTTGATACAAACAGCCATTATACTTTTTCAAAGTATACTTTATATATATATATATATATATATATATATATATATATATATATATATATATATATATATATATATATATTATTCTCTTTTGAAAATTACGGGGTGTTACACACACCCCCCTTAAAAAATCAGCATCCTCGCTGTGCACGGGCATGCACAATCAAGTGCAGGATCTCCTTTCTAGCCAATATGGAGTGGAGTACCCTAATTCTGCTAGCTACACCGTACTCCGATTCTGCGAGTGGTCCATTATTTCAGGCCGCCACCTCGCTCCCTCTCAGGCAGACCCGTATATCTGCTAGCTCCATCTCAGGCATACATCTCGCCCACTCTTACCCACACTCGGTGTCGAAAGTCGGCTCTGATTCCATTTGTAACGCTCTTGTCCCTAGCTCAGACAATTTATACAATTTAGAAGACAAATTAGATACTATGTAGTACAATTGCCCACCACAGGCTGCCTCTCAAAAGGTGGTTAACCGATTAGGTGACTCTTGATCATAGTATTATATTTATATATTATTATATTATAGTTCAAATCCGATATGGGATTAATCCTGTACACTTCTTTCTCATTTCAGTGTACATCCAAAACAAAGGAGGTGGGCCCCTATGGAGCTGACGTCATCAGCCCACAGTCACAACAGCAGCATTATATGCTGACAACTGGTGGGCCCCTCCTCCATTTCACTAATCCATTACAACATAATTGCATATATGCCATCTGCACCTATTTTGATACAAACAGCCATTATACTTTTTCAAAGTATACTTTATATATATATATATATATATATATATATATATATATATATATATATATATATATATATATATATATATATATATATATACTTATATATATATATATATATATTCTCTTTTGAAAATTACGGGGTGTTACACCATTATATTTACTTTTGAAAATTACGGGGTGTTAAACCAGGTACATCCCATGAATAGGCCTGCCGATCCTCAACACGCGAATGCACCCTGCATGCTCCGTGAATAGGCCTGCAGACCCTCGACACGCAAACATACAAATGTCCTTTCGAGACAAAACAACACACAAGTCCTAAAATGCATCCGTTGTACCGAAACAAAGAGCATATACTCACGTTTCCCAAGTTCCATCACATCTCCAATAGTGCATGTCCTTAAGTTGGTTATTATTAAAATACAAAATCTCTCTTTCCTAGAGTTAGTGTATCCTGCCGGACTTAATTCTACAAAACAACCCCAATGACCTCAACTGGTCAAAATCCACAAAATCTCATCTGTCGGTTCACAGGACTCCCACTCATCTCCTAGAGATTCACAAAACAAATATCAATACCAAAACTTCCAATAAAACTCTTAATATCATCATTAAAATGTTTATATTAATAAAACTTCTTCAATCAATAAAAAATCCAAATTTATTTAAAATGCTCGTAAAATTCCAGAATTGAAATAAAATATTAAATCTATTAAATAACTGGGAATCATATGTTGAAATCACAGAATACCACAAAACATCAATTATTTCAAAGAAAACTTATTTATTTTACTATATGAAGTTATAGAAATACAAGTTTAAATTCTATTATAAACAAAATACAACTCTTTGTAAAATACAGTAATCTGTAGTAAAAACATCATTTAAAAACAGTAGATTAATAATCCATAATATTGAAGAAATAATCGTTTAAAGAAACATTCGAAAACTCAAGAAATTCATCAGTCTAAACAATGACAATCGACTGTCTGAAATGGTCGGTCGACTGGCCTACGAAAATCCGAAAACTCAAGAAAACCCATTAGCAGTGACAGTGACAGTCGACTATTGAGCATGGTCAGTCGACTATCCTGCAAAATTCCAAAATTCAAGAAAACCGACAGTCGGTTGTCGACTTCAGTTCAAAGACGAAGCAGTCGACTGTTATTGCAAACAAAATCTGAAATTCAGTAACTGACCAATCGACTGTCGACTTTAGTTCGGTCGACTGTCAACTAAAGCAGGTTGCAGTTTGAAAATCTGTGCATGTTTTAAACTGATACGACAATAAAACTTTGTAAAACCAAAATTAAACTTCCTGAGATGATCAAATATAACTTGTATAACATATAGGAGTTTATAAAACAAATCAAAAGCATATCAAATCCATAAAAGAACTAATTTCATCGAAATTTTCAAAATAGTGAATATTGATACATATATGTGTATATGTGTGTGTTTTGCATCAATTAAAGAGTCAAGTCTCGTCAATTAAAAGTAGTAAAGGTTTCAAATCAAATCAGAACAAAACAATCGAAATCCAATTAAAACTCTATCAAAAAAAAAAAATTCTCATGAAATCTTCAAAAACAGTTCATATGAATGTGAATGTGTGTATGTGTGTACATGTGCATGTTTGTATCAGCGAAAGCATTAAAGAACTTATTGTGTGTGTATGTATATATATATATATATATATATATATATATATATATATGTAGTATCAAGTTCAAAATCCATCTCAGTACCCAAACCAACTCACATCTAGTCGAAACCATCAAAACATCAAAAACCCCAACTTTCGGTCTGTACAAAATTAGACCTGAAAAACTCAACCCCCCTCCCCCCCCCCCCCTTTCACTCAAAACTCAATCTTTTCACTTAATAACCCATTTTGCAACTTATTAAACTTCTGAACAAACAGTCACCCTAGTTTACTCATGAATACATGCTATTACAATCAAGTTTACTTCATCAAACATCATAACAATACATGTATAAGCATATTATCACCAAAGAACTCAACTTTATTCTCTTTTATGCAATATCATCATACAACTCAATATATACATTCAAATCAGCAATAATATGATTGAAAACATCCTACTCATGATTTTTATTAAGTTCTTTAACAATCTCAAGTCATCAAATTAGGGTTTCAATCATCAATAATATAGTTTCATGAACAAAAATCAATTTTTATTCATCCACTTTTCAATAACTCATTATATCTTCATCCAATTCCTAATATGTTTTCTAAAAGACAAATCATCACATACATGTATAGAACAAAAGAAAATAAACACATATCACTCACCTTATTGAAGAATCAACCGAAGAAAAATAAAGAGAATAAGAAAATCCTTCATTTCCCAAGAAAACCAAGATCCTCACTTTAAAACTTCAAGAAAATAATAATAAGAAATTCCTTTGTATTGTGCAGCAAAGAGACGGCTGCACCCCACCTTAAATAGGTCGGGATTTCAAGAAATTAGGATTTTGAATAGATTTGTAAAATACCTCTTTTAAATATATCTTTACATATATAGATCCTTATACTTGGAAGTTAAATAAAACCATCTTAATTGAGATTTAAAACCAAGAATAATCCCTCTATTTTCAGCCTGCACTGTTTTAAAAAATCCAGAAAAAACGAAATTGCACTTTTGCCCATCTAAGTGGCAATTTTGTAAAAAGATCATTCTTTATCAAAATTTGTAAAATAAATCAAATTTATTAAACCAAAAAGTAAACTCTTTATCTCTGAGTTGACTAGGCATCATGCGCAATGCAAAAATCCAAAAATCTGGAGTTTTCACTCCAAGTGGTAATTTTGCACAAAAGTCCATCTTTTTGTAATATTTGTAAATATGTCAAATAATTATTAGAAAAATCCAGAAAATTCAAAAATAATATTTAATAATAAATAATGGGTTTTTCCAAAATAATTTTTTGACTTTAAACTTCTAAAGAAACTATTTGCACGTGTTTTGCACATGTAAAAAAGGTAAATTTTAGAGAAATATTTATTAAATCACAAAAAATCATTTTAAATTATTTATTAATCTTAAAAGCATTATTTAAAAAATCTGGGGTATTACAATCCACCAGATCCACATATTCCAATCATACTAGTCTCTCATCATGATCAGATCGACGACTGAGATTTGTATTTTCCCTCCAACCAATTAACTCATCATCTGTTACTCCCATACCAAAAAATAGTAGCATCAGATTGGTGCCATCTATGGGAAACAACTGATCCAGCCTCCGACCTCAAATATTGCCACGTAGTTGCCTTCTCCCATGGCCCTCACGACAAAGAAGACCGGCTACCATGGAGCGTCATACTGACCACCCTCCACCTCCCCATCTAAGCCAGTCCCGCAACCTTGCGACTACACAGGGGTCGCAACAGTAGCATGAAGAACGTCAACAGAGGCCAACTCCGAGCGCCTCCCATTCAGTCGCTCAAAGGACCAAGCGTCCAGTGGTTTCAGACCTCCGAAATTTTATTAAAAATCGTCAAGACGAGGAGGACCTTCGTCATAGCCTCAACTGCTCTAGAAATGAAGGACCCTCAGATCATCTTCCGCGCCACAACCGTCACTCCTCCCATGGTAGGGGGAAAGAGCATAGTCTCTCCCTAAGGGGTCGTTGACCCCCAAATTGCCGTAGAGACAGGGGCAACATGACGAGGGCCGAGTTTAGAGATTTTCAGAATGAGGTTGATGTGTCTAATTTATATACAAATATTTGTACTCATTTACCAATAAAAATTGCTTGTTTTCGCTGATATTGTCTATAATTCATCTTATTTCTATATGATTTCATTTAATTAATTATTTTTGAAGAAATAATATTTTTGATGCAAAAAGTAAAGATTTGTGGAAAAAAATCAACAAACAAAGGAAAATAATGGATTTATCAATTTTTATTGTTTTGTTGAGTTAAAAGTGCGACAAATAATTTTTAAAAGGATTTTGATACACTAATATGATTTATAGTTAGTTTAATTAATTTTAAACTAATTAATTATATTTTATTTAAAAATCCTAATTTCAAATATTATTTGTGTATGTAGAAGCACGTGGTTAGCAGAAAAGGAAAGAAAAGAAGAAAGAGAAAGAAATAAAATTCAGATCAATTAAGGAAGGAAATAAAGGAAAAGAGTGGGGTTTTCTGCAAAAGTGCAAACCCTAATTGTTCTCCCCGTTCTCTATAAATACACACCAAAGAAGAGAGAGAAGGGTAAGAGGTGACGGCTACCAAATACAAAGAAAAAATAAGAGAAGAAAGTAAGAGAGAGAGAAAGCGTGTGCGAGTTCCAAGGCGAAACAGCACGTGTGGGCAGTAGGGCTGATGTCTTCTTCGGCGCGGTTTTCGAAGTGCACCCAACGATTGCTTCTTTGACCTGGCGACTCCTTCGTTCTCTCTCTCCGTGCGTGCGCTCAGAAGTCGAGAAAGGAAGAGAGAGGACGCAGTAGTAGGCACGTGCTCCTTCTTCTTCCCTCTTGGTATTTGCGTGCGGCTTGAAATTGAAAAGGCTGAGAGACTGCTACTGTTGTGCTGACCTGGCAGCTCAAACACCGACGAGACAGCGATGCCTCTGACGCAGACAGGCGACGTGATAGCACCTGAGACGCTGATGTGGCGTCCACTTCTGACCGGCGCAGTCTTCGAGAGGACCCACACACTTTTGAGGAAGCCATTGGACGAAGCACAGGCGTGACAGGTCTGAACGCTGACGTGGCGATTTTCTGGGTTCAGATTTTGAGACAGAAGAGGGGTTTGCTTTAAATTTTGTGTTCTTTTTGTATCTCATTTTCTTCTCTATATTTTTTTAGATGCAATCCAAATATTTTTATTAATTGCAAATTAAATATGAACTAAATTTATTGTTCTAGAGGCTAAGGTGTAGCCGAGTTTTGTAGAACACAAATTTTAATTCCTTATTATTACTCTATTTTTCCTAGTTGTGTTTTAATTTTTATTATTTATGCGTACAACATGGTGGATAGACATTTGTATGATTTTTCAAATCATAAAAAGACCGAACAGGTTATTTGTGATTAATAAAAATTAACACCGTATATTGGAGGACGTGACCGTTAAGAAATCCAATTTCTCAATTAATAATTTGATGGATAGGCGAGGAATTAGTTGAGAATAATTTTTAGACTACGTTGATAGAGTGGTTAATATCTTTAGGATTTTGGTCGACAATTTGGAAAGATAATATTTTTATTTATAAGGAATTATAATTTGTGTGTGTGATAAACGAGGTGAACCAAGAGCCCTAGAACTAATTTTACCATTAACAAAGTACAAGAGCTTCATAGTTTCACAGCCCTCTCCCTCTTCACAAATTTAGTTAGTTTTAATTAGATTAATTTAATTTAGTTGTTTTATCCGTTATAAATTTCGATCTTCGAAATAGTGATTAATCTAGTGATATCGGTACTCAGTAAAATATCTAGTCCCTGTGGGTTCGACACTCTACTCATTTAACTATATTACTTGTGCGATTTTGTACACTTGCAAAAATTCACATCATGTTTTTGGCACCGCTACCGGGGACTAGTTATTCTTTTATTGATATTGACAATTGCTAGATTATTGCTAGTTTGGATTTTTTGTAATTATTTTTATTTTATTATTATTTTACATCTTTATTTTCTCTTGACTAACTTTTAACTTTTATTTATTTTTCTTATTTTTATTTTTTTTAGTTTTTCTATTTTTTGTCTTTCTTTTTTTTCAACACTTTCATTTCAGGACATACACGTACATTATCATGGGAAACGATGAAAAGAGGTCTTTGAGAGACTATGCTATGCCCTCAATTTATGAGTCAAGCATAAAGAAGCCGGTTATTGAAGCTAACGATTTTGAAATTAAACCGGCGATGATTCTAATGATTCAACAGACTGTTCAATTTTGAGAACTACCACACGAGGATCCTTACGCTCACATTGCAGATTTTCTAGAAATTTGTGACACTTTCAAGCACAATGGAGTATCAGATGATGCAATTAGATTAAGACTCTTTTCTTTTTCACTACGAGATAAGGCGAAGACTTGGCTACATTATTTACCACCTGGTAGTATTACTACTTGGGAGGGGCTTGCACAAAAATTTCTAGCCAAGTATTTTCCGCCGGCAAAGACAACAAAGCTAAGAAATGATATTTGCACATTTACTCAATTTTAGATAAAGTCTTTGTATGATGCATGGGAAAGGTACAAAGAGTTATTAAGAAAGTGTCCTAATCATGAACTACCGAAATGGCTGCAAATGCAAACATTCTATAATGGTTTGGGAGTTATACATAGATCTATGGTTGACGCATCAGCTGGTGATGCACTCATGAGCAGAACTTATGAAGCAGCCTATGAGATTTTAGAGGAGATGGCATCAAATCATTACCAGTGGTCTTCAGATAGAGCAATGCCAAGAAAAGTGGCTGGAGTTTTTGAACTTGATCATTTTTCTACTTTAAATGCAAAAAATGATATTTTATCTAAACAAGTAGAAAATATGAATTTTAATGTTTTTCAATCTAATATGATTTATGATCTTTGTGCAGGAAATCATCCAAGTTCAGATTGTCAAGTGGGGAACCCTTTTGCTCCATCAAATGCCGTACATGAAAATTTTGTGTCAAACTTTCAAATGCAAAACAATCATTATGTAAACACATACAATCAAGAATGGAGAAACGCCTCCAATTTTTCATGGAACAACAATCAAGGAGCAGTTATACCACCTCAAAATTTTCCACAGCCAGAAAAGAAGCCGACACTTGAAGATATGTTTGAGCACTACATGCAAATGGAAGAACAATACATCCAAAAGACAGATTCGGCAATTCAAAATGTTGCAAATTCAACTTCGGCTTCCATCCAAAATCTTGAGGTACAAATTAGTCAATTTTCAAATATTCTTAATGAAAAATCTACAGGAACATTACCATGCAACATAGTTGTCAATCCCAAGGAGCATGTCGAGGCTATAACACTAAGAAGCGAGAGGACAATTGAGCAACCACAAGGAGAAAATGATGAACAGAATGTGGTTGAAAATCAAAGTGAGATTGAACAAATTGTGGAGGAACAAATTCAGCATGAGCAAGTAATGTATGCTATTTTTAATTCCATAAATTTTCCTCCTGAAGAACAGTCATCTATTCAAGTAAGTGAAATTGATTTAATTGTGGGCGAGAAACATAAGGCTGACATTGAAAAATCACCAATTGAAGTATGTCCAACAAATGCAGAAATTTTTGAAACCGAAAAAGAAAATATTTTTGAACATGTTCTGTATTTGGATGCTGCGCCCTCTATTTATTCATTTTTTCAGCATCAATTCAAAGAGGTGGGGGAATCAAAGACATCATCATCACGAAGAAAATGCCTCAAATTAGAGCTTGAACCTGATCCACATCAGAAGAGAAAAATTCGAAAGGATGTGTTAATGTTGTTGGATCTTGGCGTTACTTAACCATCTCACCCCCATGTCTGGCTGAAGACTTAAAACTTAGCGCTTCTTGGGAGGCAACCCATGCTTTCTTTTATTTTATTTAGTTTTGATTTATCTTTTAGTTTATTTTATTTTAATTTTTGATTTTATCTTGTAGGATTGCATAAATTTTGGAAGTCGCCGGGCGGAGCTGTTTTGAACACATGCATTGATGGCTGTTTTTGAGCAGTTTGGAGTCAAAATCTGGAAAACTAATTCAAAGAGAAGTTGTAGCCTATCGTCTTAGCTTTCCAGCCAAAAAAAATTCAGCCCATTTGGACATATACAGCTCCAGATATCGCCAAAATACTGAACGTCGCGCGTGCAGAAATTTAAAGACGAATCAGGGGAGAAATTCTAAACTTTTTGCATTCTTTTTGTTTTTCTTTTTCCTTTCCCATTGAGGACAATGTGATATTTAAGTTTGGGGGGAAGGTTTACAAAATTAGTTTTTATTTTTATTATTTTTGAAAAGAAAAAAACAAAACAAAAGGATTATAATTAGGCTTACCTTTACACTTTTGAGTTCTTTATTGTGATAAGCAATGAAACAATTTTTTTGGGATAAACAATTTTTTTTATAAAGCAATATTAAGCATACTTATTTACTTTAGGATTATTGAGTTTCAAAATTCCTTATAAAATTGTGTGGGTCATGCTATTATACATAAAAGACAAATGTGATGCTTTTTCTCGTGATTATCCCCTTTGATCTAGTCCTAAACAGAGTTTAAGTAAATAGAGTAATAATGAAAGAAAAAAAATATTTATGAATAAAGTCATTCTACTCCAATGTTTTGAGTTGCTTAGTAACTAGGGGTATTCATCACAAATGTTTACACTTATGTAGAACGGCAACTTGAAATATGAGTATGCAAAATACTTTAAGTTTGTGACTTGTTGAGTAACCGGGTGAATTCATTACAAATGTTTTGCATTCGCGTAAAAAGGCAAGTGACAACTTACAGAAGAGACTTCAAAAAAAAAAAAAAAAAAAAAACAAAAAAAACTCTAGTTTGCTACTCAGTTTGTAGTAGAGAGAAGGGATAATCACAGATTAAATTGTTGCATACTACAATTACATTAATTGCATGACAAATGCGATTGGGTAGGGAATTATGAATAAATAATTGCACTGGAGAAAGTGGGCATGCTTAGTTTTACTTTATTTGCAATTGTTTATATTTTTAATTGCAATTTTGATGCTTGCATGATAAGATCTCTTGGTGTGATGGGTTGAGTCTACTATTATTATTCCCTTGTTCATGATTCTACTTTTTGCTCGAGGACAAGCAAAATCTTAAGTTTGGGGGTATTTGATGTGTCTAATTTATATACAAATATTTGTACTCATTTACCAATTAAAATTGCTTGTTTTCGCTGATATTGTCTATAATTCATCTTATTTCTATATGATTTCATTTAATTAATTATTTTTGAAGAAATAATATTTTTGATGCAAAAAGTAAAGATTTGTGGAAAAAAATCAACAGACAAAGGAAAATAATGGATTTATAAATTTTTATTGTTTTGTTGAGTTAAAAGTGAGACAAATAATTTTTAAAAGGATTTTGATACACTAATATGATTTATAGTTAGTTTAATTAATTTTAAACTAATTAATTTTATTTTATTTAAAAATCCTAATTTCATATATTATTTTGTGTATGTAGAAGCACGTGGTTAGCAGAAAAGGAAAGAAAAGAAGAAAGAGAAAGAAATAAAATTCAGATCAATTAAGGAAGGAAATAAAGGAAAAGAGTGGGGTTCTCTGCAAAAGTGCAAACCCTAATTGTTCTCCCCGTTCTCTATAAGTACACACCAAAGAAGACAGAGAGGGGTAAGAGGTGACGGCTACCAAATACAAAGAAAAAATAAGAGAAGAAAGTAAGAGAGAGAGAAAGCGTGTGCGAGTTCCAAGGCGAAACAGTACGTGTGGGCAGTAGGGCTACTGTCTTCTTCGGTGCGGTTTTCGAAGTGCACCCAACGATTGCTTCTTTGACCTGGCGACTCCTTCGTTCTCTCTCTCCGTGCGTGCGCTCAGAAGTCGAGAAAGGAAGAGAGAGGACGCAGCAGTAGGCACGTGCTCCTTCTTCTTCCTTCTTGGTATTTGCGTGCGGGTTGAAATCGAAAAGGGTGAGAGACTGCTGCTGTTGTGCTGACCTGGCGGCTTAAACACCGAAGAGACAGCGACGCCTCTGACGCAGACAGGCGACGTGATAGCACCTGAGACGCTGACGTGGCGTCCACTTCTGACCGGCGCAGTCTTCGAGAGGACCCACACACTTTTGAGGAAGCCATTGGACGAAGCACAGGCGTGACAGGTCTGAACGCTGACGTGGCGATTTTCTGGGTTCAGATTTTGAGACAGAAGAGGGGTTTGCTTTAAATTTTGTGTTCTTTTTGTATCTCATCTTCTTCTCTATATTTTTTTAGATGCAATCCAAATATTTTTATTAATTGCAAATTAAATATGAACTAAATTTATTGTTCTAGAGGCTAAGGTGTAGCCGAGTTTTGTAGAACACAAATTTTAATTCCTTATTATTACTCTATTTTTCCTAGTTGTGTTTTAATTTTTATTATTTATGCGTACAACATGGTGGATAGACATTTGTATGATTTTTCAAATCATAAAAAGACCGAACAGGTTATTTGTGATTAATAAAAATTAACACCGTATATTGGAGGACGTGACCGTTAAGAAATCCAATTTCTCAATTAATAATTTGATGGATAGGCGAGGAATTAGTTGAGAATAATTTTTAGACTACGTTGATAGAGTGGTTAATATCTTTAGGATTTTAGTCGACAATTTGGAAAGATAATATTTTTATTTATAAGGAATTATAATTTGTGTGTGTGATAAACGAGGTGAACAAAGAGCCATAGAACTAATTTTACCATTAACAAAGTACAAGAGCTTCATAGTTTCACAGCCCTCTCCCTCTTCACAAATTTAGTTAGTTTTAATTAGATTAATTTAATTTAGTTGTTTTATCCGTTATAAATTTCGATCTTCGAAATAGTGATTAATCTAGTGATATCGGTACTTAGTAAAATATCTAGTCCCTGTGGGTTCGACACTCTACTCATTTAACTATATTACTTGTGCGATTTTGTACACTTGCAAAAATTCACATCAAGTTTTTGGTGCCGCTGCTGGGGACTAGTTATTCTTTTTGGCGCCGCTCCGACTCTTAGTCACTCCCGGAATTTTTCACAACAACGCTCCCGCATAGTTCCTTGTCTCTCGGCATGGCACTTTGACTCCGAGCCACTCGCTGACTTTTTCACAACAAGGCTCCCACCTTGTTCCTTGCTCCTTAGCATGGCACTCTGATTCCGAGCCAGTCGCGGACTTTTCCGCAACAAGGCTCCCGCCTAGTGCCTTGCCTTTTAGCATGAAATTTTAACACCGAGATACTCGCGGATTCCTCCACAACCAGTCTTTCTGCATAAAGCTATCATCCGTGCCTTGTCCCCCCAATAAGACATTCCGAGCAACTCACTCATCATTACTACAAGAAAATTCAGCCAGCCCCTTCCGGCCTCGGCTAACTTACTCGAGAAAAGCTCATTCGGAAGAGTGAAAGCGTAAATATTTTATTAAGCAAAGATAATTACAAAATGGGCGGTGGCTAGTGTGGCTAGTCAGTAGTTGGTAAATCAAACACAAAACAAACAAGCAAGAAAGCTACGCCTAAACACTCCTAAAGTAACGACTCGTGTCTCGAATCGCCCTGACCACCAACGCGAAGAAGAGGCATCATAGGTGGGCATCGGCGACGGATGAAGGTCGGCTGATCCTAGAAGAAAGTTGGAAAAACTTTGCAAGTAAGAGAAGCACCAACATTGCAAAGAGGACCAATGATCTATGCAAAGGATTCCCCATTCGACCTCGGCCCTCGGAGCACCGGGAAAGACATCGAATCTTAGAACTCGAGATAAATATCCTTGAGTTCAACCCTGAAACACCGATTACATTCTGGTCCCTATGGGAAAGAGTCTTCAGCACTAGAACCCCCAGTCGAGTCAACATTCCCGAGTCCCGTGCAAGAGAAATAATCCACTGAAACCATAACCCTTGGAACTCGGTGTAAACCTCAGATCATGGAACACGTAATAAATATTCCCAAGTCCACGTCAAGACACTGATCCCCTTTGGATTGAACTCTCGAACCATGAGATGAATCTCCACCGACCCGACCTCGAGGTGTCTACACCCAACCTCCTCGGCCCTCAGATTGCCATTCGAGACACTCACTGGAAGGCTCTCTACAAGAACAATCATTCAGAAAAGCAAAATCGTAAGCTTTGTGGGCCAAATGCTTGGGAACGAGAAGATTTATAGGCCTGTTGGAAGATGCTTCTCGATCGCTGCGAAACCCCCATGATTTGATCTGAACCCTCCATCTTCATTCAATGGTCAAGATGAAACTATTTTTCAGATATCAAGGAAAGTTAGCATTTCAATTTTCGAGATGAAAGACACATCAATTATCACAAAGTATGGCATAAGCCAACTCATGTGATAACTCGAAAAAGGAGAAAGACCTTAGGATGCAGGACCATCCACTACCGAGGGAGAGGCTTCAGCCGCTCACCCCTCGACTAAGTAAACAGAGGCTTGGCATCGACAAGTCAACAAAGCCCAACAAGAAAGTCCGAAACAGAGGCATTCATTTTATTCATCTCGAAAAATCAAATTACAAGGAAAGGGCAGTGGCTAGTCCTCAAGAAGGCGTACATTAAAATGAAGAGCCCAAGAGCCTACTGCTTGGCGGAAGACCCTTTTTCGAGGATAGGAGCGGCACGATCTTTGTCCTAAGCGGCGGGTCCACCCGACTCTTGGGTCGTCAAACTTTCTTCTTATGAAGGCGCACCTCCAGCTGGCGAGGTGAGCTCGTCTTCGCTCTCCTCGAAGGAGAAGTCCCAGAGGTCGATATCCAGGTACGTGGCCCCGATGTCCTCGAGGGCATGGTTGAGTCCTTAATCATGGCCCCGGATGATGCGATCTATAGCATCGTCAATCTCTGACTGCATCTTCTTCTCCTTCGCCTGCCACGCCAACCTGTCGTCGGTCAGCTCATCTTTCTCCCTTAAAAGATCTTCCTGATCAGCCTTCTCTTTCGCCAGGTCCTCTTTCACCTCCTTCATTAACTTCCATACATAAGTAATCCGGCTCATGAGCTCCTTTTGACCTGCCTAGTCTTGCTGGGCACGTCGGAGAAGCATATCGAGCCTTCAGCTCAATTAGGCCCCGTTGATGGCTGCCTGCAAGAACACTATAGTACACTTAGAAAAGTGAAGAGGAAAATGAGGACAAGAAGTGTCGATTGAACAAAGGCCTTCACCAGAACGGAAGTTGCACCCATTGGCCGTCCTCCGACTCTTTCTTCAGAGTCGTCTGATTGCGGGAAGTAGCGAGGTGATCTGCCACCTGCAGAGGGTTGAAGCGATCAGCCAACAAGTCCTCTTCGGTCATGTACCAAGCGGGCGCCCACATCTTTGCCGACGAAGGTGCCTTTGGAACCACCACAAAATTCTTCGAGGATGGGGCCAGAGGCTTCTGGCCCTCTATTTTGACGACCACCTCGGCAACCTTAACCTTCATAAGCTCAGTGCCTTTAGACTTTTTCCTTTTCGAAGGATCCTCCAGTTCCAAAGGAGGGGGATGTTTCTGTGCCTGTGCCTGTGCCTGTGCCTATGCCTGTGCCTGTACTTGTGCCTTCGCCTCTGCCTTCAAGGCTGCATGCCTTGCCTTCAACATCTCGTCAGACACCATGCTTGTTTGCCGAGAGAAGACAAGAATAAAGGGAAGCCAAAGTAAACATAAATGACAGTATTTAAAAGTATATATATGAGAAAAGTAGACAACGATCACTGTGCCAAGCACATGATGACACATCACACGTGAACACGCACATGAAGCACGTGTGCGGGATCCCCTAAAAACTGAATTTCATCATCGGTATGGCACTCCGACTCTGAGCAACTCGTGGATCTCTCCCACGACAAGGCTTCATCCTCTGAATAGCACCCCGACTCCGAGACACTCGTGGACTTCTTAGCAACAAGGATTTATCCTCAGCATGGAACCTCGACTCCGAGCCCCTCGCGAATTTCTCCGCGATGAGGCTCCCTCCTCCACAATCGGGTCCTCACCTGGGCTCATGCCACGTCCTCCATGGGACAACACCATACATCATTGAAAGATCCAGATGTGCATAAATGATTTTATTATCAAGAAACAAGATGTTACATTCGCGAGGTTACATAGGAAATTAGAAGTTCTAGGCACAAGGGCTTGACCCGGGGGGTCTCCTCCTGCCAACATCAACCCCGGGTTTACCACATCAGCCCCCGAGGCATGGGTACCTAATTCAAGCAATTCAAGACCTCGTTGGACACTAAAACTAGAAGATCCAGCCACTCCACTTTGGGCATCTCCAGGATCTTCCATTCAGGAATGGGTCCTCGGATAAGGATTCAATCTGACAACAAACTCCAAAAGGTAGTCGTCGGGCCCGCCTCTCCAAGCTTGACCCGTAAACGATATACCTCTAAGTCCCTCTCCACGAGCATCCGCCTAAGAACAAAGTCTAAGGACTGCCCTTTGATTGAGCCAGAGGCCGTATCCCCCTCAGTTCGGATGAGAGCCAAGTGGAGATCAGGGACAGACGCTTTAAGCGAGCTAGCTCTTCTGCCACCTCTTGCAACCTTCGGATGTGGTAGTCGAACGCTCCTTCCTTGTCAATCGCTTCCTTCCAAAGATGAACGATGGCATCCTCGGCCTAGCGTAACTAACCTCATAGGATTCGGACCACTACCTGATACCCACTTTCTCAAAGCTCGTACCTTATGATATGATCAACAAAACAACCGTTTTAGGACTCGAACAAATGTGCAAAACACAAAGAAGACAAAAAAGGATGAATTCTCATTCCACGAACAAGTTACAGTAGGGCGGTGGCCAGTCCGCGGTCGGCATCAAAACAAAAATGAGGAATGAAAAAACTGTCTATTTGGATGAAGGAAGCACTTCCCGGAAAGAAGGGCGAGAGACCTCGGTCCTAACCGCTTCAAGTTATTCATTAAGCTCCTTATCAGGTATCTCTGTTGGAGTCAGAGGGGTATTGTCAAGCTCCAGCTCGAAGAAAAGGACACCAAGATCAAGGCTAGGGTGCCTCAGTAATGCCCCAAATTCCAAATATGACCGAATTCGAGATTTCACTGGATCTTTATTTCACTTCGTACAATTTTACAAGGAAATTTAAAACTTTTTCAACAACATCAGTGTTCAATACAGTTTGGTTTTACATAGCGGAAGAATAAAAGATTACAACATTGAAAACAATATAACTTGTACAACTTTATCAAATAAATCATCGATTGTATCACAATAGCTTTATTCCTTCATGAATAGTCCATTACCTGCATGTCACCCTGTGAGCACGTCAGTCACTTACAACTGACGAAAGTGTTATACTCAGCTATCCTTTCTATGCCGTACATATAACGATCTCATTATTTTAACAAAATCACAAGAGATGAATAAAGAATAAAGTGTTAAATTGTGACTACGCTAAACATGCAAGTGTATGTCATGCCTTAATGCCTAATGCACATATTTTATACTAGGATGACACTAATGCACACTTGTTCGGATTCTATGCATCCCATACTACATAGGTCCGAGGGTAAGCGCCTACGTACTCCACAATAAAGGGCTCGATCCCTCGCCATGATAACTACCCAGTAATAATACAAGGTTTAGATCATTCCATGAATTTGCATCCCAGCCCCGGAGTCCACCGCTGACTGTTATAATAGATCCCACATCGTGCGAATCATCTCGTAAGTGACCCTCTAGTCCCGGTATACGTATATGATAGAACTGCGATGATTCCCAGGACCACGGATTGGTGTGCGTATCGATCATAAAAGTTTAACAGATTTAATACGTGATCTAACCCTTTATAGCGGAATCTAGGGTTCATGAATTATACCTGCGATGAGAAGAAGACGATAGTTTCTAGCAACCTCGAGCCGTCAGCGACCCCAAGATCTTCTGCACGTATTCCTTCCTCGGGTTGGACGTCGTGTGGGCGACGGCCACCCAACCTTTCTTCTCCTTGGCTGACCTCTCTTTCTCTCCTTACGTGAATCACGAATTTAGAGAAAACTTCTTATCTCTGATAAAAATTTTACGGCCAGAGAATAGAGGATATATATATAAGGCTACGGCAGGGACCATGAGGAGAAATTAGGGTTAGGTCTCCTAACGAATCTGGGTATCCCGTGTTCAGCCCGAACACACAACCCAGGCCCATTAACAATAGCTCGGTCCACTAAAGAGCTATTGTTGCACTACCTTCCTAATCCCAAATTATATTTATGGGCTCCTTTTATTATATGCTCATTCAGCTCCCCATGTTAAGATATCGAATGTCCGTCGATCAAATTAAGTTACTGAAAACTATATTGATCGACATCTTTTATCCTTAAGTAATACCACTCAACTTTATTTGTCATGTCGGATGTAATCCACCTGCAGGGTTTACATGACAATCCTTATGAGCTCCTTAAGGGGACATCATCAACCCGACGTATCGGGACATGGATTCCTTTTACAATCAACAGCCCATCATACATACAATGCTATTACCCAATTCATAGAGGTTGTTGATCCATAATGAATCTCACTCTTTTATGAGTCAAAGTAATGCACACTGCATATACATGTCTGTTATTATATCTGGATTAAGAGCATAAGCATCCATAATAACAGAGGTGTTTGTTCTCTTTTGTAGTCAGTACAAAGAGAACAACCTCAAGTGGTCCTGTTCAATACACACAAAGTGTACTAGTGTAAACCTATAGTCAAGATAGACTAATACCAGATTACACTACAACCTTTTTAATGGATTGTCCAAGTCCGTCTAGGTTGTAAACCATTTATATATTCCATAGGGAACTGATAATATGATCTTCTGTGTCACCTCATACCATATTATCAACCTTATAGAATATCAGATACTTGCATTAATATTATAATAAACACAATATGCAAACATATGCCCATATGATTCTCATTCAAAAAATAAGGAAATAAAGTTAATACAAAAGTGATGCTTTCAGTATATAACCCTAACAATCTCCCACTTATACTCAAAGCATTGCATTTCAGTATACTGTTACAAATCTTCCACTTATACTTAAAGCCATGCTGCTACGCATCTGACTCCCATTCCCTCAACATGACTATCAAAAGCCTTAGCTGGTAAGCTCTTAGTGAAGGGATCAGCTAGGTTGTCTGCTGATGCTATCCTGATCACAGCAACTTTTCCTTTCTTTACGAAATCTCGTATCAGGTGGTACTTACGCTCAATGTGTTTACCTGTCTTATGGGCTCGTGGTTCCTTCGAATTTGCAACTGCACCACTATTATCACAATAAAGTGTAATAGCCTTAGGCAAATTAGGTACCACATCCAAGTCCAATAGGAAGTTTCTGAGCCAAACCGCTTCTTTGGCTGCCTCAGAGGCTGCCACATACTCGGCTTCCATGGTAGAATCAGCAATACATTTTTGCTTGATACTCCTCCATATAGTGGCTCCACCTCCCAAAGTAAATACATAACCTGAGGTTGATTTCCTGGAATCCCTATCTGACTGAAAATCTGAGTCTGTATACCCCAAGGCAACTAAACTATCTGCCTGGTAAACTAGCATGTAATCTTTAGTCCTTTTCAGGTACTTCAAAATATGCTTTACGACAGTCCAGTGCTCTTGTCCCGGGTTAGACTGATATCTGCTAACCATGCCAACGACAAAGCAGATATCTGGTCTCGTATATAGCATTGCATATATTAAGCTTCCTACTGCTGAAGCATAAGGAACTGCTTTCATGTTCTCTATCTCTTTAGGTGTCCTCGGACACTGCTCCTTTGATAGGGCAATTCCATGCCTAAAAGGTAAGAAACCTTTCTTAGAATTTTGCATGCTAAAACGAGTTAGTATAGTATCGGTATAGGAAGCTTGGGACAAGCCCAACATCCTTTTCTTGCGATCTCGTAGAACTTTGATGCCAAGGATGTGACCTACTTCTCCCAAGTCCTTCATATCAAACTGTTTGGATAACCATACCCTTACGTTAGATAATACCTTCACATTGTTTCCAATGAGCAAGATGTCATCCACGTAAAGTACTAGGAATACCACTACGTTTCCGTCACACTTTTTGTATACACACGATTCATCTTGACATTGATCAAATCCATAGGATTTTATCATCTGATCAAAACATATGTTCCAAGATCTGGAAGCTTGCTTAAGTCCATAAATGGACTTCTTGAGCTTACAAATAAGATGCTCTTGGCCCTTTTCAATGAACCCGTCTGGTTGCTTCATATAGATGTCTTCCTCAAGACTTCCATTAAGGAAAGCTGTCTTGACATCCATTTGCCAAATCTCATAATCAAGATGAGCTACAATAGATAAAAGAATCCGGCTAGACTTAAGCATGGCTACTGGCGAAAAGGTTTCCTTATAATCGATACCCTCTCTTTGAGTAAAACCTTTTGCAATAAGCCGAGCTTTAAAGGTTTCAACCTTACCATCTGATCCTCTTTTTCTCTTATACACCCACTTGCATCCAATGGCTTTTACACCAATAGGTGGTTCTATAAGCTCCCAGACTTGATTAGAATCCATAGATTCTATTTCAGATATCATTGCTTTTTGCCAAGACTCTGCATCTTTATCTTGGAGTGCTACATTGTAGGTACAGGGATGATAATCTTGTTCCTCAGGGACAAAGTCTGACGACTCTCCCAAGAACATATATCTATCAGGTTGTATCACAACCCTCCCACTACGACGAGGCACTATCGGTTGTGGTGTAACATTTGTGACACGTTGTGCAGTTACTGGTGGTACATCCTGTTGTACTGTTGGTACTGAAGTATTTGGTGTCTCACCTCTCAGTTCTTCTAGAACAGCTCTACTTATGGGTTTATGGTTCATCACATAGTCTTCCTCTAAGAATCGAGCATTGGTGCTAACAATGACCTTCTGATCCTTAGGACTATAGAATAAACCTCCTTTCGTTCCTCTTGGATAGCCTACAAACAAGCGTACTTCCGTACGGGATTCCAACTTATCGGCTTTCCCATTCAGCACGTGTGCTGGACTACCCCAGATCCGAACATGTTTCAGACTAGGCTTACGCCCAGTCCACAGTTCTGCAGGAATAATTGGTACTGACTTAGAAGGAACCAAGTTCAAAATATAAGCTGCAGTTTCTAAGGCATATCCCCAAAACGAATCTGGTAAATCTGAATAACTCATCATTGATCTAACCATCTCCATAAGAGTCATATTCCTTCTTTCTGCTACACCATTCTGTTGGGGTGTTCCAGGTGCTGATAATTGGGATGTAATCCCAGCCTCTGACAAATAGTCCCTAAACTCCCCAAAGAGATACTCGCCACCACGATCTGAACGTAATGACTTGATACATTTTCCATGACGTTTCTCCATTTCTTCCTTGTACTCTTTGAATTTCTCAAAGCACTCAGACTTACGGCGCATCAAATAAATATATCCATACCTTGAATAATCGTCAGTAAATGTGACAAAATATTCAAAGCCACCTCTAGCCTGGACAGTCATGGGCCCACACAAATCAGAATGAACCAATTACAACACATCTTAGGCCCTATACCCCTTTGCCTTGAAAGGCCTTTTGGTCATTTTACCTACCAAGCAGGATTCACAGACTGGTAGTGCCTCCACTTCCAATGAACTCAAAGGTCCATCTTTAACCAGTCTTTGAATCCTTCTTAGGTTAACATGCCCCAATCGCAAGTGCCAAAGATATGTTTGGTTCATACAAGAAGGTTCTTTTCTCTTATTTATGTTAGAAGACATATTATTCATTTCCATAAGTTGCATCGTGGGCGAAATAGGACTAATGACATATAGATTATCAACCAATGCACCTGAACAGATAAAATGCTTATTTTTTCTAATAACAATATTGTCGTTAAAATAAACTGAATATCCATCCTTAACTAGCATGGAAACAGAAATTAAATTCCTTCTAAGTGAAGGTGCATAAAGACAATCTCTCAATGTCAAAGACTTATTTCTACCAAAGGATAAAATAACATCTCCTATTGCAACGGCCGCTACTCTTGTAGCGTCACCCATAAACAAGCATATCTCTCCATCACTGAGCCATCTGGTTTCCTGGAACCCTTGCAATGTATTGCAGATATGATTAGTGGCTCTTGTATCTACACACCAGGTGCCGGTAGATAACACCGCTAAACATGTTTCAACAACTAGTAAATGAGATATACCTTCTTTGTTCTCTTGTTTGAGAAGTGGACAGTCAGTCTTCCAATGTCCTGACCCTTTGCACTTGAAACACTTGCCTTTCGGCTTTTTCACAGCGCCTTGAGGTCCCATGACCTTCTTTGCTGAGTTTACTTGTTTCTGAACTTTCTTCTTTTTACCACCTTTCGGCTTAGAAGTAGAGTCCTTTTCAGTCACATAAACATGGGCATTCTGCTTGAAGAGAGCTTCAGCATCCTGTAGTTCTTTTGCAAGTTTTGCCAAACTATACAACCTTTTGTTCATGTTGTAATTAAGGCAAAACGAGTCAAAACTTTTAGGCAGAGTCCCAAGAATGATATCGACCTGGGTTTTCCCATCGATTTCAGCACCAAGGATCTCCATCTCATTTAGATGACCCATCATCTTGAGAACATGATCCCTTACTGGTGTCCCCTCAGCCATAGATGCACTCATCAAACTCTTCATAGCAAATTGCCTAGCTGTTCTACTCTGATGTCCGAAGAGTTCCCTAAGGTTGTACATCATATCATAAGCTGTGGGCATGGCCTGATGCTGATGCTATATTACATTTGACATAGATGCCAAAATGTAACACCGCGCCATCTCATCTGCCTTTTTCCACTTCTTATAAGCCTCTTTGACCTCTTCATCAGAGTTAGCATCAGGCTTAGGTGGGCATTCCTCATTGAGTACAAATTTGTACTCTTAAGCAGTTAAGACAATATCCAAGTTACGTTTCCAGTCAATATAATTAGGTCCAGTAAGTTTGTTTTCTTTAAGAATCATCATAAGTGGACTGAAAGAACCCATTTTTGAAATTCTGAGAATCACATAAAAAAAATTATGTAGGGCAAAACTTTTTGAATTAATTAAATATTGATTCCCTCAAAACAATAAAAAAAAATCACCAACACCTTAAACACCATGAATTTAGCATGCCACGATAGTGTGGATGTATACAAATTCAATATTTGTTCAAGTAGGTTTTTCCTATTAATTTTACTATCATGTCAACACAACTTTATGACAAATAAAATTAATCAGTTGGTCTTGCTCTGGTCCTACAAATAATAGCAGTGACTCCGATGGGGAGGATACCATTATTTGTATCTAAGTGTATACCATTGCTTAATACTAAGTCCATTATCTTGTATTGAGTTCCTTCAGATGGAGAAGTGAACACATACTAGGTAACTTTCTACAATTATCCCTAAGGAAGTTTGTACTGGTGATCCATAATTATACTCATCCGATATGGAGGAAAGCACTAAAGCCAATACGCAAGTATAATTATATCACCTACAAACCAGCAATGGAGACCGTGGGATTCATGTTAAATGAATTCCCTCTCCCACTTAGTTATTTAACAATGAGGGTTTTTCTACTAGTTATGTTGTCCATTATTAATGTGATCCTAGTTTTTTTTTTTAATTTTTAAAATCACAAAATAATAAACATGCATAATCAGAATAAGCAATAATGGCAATAAATTTGAAAATAAATATCCAACTATTATGGCCATCTTTCCTGATTCTTCCCTGACTGTGCGAATCCCATTTTTTTTTTAATGTTTGGCTGCCGATTTCTTCATCGAAAACCATCTGTCGATCTCCGGACTGCCTAAAAAACAGCATCTCCTCCAGCGTCAGAAATAGCCACCACCGCCATCATGATCGATCGAAAAAAAAAATAAAATTACATCAATCCTATGCCTCCCAAAGGAGTTCACACATAATCTAGATTGAAAAATTAAAATTATAAGCAGATCAACCCTCGTGATATTAATTACATCCACAAAACAACAATAACACAAACAAAACATGCATTGGACCATAATAGTTGGATCTAAGATGCCTGCAAAACCGAGTTAGAACAGATCTACATCTACCGACTATCATACAACGCAAGTTTTATTGGACAACATGGATGTAACAATCAATACGCAGATCCAATACCGGCTCTGATACCAATTGATAGAACTGCGATGATTCCCAGGACCACGGATTGGTGTGCGTATCGATCATAAAAGTTTAACAGATTTAATACGTGATCTAACCCTTTATAGCGGAATCTAGGGTTCACGAATTATACCTGCGATGAGAAGAAGACGATAGTTTCTAGCAACCTCGAGCCGTCAGCGACCCCAAGATCTTCTGCATGTATTCCTTCCTCGGGTTGGACGTCGTGTGGGCGACGGTCACCCAACCTTTCTTCTCCTTGGCTGACCTCTCTTTCTCTCCTTACGTGAATCACGAATTTAGAGAAAACTTCTTATCTCTGATAAAAATTTTATGGCCAGAGAATAGAGGATATATATATAAGGCTACGGCAGGGACCATGAGAAGAAATTAGGGTTAGGTCTCCTAACGAATTTGGGTATCCCGTGTTCAGCCCGAACACACAACCCAGGCCCATTAACAATAGCTCGGTCCACTAAAGAGCTATTGTTGCACTACCTTCCTAATCCCAAATTATATTTATGGGCTCCTTTTATTATATGCTCGTTCAGCTCCCCATGTTAAGATATCGAATGTTCGTCGATCAAATTAAGTTACTGACAACTATATTGATCGACATCTTTTATCCTTAAGTAGTACCACTCAACTTTATTTGTCATGTCGGATGTAATCCACCTGCAAGGTTTACATGACAATCCTTATGAGCTCCTTAAGGGGACATCATCAACTCGACGTATCGGGACATGGATTCCTTTTACAATCAACAGCCCATCATACATACAATGCTATTACCCAATTCATAGAGGTTGTTGATCCATAATGAATCTTACTCTTTTATGAGTCAAAGTAATGCACACTGCATATACATGTCTGTTATTATATTTGGATTAAGAGCATAAGCATCCATAATAACAGAGGTGTTTGTTCTCTTTTGTAGTCAGTACAAAGAGAACAACCTCAAGTGGTCATGTTCAATACACACAAAGTGTACTAGTGTAAACCTATAGTCAAGATAGACTAATACCAGATTACACTACAACCTTTCCAATGGATTGTCCAAGTCCGTCTAGGTTGTGAACCATTTATATATTCCATAGGGAACTGATAATATGATCTTCTGTGTGTCACCTCACACCATATTATCAACCTTATAGCATATCAGATACTTGCATTAATATTATAATAAACACAATATGTAAACATATGCCCATATGATTCTCATTCAAAAAATAAGGAAATAAAGTTAATACAAAAGTGATGCTTTCAGTATATAACCCTAACATTATATACATTAGAGTATGGCAAACTATCCGCCCGACTACTCAAGATCCCGGAGTCCACCGCCGATCCGTCCTCATAGTCCCGGATTTAAATATAAAAGTCCGTCTCCCACGGAGCAACCTCAGTCCACCAACTGGGTCTATAGCCTCGGAGTCCACCGCCGACTATATAGAGCACCCCACTTACGTTTGTCCAAGTTTACTACATCTTCACATATGTGCCTAGTTATTTATTTCAAGAGATGAATAATTTTCCAAACCTAGAATTAGTTTTACCTTTTACTGGACTTAATCAATATTTATCAAGATGGCTCCATGGCCATATCTCAAAATCACATCTCAACATCTTTTATTTTAATAGTGCCGGTACATGAGGTCTTACTAACTCTAAATCACAATCTTTCCATGTACAAGATTTCCATGGGTACACATACCCCTTTAACAAACATGTCTTAAAACTTAGATAATTTCATCCTTCAACTTATTTACAAAATAATCAATTCTTGTCACTATTCATGATCTATTTATTTATTCACATTCTTTTTGAACCAACATTCATTTCAAGAACCCAATTTCACTACATGAATTGTTACAACAAATCTAAGTTATCACAATGTTTCAATTCGCAAAATAGTTCTTAAACATGATACAAGTGTAATTTATTCTTAAAAGATCAATTTACAAAAATACTACTTCTCACCACATAATTCTATTCAAAAAATATTTTATTTCTTTTACACTTCAAAATATACAAGAAGCTATCTCTTAATAAATTTTCATTTCATTTCATACTAATACTAATGCTTCCTTCTATTTTTAAAAGGAAAGTTCATGAAAAAAATCAAAAGTGAAATAAAATGAGGAACCTGGGTTTCGAACCCATGCCCTTAGGTCAAATCCGGTCAACACCCAAAACCCGGCCCAACTAGCCATTAAGTCCATTGTGGACTTGTATCATATTCCCAACCCGAATTACTCTTAAGTTCAGTTTCAGTTTCGGAAATTTATAAAAGAAAATAAAATTGAATGTGACTATCAAGTTTTGAACCCAAGATCTCTCACAACAATACTTGCAGTGGCTAACCAGTAAGTCTATGTGTATTTTCTGTTTAGAAAAGTACTAATGTTCTTTTGTTCACTAGCCATAAAGTGCCATAAAGTGTTCCTTTTTCCATGAAACTTGTATATTCAAAAGATCAAAATCTTTCTAAAAATTTTTGGAATAAACTTTAACTTGATACTAGATCTTAAAAATAGTAAACAATAAATTTTCAATTCATTAAAACACTATTTTCACTTATTTAGATAATTCCCTTTCTAATTTTTCACATATCTAAGGTTTCTTTTAAAACTTCAATTTTCAAAAGAAAGACTAGTGTTCATAACCAATAGTGTTGTTCTCATTTTTACACAAATTACACTTTTATAAAGATGCTAGTGTATTCACTTGAACAAGGATACTTTTTCATGCAATAGTTTATATTCTTTCAAAATAGGACATGCATATGTCGAAACATTACACAACACTAACTAAGATTTCTTTCTTTCTTCTTTTCTTAGTTATTAAGGCATAATGTGGTCACAAATTTCAATAGCACAACAATTGCAACATACTAATATGGTTTATAACAAAAAAAGGGATTCTTATCTTTAATTGGCATGGTATCTATTTCTTAAACACAACAAATACTACTTTCATACATATCATACTACACTAACATGAATTTCATAGTTTTCTCATCAAAATTCTTCTTATAATACTCATTTTAGTGTGCATATCCTACATTAGAAAATATTGGAATCACCCACCTTATGTGAAGCTTGAACAATAAAAGAAAAGAGAACACCACTTCTAGATCCAAAGACTCCTAGTAAGACTTCTCCTCCTAGCAATGACTCCTTCTCCTAGCAAGAATTTTCTCCAAGCAAAAAATGGAACTCTCTTACTCTTTTTCTTTTCTTTCTTTCTTTCTTTTGATTATGTTTTTGGTGCAATTGAGAATGAGAAAATGGGGCTCTATTTATAGGGTTTTGTGAGGGTCTAAAGTGCAAAAAATCTCACCCTAATAACTCTTCAAATTTATTTTACAACTCTCCACTTTCCTAACTTCTAAAACCTCCATCTCTTCATCTTCCCACTCTCCACGAACTCAACCTCCCAACTCTTCTCCTCCCCTTCTCAAAACCGGCCTCCCCCTTGCCCAAAAAATGGTCCAAATACATTTGTGTGTGCATGCACACATACACAAACAAAAATGAACACATTTCTATAACTCTAAATGTGTACAAAAAGTTGTAACTTGTCATGTAATAGTCCAAATTCAACTTAATTTGTGTTTTTATTAGTGTGCTTGCTACATGGGCTCATTTCTAATTAATTAATTTAATTATCTAGTGGGCTCTTCTCCTAATGGGCTAGATTTTAATCTATAGGTCCATGGATCAAAGGAAAGCTAATTAAAAACTTATGCATGCTAAAAATTAGTAAATGAGAACAACAAAATGAGAATAAAAATTTTCACGTGCATCATACATGTAAAAATCAAAAAATGCATTTTAATCAAAATAGGGGGAAATGAATTTCTGTTTTATAAAACGAGTTCGAACACGTAAAACAAATAGTCAATATAGAAATATCACACTTAGTGATGGAAAATACATATTTTATACGTGCATCGAAAACACGTAAAAAGCACGTAAAAATACAGAGATTGAAATTTAATATTTTTGTTGAATCAAAATAAGGTAAAATCAATGCGAAAAAATGCATAAATAGTCGGTAATCAAAATACGTGGTGAACACACGTTACAAAATATACGTGCGTAACACACAACGGCAAAATTGTCATTTTCAATTTTGCGAGGTGTTACAGCCTCTCCCTAACATGTTCATGGGCCCGAATATAACCCTCGTCCTTGATGACCCTGTCCATCAAGCTTTTGGTCTCTGCCTTTAGCTTCGTCTTCTCCTCCTTCCAAGATTCTTTCTCTGATATCAGAATCTCCAGGTCCAAGAGCTCAACCAAGGACTCCCCCTCCAACTCCTTTACCCTTATCTCAAATGCATCGGCACGAGCCTTCTCATATTGCAATTTATTTTCAAGGAGTTGTGACTTCCGGGCTGCACACTTAAGTTCGTGTTCGTACTGCCTCTTCATCTCCGCCACTTGAAGCATAGTCTGTAGGAAGAGAATTAAACACATTAGCAAAACAACATACTAAGTGCGAAGGCCTGGAAACACATCTATCCAAGGCTAAGCCTCTACCATGACATAGGCTTGGGTGAACTTCAAATAGCTTTAGGCAGTGGTCTCCAAGGCAAGAACCATTCTGTCCCTCAGCGGGGCAATGTTGTCTATCACCTCGAGAGCTACGCGAGACTCCATTATGGTATCGAGAGTTTTCACGGCTCAGTCGAGCCTGAAAGTTTCATGGACCTTATTGCCAAGGATGGTCTTCAACATCTGGATGAACAGGGGAAGAGGAGACTCAGCCAGTTCGGTTGCACTGATCGATCTCTCACTCGGATGGGCCCTCGGGGACTCCTCCCCCCGATCATGGATGATCAGGGCTTTTGATCTCTTTGCCTTATCAGGCCGTCCCTTCGGAGACTCCCCAGTGGTCGAAGCCAACTCTCTTTTCTTCCGCTTAGGATCCCTAATTGCCATTTTTTTTCCCGCCCGCTCGGCTAGCAGGAGAGCAATGTCATCGTCAACCATAGCTGCAAGAGAACAAATACATTAAAATAGAGCCAAAGATTACCACAAAAAGAAGCTAAGAACGTATAAGGGCTCAGGCCACAAACGGACCACGTCGACTCTGTCACCCAAGCCCAATTTATGTCGTTACCGTCCTCGAACAGCCTCTTAAATTAACATCTTTCTCCGAATTGAATTTCGAAGGCTTCAGAGTCTTCCTCGGTAGCAGGTCATACAACCACTAGGTAGGAATATCCTAGGGCTCGGGACTGTAGACGATGAAATATTTCTTCTTCCAATCCTTTATAGAATCTAGGAGGTTGTGCACCACACGGTACTTGTGGCGGGGGGAGATGTACTACCGATTCTGATACCTCGAAGAAGTGCTTAGCCCCAACAACATGCAAAAGTACTTAAGCTTGAGAGGCACATTCCTTGCCTTGTAAAACATGATGAAGCTAGTTAGCTACTTCCATGAGTTGGGCTCATACTGTGTAGGGCTCATTCCTGCCACAAGTACGGGTGCATGGGGAAGCGTAAGCCCAAAGCAAATGTGCCAGGAAAAAACATGCAAAACCACTCCAAAAGGTTATTGGTCGGTTGAATCCCAGTACTCGGAAGCAACATAATGAAATTTCGGGGAATGTGAAAGGCCTCCTGAATGTTGGCCAGGTCACTCCCCACCAGTGAATTCTTTGTCTCGTCTGTCTCTATCTTCAGTTTGTTCGGCAATGACGGCTGCATACCAAAGCGAACGACAGGCTTGGTGACAAAAGTCGGCTGGAACATGCCCCCTCGTGCTCATACTCTATTAGTCATATCCTTTATCGGGGGAGAGAACCACCTTTTTCTTCTTTGCTGGACTGCGGATACGAGCAGGGGGACAACTACGATACTATCGAGGGACGAGGTCCCCACGCCCTAGACCGGGGGACTTCCCTCCACTTCTTCCTCGCTCTCCCCTTCTCTCCGACCTCCTCAGGATTCCCCCTATCCTTTTCACCAACCTTAGTCGCCTCCTCAGAATGACCTGGCTCTGCCGCTTCAGTGTCTGAGCACACCTTGATCTTCACTACATAACGAATGTGAACATGTCTCGAACAATGGGGCTCACTCTCCCACGAAAAAGACCGAGACGATGACTCTGAAGATGACCTACTTTGGCTAGAGGACGAAGCCGAACCATTGGATTAGTCGCTAAACATGATGAAGGTAAGGTAAGAATATTGTTCTAGAGAGAAACTCTGGATGAAGAAAGAGGAAGTAATCTTAAAAAATGAGAAGGGGAGGGGAACTTATAAATCAGAGTGCAACTTCTCGAATGACCCCAGTCACATGAAGTCTCCTCGATAACTACAAAATCATGTAACGAATCCTCAAAGGTCACATGACTATTGGGACTAATGTCACTCACCCAACCCGTTGTACCTAGAATTCTTCGAAACAAGGATGCTTCCTTGTTTCTTACTCCTCGGCATAGCACTCCGGCTCCGAGCCATCCATGGATTTCTTCGCAACAGAGCTCACACCATGTGCTTTGCCTCTCGGCATGGTTTTCCGACTCCGAGCCACTCACAGATTTTACCTCAAACTAGATATCTTCTTCTGCCTTACCTCTTAGCATGATATTCCGACTTCCAGCCATTTGCGAATTTTCCCACAATAAGGCCTAGTCTTGTGCCTTTCCCATTGAGATGGGCCTCCGACTCTGAGCCACTTGCAGATTTTTTCACAAACTAACTCTCTTCTTTTTCCTTGCCCCTCGGCATGGCATTCTGACTCAGAGCCATTCGTGGATATCCCCGCAACAAGGTTCACGTCTCGTGCCTTGCCCTTCGACATGGCACTCAGACTCCGAGCCATTCGTGGATTTTCTCCGTAACAAGCTCTCGCCTCGTGTCTCGCCCTCGACATGGAACTCCGACTCCAATTCACTCGCAGATTTTCTCGGCAACAAGGCTCTGGCCTTGTGTCTCGCACCTCAGTATGACACTTCAACCCCAAGCCTCTTGTGGATTTCTCTGCTATTAGGCTCATGTCTCGTGCCTCCCGCCTTGACCTGGTATTCCGAGTCCGAGCAACTCGAAGTTTGGGCCTCGGCCTCCAACCCTCCAAACTAGTTGAAAAGAAAACGAAAAAGAAAAAAACGGAGGGGAAAATGGGGGAGATTGGGCATCATTGTGCTAAACATATTTCTAGGCCAACATGATTTCCCCTACGAGTTACCTACTTCCCGAAGGAGACCGAACGCTCGCCTCTGAGAATGGGGGGCTTATGATGAGGGTGAAAGTTGTGGCTAATTTGCATTGTGTTATCCTTGCACAGATTTCGAGGTTCCTGAGGCCAAGATAACAGACTTATGGGGAACTATAAGCATAGAAAATGCTGATGGGGCGTCCACAGGCCCACCATCCTGGCTCGGCCCATCAAGGGAGAGTTGACAGTCATTTATGGCTGGTGATCAAATTCTCTATAATCATGGGATCAGTTGCTCAATCACATTCGTGATCCACAAGATCTAATTAGGCTCTTGAGGAATCTTCCCCTAACATGTTCCCACTAGCCTATAAATACAGGTTTACCTCCACATTTACCAGGTAATCCATCTTTTGCACTAAACCCTATTTCTTTTTATCTTCGGTTGCTGGCTTGATAGTCAGAGGGCCTATCACCGGAAATACTCCCGCTATTTCAGGCTTTTTGTAGGTGTTCGACGGCCAATAACATCCACCAGATCCACATATTCCAATCATACCAGCCACTCATCAAGATCAGATCTACGACTAAGATATGTGTTTTCCCACCAACAAGAAAACTCATCTGTTGCTCCCACACCAAAAAACAACAGCATCACACATAAAAACTTAGTACGATTCAAAATTAACTTAACAAAAATGTAATACAAGCATCACAATCAAGTTTTTTTTAGCAACATAAAGAACAAGAACTATTATAGTTTCTACACAAAAACCATACTATATTTCATATTGGATTGATAAGACTGCCATATCAATCATGGCTAAATGTAGAATCATCAGAATTGGAATGAAACATGTATCCGTGAAAGTCATATCATCAAATTAAAATGATATGAAGACAATTCTAATCATCGAAAACACATCGACAAATTTTTATGCTTCATATTGAAAAAAAGAGATGAATCTAAGTAAGTTATGAGAATATATAGTATCATCAAATTGGAATGATATTATATTTTAACAAAATTTACATAGAACTTCACAAATTATCTAAATCATGCAAACTGCCAAATTGTTGCTTATGTTTGAACTTTTTTATGGCTTCAATTGGATTGTAACTTTCAATACTAATTAAGGTGTTAAAGCTTTAACTCAATATCTATTAACCATATCAATCATGGCTAAATGTAGAATCATCAAAATTGGAATGAAACATGTATCCGTAAAAGTCATATCATCAAATTAAAATGATATGAAGACAATTCTAATCATCGAAAACACATCGACAAATTTTTATGCTTCATATTGAAAAAAGTGATGAATCTAAGTAAGTTATTAGAATATATAGTATCATCAAATTAAAATGATATGAAGACAATTCTAATCATCGAAAACACATCGACAAATTTTTATGCTTCATATTGAAAAAAAGTGATGAATCTAAGTAAGTTATGAGAATATATAGTATCATCAAATGGGAATGATATTATATTTTAACAAAATTTACATAGAACTTCACAAATTATCTAAATCATGCAAACTGCCAAATTGTTGCTTATGTTTGAACTTTTTTATTGCTTCAATTGGATTGTAACTTTCAATACTAATTAAGGTGTTAAAGCTTTAACTCAATATCTATTACCCCCTCCCCCCCCCCCCCCCCCCCCCCCCCCCCCCGAGTTTTGATAATTATATCTCTTTTCAGACTTTAGAAAGAGCATTAATAATACTTTGTCTCATTTGCGCTTTATCTATGAGAATGTTGAACTAGGCTTCTTTAAGTTTTAATGTTCTCCTCTTACCATTGAAGAGGGAGTTATAAAGTGCTGTGCATTGTAGCTCAATAGTCACAGAACAGAATTTAAGAGTTCACTGTAAACTTTTCAATGGAATGTCTAGCAACAAGTCATTCACTACAAGGAATTTGACATATAGTGACAGCAAAAATCCGTGGGTAAAAGGCGAAAAACCGTAGGTATAGCCCGTAAAACCTATACCAACGGACATATTTTTCCGTCGTTTTTAATTAGCTATACCCACGGCAAAATGCCGTCACTATAGCCTATAGCGACGGTTTTTTTACCCGTTGGACAAAACCTCAGTGTTATACCCACGGTTTCGTATCCGTTGGTATAGGTTTTAAGGACACCACTTGCTTTCCTATACCCACGGTCGAAACTCCATTGCTATAGGTTTTAGTGATGGTTTTCGCATCCAAATATTTAAATATATACCCATCGCTCTATACAAATTTTTTTCTTATTAATTACGCGTATGATAATTTAATATTTTCTTTTATAATATTAATTCAATTATAAACTAAATACACAATAAAATAGATAAATGTATTTATGAAACAAAATTAGATAAAATTAAACTTCAATCATATTAAAAATTAATGAAGTATTACAAGCATGTCAAATTACAAAATAGTTAATAACCAGATACACAATTGAATTCATGTGTGCAGACATGAGAATTAATACTTTAAACTATGATCAACATATTCAATGACATTATAAGATAACATTCAATTAACTCCTCACTTGAGATACGACACTAACAATTTTCTTATTTCACGGCAACCAGATCTTGATTGATCTTGATTCTCTTTACAGTAATCTTCTTTTAGCATCCTGCAAATCTTCTTTACAACCTTCTTCACTTCATCGTTGGCAAACACAAACTTGGCTGCATTTTGAGCGAGTTCAATCATTTCTCGCTTGTTGAGAGCCCTTCACAAACAAAACAAAGCAAAAAGATCCAACTTTGGTCATCAACAAATAGTCATAAAGAGAACAGTGTACTCTAGATCTGATTGATAGGAACCAGTCTACTAGTACGTAGTCAAAAAGAGAACGGCGTACTCTAGATCTGATTGAGATTCTCCTCTATAGAAAAATTGAACCAAATTACAACTATCAGATTGATGTCAACACTAGAAATTACCTAATTGATGACGAACTTTTAGGCTTAGGCAATCAAGAAGCAACCCTTCAAATTTCATGAAGACTAATAATAGTCTGTATGTAGAGACAGAAAAAAACAGAAAATTTTAGATCAGCTTGATTCATGGAAATCTGAAAGCAAATTAAGAGGGTTTTCATTTTAAGGCTCCAAAACTACATAAACCTTTGTCAATTGGAGGTGCTCCCTAACCCTATCACCAATCCACTATCTAAATAAGTATGTGCCATTCATTTGTATATGCTAAGTGATGATAAGTGAGAAAACAACAATTCCATCCATAATTTTTCCAACACAAACAAAATTAAAAAAAATAAAAAAATTTAATACAAGATAAATTGGGAGTTGAGGATTATACATCCCCATGAAACATAATAGAAAATAGAAAAGATTTAAATTAAGCATCATACCTCGTCAAACTTCAAGAAGTTTTGAGTATCCAGTACACTATTGACCTCAGGCTTAAATGCTGCCTCCATATTATAAAGTTCATCCCAGACAATATCTTTAAACCAAGGATGAGCCTAAAAAGAAAACAAACAGATTTAAAAAAATAAAATAACAGAAGAAATAGAAAGAAAGAAGGCATCTATATGCCTAAATGGAACCTTTAATTCTTCTCCCCCACCATTGCCTAGTCTGTTTTCTACATCACATAGTAGTCTGCATATAAGATCCCTCGCCTCGGGAGACAGTCTAGCACCCTCTGGAAATTTTAAATAATTTCTCCAGCGCAAAATCTAATAATCATTGTTAAATTTTGATACAAAATTAAAAGGTGTCAAATAGAATGCATATAAGTAGAAATTTCCAAGAATAATAGACTATTGGTAACTTAATAAAGAAACAATAAAGCTGACATTAGGAGTAAACCTTTCGACATGATTCAATCCAATGAAATCTATGTTGTTCTGTAATTTCTTCTTATCTTCAATTGAGAATATTGGTAACCTTGAACCTAAGACTTGGCGCATTTCCGGTGGATATTCACCATAAAATATAGGATCAAGAAACCTATAAACACAGATAAATCAAATATGTAACATATAATATATGAACTTACATGAACAAGTAGATTTTCAAGATAAGAGTACAAGTTAAAACTAGTTTCGTTCTATAATTATTCAACAAGGAAAATCAGTAGGGCAAGAAATAATAATAGGAACATGAAAATAAGGTATTTAAATTAGTGAGTTTCATTCATCAATTTACCACGCAACATCAAATGCCATAGCACGTTGAGCTGCCAAACGATCTGCAGGAATCTCTCTTAATGGTTCATACCACTTGATAGCCATAACAAGTCCAATAGAACCTCCTTGTTTCACCTTAAGATATAGCAAAAATAAAAACGAATCTATTTAAAATTGTTCCATCTCATGATGAACTATTACTTAATTTCAATTTAATTATTGCAAAAGTAAAATACCTGATAATTCTTTTTGTATATGTCAACAGCAGTAGCATGAGATATTATCACATTATGAGCAGCAATATATGGTTCTAAATCAGAGTCCCCAGAAGAACAATGTCCAAATGGTTCTGAGCAATGCATCGGTGGATATTTTCCCGTCAAATAACCAGATTTCACCATTTCATTTGGTTCATTAAATGTAGCCCAATATTTTACTCTGTCACCAAATGCCTCGAAACATACTTCAGCGAAGTATCCAAAATCTTTCCTGCAAGAGAGGTAAAAAATGGGGTCTAATGATTAATGTAAATTCAATGGATAATCAAAGGTACTTATTTCATTGTTTTTAGTTTAATATATAAGCCTTTTTGTTTTTGTTTATATAGAAGGCCATTAGGCATAATTACTTATTCTCAGTAGATTATGGTCCCAAGTTTATTGTAGATTTTGTGTGCTAGCTAGGGTTTTGAGGGGCTTTCCTTTCCAGTTTTAAGTCTGAATTCTCATGTAAATTTGACAATAAAATTAAGTGTAGAGTACAAATATCATATCATATTTCTGAGCTCAACCATGCACGGTAATGGTCTTCAAGTTCTTGGGGAATGTCATAATGGCTCAGTGTAACAAATGGTTGTATTCCTACGCCAATGTCAAAAGGAGTAGGTTCATCAAATAAACAGAACAACCAAAGAAGTTAACTTTTGAGAATTCGGATCTACCTACCTTTGAGCAATAGATTGTTGATCAGGTTGTTATAAAATTTGATGCCTTCTGAGTTGATTTCCCCAAATCTGCCCCCTGTTCACATAAATGAATTTTTCTTATTGCCAATCTTTCATGAATCCTAATATTAATGAATGGACAAATTTGACTGACTGTTAGAATCTTACTTGGTAGAACCCTTGACCATTATATGGAGAATCTGTAGGAGTTTACTCCTAAGGAATGCATTAGCTCCACATCTTCCTGTTCATTGTCATATTTATTTATTAGGATAATGAACAAATACTTCCAACTATTTAATGACATTAGCTAACAGTAGGAACCATATTTCTTAATAATGATAATACTTAGGCTCTGTTAGGTAGCTATATGATATCACTTTATCATTTAGTAATTGCAAATAATCTATATCCTTAAAAGTTCAGTTAAAATGAACACCTTGTATCGGTGGTAGTGATCATCCGCAACATCTCCATTGCTATTATCATCAATACTGTTTCCTGATATGGCACACCAAAAATTACTGGGGTTGTAGTTAAGGTTAAAAAAAGGAAGTAACAAAAATGAAAAGCAGTAAAAATTTTGATCTTTGCATCTTTTTTGTTGGAAAACGAGTTTTTTAGACTATGGAAAACTTAGTGTAGACAAAAATAGTACCTGAATCTGCACCATATTTCATCATCATCATCTAAATCTTGCATCACCATCATCTTTAAAGACATACTCTCTCAGAGCTCTCTCCACCAACTCCTCCTCCGAGTAAACCGTAAGCTCCTCAACCCCAAGTTCGTCCTCGAAATCGGCGGTGGAATCGAGTTCGGCTTTGAGACTCTGCAACCAAAATCAAACCAAATCGTCAAACTAGGGTTTCGTTGCTTGAATTGAAAGAGAAATCGAAAGAGTAAGAAGAAGGGTTGAATACCGAGATTAGATCGAGAGAGGAGATGAAGGCGTGGATGGAGGTGAGGGGGTCGATGAGGTCAGGGACGAAGATGGGGCCGCCACGTGCGAAGCGCGGGTGACGGTAGCGGGAAGAGGCGACGGCAGCAGGGAAGAGGGGGCGACGACAGCGGGAAAAGGAGGATTTAGAGATTGGATTTGGGGAGAGAGGGATTTAGGAGTTTTAGAGGGATAAAATGAAATATTTTGGGGGAAAAGAGAGGGAAAATGAAAAATTTTGGGGGAAAATAAATTAGGACTATACCCACAATCTTTTATCTCATTTGTAGGTATATGATACCTATACCCACAGTTTTAGAGATCCGTCACTATAGGTGTCCGTTGGTATATGGCAAATTTCTTGTAGTGATTCTTTCAATCCACTCAGGTTCTTTCCTTGCAAAGGATAGATGAGAGCACAGTGCCTGGTTGCATTTTGACCTCCATGATACATCTGCTCCTCCTCGTGTAAACACATATCTACTAGTTGATCGACTTTCACTAAATTCTAAGCATCATAATGATTCAGATCATTCCTTCAATCCTGAAGAATGACTGTAGTAACACAAAACAAACTTTTCAGTACCTCTTACATATTTCACACTACAAATCGCACAGGCTTTCCCAGCATTTTTTTTGGCTATCTAGGCATTTATAAACGCCAGGATAGACCGTAGCAGCGTTTCTAAAAATGCTGCCAAAAACACTACTCTAGCGAGCGTTGGGACAGATATAGGGCCTATCCTAGCATTTTTGAGAAACTCCGCTATAGCCTATATCCGTGTCGACATTTTATTGAAAAAATTCCGGTATAGAGCTTTTACTAGAAAAAAGGAAAAGGTAATCTATCCCGGCGTTTATGACAAAAAACGCCGAGATAGGTCATTAATTTTTTTTTTTTGAAAAATCACTCTATCCCGGCGTTTTTGTCTAAAAGTGCTGAGATAGATAGGTATTAAAAAAAAAATTATTTTAAAATATTTTTAATAAATAATTATCCTACATGAAATAAAATTCATATATATATATATGTATTATAAAACAACATATAACTTCTCATTCCCATTCAATACATCCAATTGAATCAACTTGATATTTTTGAATTTGCCTGGTCAATTACATTGTAGATTCCTGATCCAACATCGTGCAAAGTTGTCTTTGACGAACTCCAGTCATTACATGTGAGAATCGAGCTCAACGTGCTGTTTCCAGGATTCTGTTGGTACTCATCAAGAGCTGCACACATATCCCCGAAAAATATAATGGAAAAATGAAACTAAAAGTATCTGTAATTTAAACTTAATGTTAGATGGAATGAGGACTTCCTTTCATCATGAAATAAATTAAAATAATGTAAATCAAAATAAACAAAACTTAATAAATAAAACCGCTTACTTGTTCAGAAAATAGAACAGGCCAAAGAATAGCCAGAATAGGGCTGTCAATACCCAGCAAAGAATGATAAGCTTGTAGGAGAAATAGACCAAAATATCCTGAAAATGAGTTCTCTAATTTAAGATTTGAAGTTAAATTAGAAGAGTTGGCAGTATAACGACTTGCCATGGTGGGAGTTGATTGAATAAATGCTTTGTCGGAGTTGCCAAAGCCATCACCTGAAAGAAAGCAATTTCAATAGTTAAACCGACTCCAAATAAAGATGTAATGAATTATTTGCTAATATATAAATAACAAAAGGTATGAATGTCTAAAAAATGTCTAATAACCCAAAATTTCTCAAGAGAATTTTTGCAAATACCTTCTATGCTTCTTAAATAAGCATAGAATGGCTAATCCTGTATAACCTGAGAAATCAACAAACAAGGAATCGAGGATTCCATCCCTCCTTCTCCCTACCTTAACTTTCCATAAAAACACATAGAAAAGTTATGTTTTGAGTAGGGTTTACCCAGAATTTTGGTGAATTTTATTGATGAGTTTTATACGCCGTTTCATGCTTGTTTATGCAAGCTAAACTTGCTGTATTTTGCTCGCTGTTCTGTAAAGAATCGTATTTTCGTCCTATTTCCTTTCACTGTATTGAAAATATTTATGAAATATGAAAGTTATCTTATTTTGTCTATTTTCATCTCCCCTTGACGGATTTGGATTTCGTTTCACGGTTTGCGAGATATTACAATTTTTGTACAGCAGTGTTGGGAATTCCAGATTTGTCAAACTATCGTTTCATGATGTTTTCTAATTTTCGTTGACTGAACTAATTTTACTGGAATATTATGAAACTTCATATTCTAATACTAGAAATATATAGGATTAAGCCAGATTTTTCCTGGATTTATTTGAGGAGTTTTAATGCTGTTTTTGTAATGCCCCGATTTTTATTTAATGAAAATTATTTTATTTTGCACGTAGTGTGCACGTGCAATATTTTGGTAATATTAAATGTTATGATTATTTTCTTCATGATGAGTATAGATATTTATATATGTGCTCTTTAATTATTTTTATATAAAGGCCCTTTTTCAAATAGACCGAAAGCCTTTCCTTTTAAAAAGCCCAAATTTAATTCAATTTATTATCTTTTTTATAATTATTATTTTGGCCCATAAACTAAAGCCCATGAGCTATTTTGTTTTTTTAAATACAACTTGTAATGTAGAATACAATTCAAAGATTTTTTATATATATTGTACAAATTTTTAGATGGAGACCAAGTTGCATACACGTGCACTACACGTACACGTGCAATATGCACAATGCTAGGCCAGTTGTGATCTTGGAGGGAAATGAAAATTTCAATTGGGATCATGGTGGTGGTGGTTACTTGATCATGGGTGGTTAGTGTAACTCCTCCTTAAATCTTAGCCATTTGTTCCTAACTCCTACTTCAATCTTAGCCATCCATTCTCCTATTTTTTTTTGTATAAATATCCCCCCCCCCCCCATTTGGCTAGTATTCTTGTGCTAATTAATTCCTCCAAGCCTATAGTTCAAAATACAATTATCTAGTAGTTAGTAAGTGAGAAAAAGATTGAGAGTGTGTGGGAGAATTGTGCTTGCATCAATTAAGAGGAGAGGCCGTTTTTTTCATCAAGGGGAGTGCTCGGTTTTTGGTGTGCTTGAGGCTTGGGTGCGCGCTTCTAGGAGGAGGATCGTTCGTTTGCAAGGACATTCGTTTAGGAGGTTGCTAGTTGTATTTCTCTCCAACTAAGGTGGGTAAATTTTCCATGTTTCTAATTAGGAATGCATGCTAGATTTGAATGGGAAGAATGATGCATGAAAAAGATTAAGAATGAGTACACATTTAATTGGAAAAATGATCTATTGATTTGTTGAAATGTTGATATGAAATTGTATGTGGTTCTATTAGTAAAGTCTAAATTTTCTGTGAATTGAATATGGCCATGGATTGCTTGCGGAAAATCTCATTATCTACATCAAGAATTATACACAAAAGTTAGTAGATTAACAATGCTACTTTATGTGTTTAAATGAATCTTTGTATTTTATTGAAATGAATGAATTAAAATATAGATTTGTATGTTTGGTAAATGATTAAAAACAGGAAATTAATATGAAGTTTGCTAATAAAGAGATTAGTGATATTAATTGTTAAGAAATGTCGAAAAAGAAGGAATGTGGTAGTGATAATTTAGAACTCGAATTAATTGTATGAAAAAGATGTATTAATTATTGAGAAAAATTATTTTCTATATACTGGAGTATAATTTATGATGGTATTAGTCAATCTGAAAATTTACAGAAATTTTTATGAAAGCAAATTGAAATGAGGACTTGATGAATATCGAAATGTTTTAAATAACAGAGAGAATTGTTTTAAATAGACTTCGAGTTGCACTAGTGACAACCCGAGCGCATAGCTTAAGTGGTTGGGATGACCCTAGTTCGCTACAGTGGGTTTTTGGGTCTCAGGTTGCTAGTTCGAATCTCCTGGTCACCATACTTTTGTTTCATTTTTTTAAAAATATAAGAACTACAGCCGAGAGCATTAGATGCTCTCAGCACCTTCTTCTAACGCGTACAACATTCGGCCTAGTGGTTGGTGCCCTTGCTTGTTTTCCCCATGCTTGCGGGTTCGATCCGTGGCTTCGGTTGGTATTTAATTTGGGGGGAAAAACATTTTTTTTGGGGATTTTGATGATTTAAAAAAATATGAAAAAAATATGGTTATTATCCTAAAATTTTGTGGGACTTGTGAAAAATAATTTGAGGATTATTTGCATTAAATGAAGTATGTTTTGAAAATAAAATGTATAAATTAGAATTATAGTTATACACTTGTATGTTATAAAAGTTGCACTTTGCAAAAGGACTTGAAATAAAATGTTAGGAAAGAAGTGAAATAAAGATAGAAATTATATTATGTGATGGATGTGAATTATTCTCATTGGAGAATAGTGTGAAAAATATAAAATGTGAATATTCATTTAGTGATGTGATTTCAATGTGAAATTGATATTTGATGAAGTATATGATTCCATGTATGGCTATGGACTTATGAATAAATTAGAGATCATGCTTTTGAAAAAGAAAATCTGTTATGATTATGAAAATGAACTTATGAGCTGGAAATGCTCAATTTTGGGAATTGTGAATTGGAATTGAAACAAAAGAGTAGCTAAGTCTCCCCCGGCAATTGGGAAGAAATGAAATGAAATTTGAAATGGAAGACCAAGGTTGGTCATGTTTGAATGAATGAATAAGTCCGGTTTAGTGGAGAGGCTAACTCTAGTGCTTTGATTTTGTTCATGATTCTATAGAATTAAGGATTAGTTACATAGTGAAGAGGTGATGAAAGTAAGAGAAAAACATTGAGTATGAGGGCCATTGGATTGTCGGCGAGAACGTATCCCAGGATGTCCCATGATGAGTCATGATAGGGCGTGGATACTGCTCCAGAGTACTGTCCCGGTGGCGACGCTCGTGGGGTGTTTGAAGACTGCGGGTGGTGTTATGTCTATGGTAGGAGCTGAATTACCACAGGATGCCTGCATGATGAGTCATGTGTCAGTGCATTGGGATTCCCTCCAGGGCGCCTAGACATGAGTTCGTATGTCAGAAAACATCTAGGATACTTACCATAGTTACAGTAGTAGATTAAGTCATGACGAGGGATTGAACCCTACAAAGATGAAGAACGATTAAGGGCTTGCCCTCGGACCTATGTAGTATGAGATGCATAGAATCCGAACAAGTGTGCATTAGTGTCATATAATATAAACAACTGCATTAAGGACTAAGTGCACAATCACAACACGACATCAATAGGGTATTTCCTTTAGTTTGATATGTGACAAGTTTGTTTTTGTTAAATATGGAAAATGAGTTATACTATTTCCGGCATAGAGAGGATGGCCGTGTATAATGTTCGTCGGTTGAATAAACTGACGTACCCACAGTTTTGTATGCAGGATAAATGACATGATAAAGGTTAAAGAGGAATAGATGCTTAAAGATTATTCAATATTGTTGTACATTTATTTAATTGTTGTAAATTTTACTTCCGCTGTGCAATGTAAAGTGTAAAGTTTTATATAAACTCTGATGTAAAGTGAAAAGTTCAAATTTCCTTGTAAAATTGTACTAAATGAAGTGGAAAGATCCTATAGAACTCTCGAATTCAGTTGCATTTGGGATTCGGGGCGTTACAGTTTTCCTATCATTGAATACGATTTACTGATTTCTGGCTGAACGTATTTTTTGGATTCAAATCATTTTTGAGTTATGATTTTTTGAAGTACTATATGGCTTATATATAATCGCTGGATTCGTGTGGAAGTCTATTTTCCATATTCTTTGAAAGATTTAGATTTGGATTTCTGTAGTAACGGGAATCACTGTTTTAGTACTTTACTATCATGCTGTCCTGAATATGAACATACACTGTTTTGCTCGTTTATATGACCGTATATCATCTATGCATGTTTATTTGTTTTCCTGAACCTAATACTGAATAGTTTGATACTATTTCATACACTATCATGTCTGTTGATAACCATAATAAAAGTGATCAAGCCGGGGTTTCTTAAGGAAAGATCTAGCAGTGGAAAATATGAAAACATGTACTTGGAAGGGAATAGTATTCCATACTGTTACTGTTACTGTTACTGTTACGTTTATTACTACTGTTACTGTTACTTTTACTGCTACTGCTATTGTTACTGATACTTGTGTACACTGCCCCATTATGGTCCACTATGAAATCTAAAAGTAAAACTGTTTGTTGTAGCAACCATGTATTATATTTTGGGGCGCATGAAGTACTACCTAGCTAGTAATACACACAAGACTGTGAGAACATAAGACTAATACTGTAAGACTGATACTGTTAGACTGATACTGTTGGACTGATACTGTTATACTTTTACACTGATATACCGAGCTTACTGTTACTAGACACTATAAGTTGCCATATGACACTATATTTGACACATTCATTTGTACCGTTAGTATTCCATGCTAGTTGACTTTGTTTTACTGATTCATGCTAATTATTACTGTTGATGCATTATACCATGCTATGTTTATTTCCGTTGTAATTTAGATTTGTTTTCCATGTACTTGTATCCTATATTATAAGTAGCTCGTAACTTGTATTGACGGATACTTATTTTCTCTTTCCTTCTCCTGTAATTATTAATTGCAGATCAGGATGGTCAGCTGCCCGACGACATTAGCAAAATGAGATATTAGTGCTGGATTTCTTGCATATTAGTATTTCTATTATTGTTGCTTTGAATCATGTATTTTAAGTACTTGGATGATTATTTTGTGTTTGGGCAATATGACCCAGGATTTTGTCTTGTCCAGATTCTGATTTATTTGAGATTAATACATTTTGTTTCAATTAAATTCTGTTGGTTTATTAATTCAATTTTGCATGTGTGTGGTTGACTCTTTTGGCTTCCAACTTTGATTATATTTGTGAGATGTTGTAAAGATTCCTGAACAGCTTATAGATGATGCAAATCATTCGCTTGGTTGAGTCGCGTATCCGTATTCCATATTCTTTTTGGGAAGCGGGACGTGATAATACTTACACAGTATGATAAGACATACTTAAGAACCCTAAACATGCTAGTTAACTAAATGAAACTAATTATGATCTAAAACTCCTAATTATATGATCAATCCCACAAAACATTACAAATCATTAAATCTAATTGGGATAGGCCAAACCAGCACATGAATAATACTATTAGGGATTAAAGTATATCATATTAACACTTTCCGACGCTTCACCTTAGAAGTGTTTTTTAAATTTGATGGAGAATCCTGTGATATGCATACATATTTAACCTTGAGGTTGACTTCCAAGTAGAGAGGAATTCATAGTCTCCAACACACACAATTTGGAAGTAATTTTGAAATTCCTATAATCATCAAAATTGACAAAGATTAACCAATTAAACAAATTATTAGCACTATTGAATTCTAACAAAAAAATTAACTCGAGATTCATTTACAGTTAAAAAACTATAATTTAACTTTTCAAAATAAATATTTGAATCTTCACACATAGTCATGACAATTATTCAAACTTGTAATTAATTAAGCAATTGTTAATAAAGTTATGAACTTTGGCACTTAGCAACATATCACAAGGATAATTCAAAAGATAAGATTAAAGTTAAATGTTTTGAACTTGTGGCGCATAGCAACGAATTTAACATATAATAAAATTCAAAATAAGAGAATCAAGTAGATTTATCTTTGCAATTAAGTTTAAGTAGTCCACAACCAATTAAATAAATTACTGTACCAGTTGTTCATAAATATTTGAACTTTAGCACACAACAAGATAATCAAATTCATAAACTAACAGTGGTTAACAAAGATTTAAACTGTAGCACTTAACAACAAGAATTTAAACAAATAATTAAAGTAAATGTAGGTGAAGAACTCATCTTTAGTTTCAGATTGAAAAGACCTAGTCAAAGGAGGCGGTTGACCACACTTTTAAAGTAAAAAACATGATAAGAACCATATGGGATGCGGTCCAAAAATATTTCTGGATCTGTTCCAAGTTTGCAACCGGGCTTGGCGGGTCGGCCCTGGCCGAAACCCGTCCGACCCACTACTGTAGCGGCCAGTCCCAGTTTTCGGCCACCCCTTACTCGAGCCGGTCCAGGCCGGGTTAATTGCAGTGAAACCCCAACCCAGACTAGCCCCCGGCCCGTTAGACCCGGTCCAGGGCTGGGTCAAGCAGGCCCGGGTAATTTGTTTTTTTTAATACAATTTTTTTGGGTGTATTTTGATTGTGTGTAAATGTTTAATTGTGTTTAATTTATTTGACTTGTGTTATTTTAATTTTTTTAATATATTTATTGTGTTTAATTGTGTTCTATTTATTTTAAGTTGTGTTTTTTGTAATGTTGTTTTTATTGTAATTGTGTTTAATTTTGTTTTAATTTGTTAATGTAAGGACAGTCACTTTCCTTGCATTGAATCTTGTATCAAATTCAAGTCTTTAATGAAATTCTTGCAAGTAGATTCAGTTGTTCATCGTATTGTATATTGTTCCTCTCTTTTCGTTGAGTTTATTGATGGTTTACACGAGCTAACCCAGATATCCTCGACTTCGTGCCATCGTTAACTCCAAAAATTGAATCTTTCATGCATTCATATAGTATTCATAATAGGGTTACTCATATAATCACAACACAAATAATCTATCGTAGTTTTATTGTTAGGTTGTATGTTTGAATGATCAATTGATGTTTGGTTATTGTTAAAATATTGTATGTGTGTGTTTTTAATCTTATTTACCATTCTATTACACCCATCATGCTGATTATAAGATTTATCGACTATTGTATTGCTACCCATCATGTTTAATCACTTTATTTCATCAAAAATATCGAAAAATCTGTATGTTGCTTGCTTTCTGTATTTTGCCTTTCATTTTCGACCTAGTATTTGATCTCAAAATAAATAACTTTCTGACTAAGAATTATATCCCTATGTCTGTAGTTTCTAGAACATCTTGAATCGCTGAATTCCAAGTTGTATTGCAAAAGTTATGATCGTTTTACTACTGCTATGTTTATCTTTCCAGAATTTCAGATTCTTGTATGTTTCATGTTCAATCTATCAAATATTTAATTTAATGTTAAAATAATACTTTGATAATTTCCAGAATGTTAGATAACATGTCTAGGAGTCTAAAGAATATTTTTGATGATTTTATCATTGAGTTTTCGCTGATTTTAAAAATAAAATAACATGATGTCGATTTTCTACATGAACATATAATCTGTAAAGAATGATGTATTTGATCTAGCTACTGTTGTCGGATTTCGTATTTTAAATATGCGTTGGAATCTGTGAAAGTCTAGTTTTCACAATTTCTGACGGTTTCAGTTTTTGTTTTCTGTAGCAGCGGGAAAACTGATTTTCGTACAGTTACCTCTAGCTGTCCAGAAATTCGTTTTCAAGTTTTTCTTAATATATATATATATATATATATATATATATATATATATATATATATATATATATATATCATTGTGTTGTATGAATTGAATTGAAGTGTATGTGTTGCATTGCATGATCTTAATGTGCTATTGTCATCTAACTATCCAAATTATCATCATATTTTCCTCTATTGTTACTATTGTCCATCCAATGTCTCTAATCGCATAATGTATTGTTATATTGATAAAATAATTAACAAGCCGGGGTTTAAGGAATTGACTTGAGTAGTGAACATTATAGTGACTGTGTTGGCCAGTGTTTTATCGATTGATTGTTGGAGCGCTGACTACGGCACTCCAATCTTTCGTGTATTGTATCAGTGTATCAGTGTATCAGTGAATCAGTGAATCATTATATTGAATCATGCACAATATTGTTATCATATCAGTGATTATCGTACCGACACATGATCTATAGAGTCTAAACGCAATTGATTATATGCATCGAACTTGTGGTATGGAACATATGGGACACAGTAGTACGTGCATTAGTTAGGATTAAAATGATTAATGGACTTAATAATTGACATCACCTTGACATTGCATATTGTACAACATTGTTTCTATTGATATCGAATATTGTCTAAGTGTTAATGACATCGACATCCGAACATTGTTATTGAATATTGAACCATTGTTTATACTTGTAACACCCCGAATTCCAAATAAGACTGAATTCGAAGTTCCACAGGATTTTTACACTTCTCTTCGTACAATTTTACAAGGAATTAAAAACTTTTATAACAAAGTTTACATCAATACAGCGGAAATATAAGTTACAACATGTTACATGAATTAAACGATAACTTGAACAATTCTTGAAGCAGCGATCAATCTTTAGTCTTGTCAATCGCTCTATCATGCATAGAAACTGTGGGTACATCAGTTGCATACAACTGATGCTAGGATATAATACATCAATTTCTCTTACTTAGAAAGCACACACTTGTCACAAACAAAGCTAAGGGGGACTATCCTATGGATGTCGTGTGTGAACGTGCACTTAGTCCTTAATGCAATTATTATTATTACATGACACTAATGTGCACTTGTTCGGATTCTATGCATCCCATACTACATAGGTCGGAGGGCAAGCCCTTAATCGTACTTCATCTTGTACGGTTCATTCCCTCTCCATGATCTATTCTACTATGTTAACTATGGTACGTATCCTAGGTGTTCTGTGAATTACGAGCCCATGTCCAGAAATCCTGGAAGAATCCCACGCACTGACACATGACGCATCATGCAGCCATCCTATGGACAGTTCACCTTTGCCATGGACAATGGCACCACCAGTAGTCACCAAACACCCCATAAGCGTCGCCACCGGTACGATATCCTAAAGTAGTATCCACACTGTAATCATGATGCATCATTGGAACATCCTGTGAACACTCTCACACCGCAAATCCAATGGCCCTCATACTTTTGTTTTTCTCTTACTTTCATCACATCTCCACTATGTATCTAGTCCTTAGATAATTGCATCATGAATAAAAATCAATACTCTAGAATTAGCGTTACCTCTACATCGGTCTTAAATATCATTCATTAACCATGACCCAAACTTGGTCTTTATTTATCACATTTCTGTTTCAAAATTTTATTCTTGCCAGCAAAGCGACTTAGCTAAAATTCTAGTCTTGATTCTCTTTCATGCTCATCAAAATGAGAGTACACATATTCACAAATTTCACATTTCATCATGTTTCATTCACTTTATTTCCCATGCATGACTTGTATAATCTTAAACAATCTTATATTAAATTTTACTCAATAATTTACATGTCAAAATCTCATTTTTGAACTCTTCACAATTTCCTCTATGTTCAACAAATATTTGTATCTTTAATTACAAAATGAATCATATCCAATTTTTTTTATTAATTCTTCTTCTCAAAATTATAATCATAATAGGTCAAATATTATAGAAATACTTTTCATGAAGTCTAGGTATCTTTTTATAGTAATACGAAACTCAAAAATCAACAATCAGGACAGTGACACTCGACTGTTGAACAGTGGCCATTCGACTGTCCTGCAAAACTTCAAAACACAAGAACCGACAGTCAGTTCAGTCGATTGTTGAAAAATGGCCAGTCGACTGTTCTGCGAAACTTCAAAACTCAAGAATTGACAGTCAGTTCAGTCGACTGTTGAATAATGGCTAGTCGACTGTCCTGCGAAACTTCAGTTCATAGACAAAAAAGTCTACTGCTAAACAAAATCCGAAGTTTAATACTTGACAGTCGATTGTCGACTGTCGACTTTAGTTCGGTCGACTGTCAATTGTAACAGGTTGTAGTTAAAGTGGATCATGAATATGTTTTTTTCGACATGGAAAATTTCTTTTTAGAAGAATCATTAATCAAAATATTCCCATTTTTTTCACAATGTGTTTAAACTCTTATTTTTCCATTCTTTAACAAAATCTAGTTCTTAATTTAGTCCTACTTTTACAAATTACTCATTTTCTTATGTTTCAAAAGACAATATAGATAATAAATCAAGTGACTTCATCACTAATTGCATATAGCAAATGAAACATACTTTTATCACAATTCAATCTATTAATATTCTATGAATACTAATTTAAATTCCATAATTTAGCTATAAGAACATTTCCCACATATTGTATTCTACAATTCATACACAAGCAAATTTTTACAAAAAACATAATCTATCCATTTAGCATGCAATTATACTACCAAGCCATCATAACACATCCTTATTTGCACATTCTAGTTTTCTCTACTAACTTTTCATGTAGATCCATTAGTGTTCTTTTCTTTTAAATCGCTTTAAACAAATGCATGGCAATCTTTCCTACTCATTCTTAACAAAATCACAATTTCAATCCCTAGCATGGTATCTAAAGTAGAAGCTCGAGAAATCACCCACCCTTTTGAAGAAAAACGAATAGAAAAACTCTTAGAACTCTCCTTGAACACACGAATGATTCCTTCTCCTCCTAGATTGTGCCACAAAAGCGCCTCCTCCCCCTTGCTTGATGGAAACCCGAGCTCCCCTTTGCCCTCTAGCTTGTAGGCCGGCCTCCAATGAATGCAAGAACACACAACAAAATGCAACTCAATCTTTTTCTCACTATTGCTCTCAATCTTTTCTCACACTTGTTTCTTTCTTTCTTTTTCTTTCACCAATTTTCTAGTGTTTTTCATGAAGAGAATGGGGGGTATTTATACATTTTTCAAGGTGAAATGGAGGGCCAAGATTGAACTAGATGGTTGTAGATTAGGGGCTAGGATGAATTAGGGAGTTAGAACAACTACCCATGAACTCAAAACCACCTCTCCACTCACTCCATCTCTCCACTCTCTCTTGATCCCATCCGGCCAAGCCTCACCTTGTGCATGGCACGTGCAAGTGCAATGCACGTGTCACACCAAGCACAAAAAGTTACTAGTTTGTACATATTTAATTAATTAATTGGTTACAAAACTAGTCTACCTTACAAGTTATGATAATTAAAAGAGAATTAAATTAATGGGCTTAATCTAGTGGGCTAAAAGTCTATAGGCTTCTCATTTAATTAATTAAATTAATTAGTGTGGGTTAGAGTTAGAAAATTAGGCATAGTGTTTAAATAGGCTTTTTAAATTAAAGAAAAGAAGAATTAAATTACTTGATCATGATATGAAAATAAATATTTTTCTAAGGGTAAAATGTACATAAATTTGCACGTGCAAAACTCGTGAAATCCAAACAAACTCTTGTTTAATTATAATTGAAAATTCAGGATGTTACAACACTCCTCCTTAGAATAGTTCCGTCCCCGGAACTACGCTTAAAGAGTGAGAAAACAAAACACAACAAGAAAGAAAATAAAGAGAAAATATATGTAATACCCTGATTTTTCAATTATTGAGAAATTATTTATTTTGCACGTGTTGTGCACGTGCAATATATTTTGTTTGGATTATTTTATCATAATGTGTATAATTATTTGATATATTTTTCTCAAATTATTAGTCCAAAAAGCCTTCTTTAAAAGCCTTATTTGATTTAACTAAAAAGCCTTTTCTTAAAAAGGCCAAAAGCATTTTTATTTTAATTATTTTTATAAAATTATTTTGGCCCAAAAAGAAAGCCCATAAATTAATTTATTTTAATTAAACTTGTCATGTAGAAGACTTTTTTAAACAAAATTATTTTTATACAATTTTAGAATGTACAAATTTGGCCTAGTTGCATGCACGTGCACTACACGTACACGTGCAATGCACACTCACTTTGGATGGCCGGGTAGCATTCTTTTGGAGGGAGTTTTTGATTTTGGGTGTGGAGAACATGGTGGTAGTTTCAAGGAAGTGGGTAGTTCTTGTAACTTCTACTTTGATCTAAACCCTTCATCCAACAACCACCAAGACAATCTTGGCCCTCCATTCCCCTCATTTTTTAGTATAAATACCCCCCTTCTCATGGCTAATTTTTCACATGCAAAGTATAATCTCTAAGTTATAGTATTATCATTGTGTGAGTTATAAAAGATAAGAGATTGTGTGGGTGTTGTTACTTGGAGTGGCCGGCATCACCAAGGAAGCATTCGGTTTGGAGCTTGGGGAAGCATTCGGCATAGGCTTGGAGGCTTGGAGCTTGAGCGCTTTTGGCTAGGAGGTGGTGCTTTCATCTACAAGGACTCGATTGCTTTGTTTGTGTTTTCTCTCCAATTGAGGTGGGTAAAACATTTTATATTTCTAAAGTAGATCCATGCTAATTTTACACCCTTAAAGATGCATGAAAAATATTATAAAGAGCCCACTTAAATTGAGTAGTTAGCATGTGAATTGATTGAAATGTATTGATTAACTTATATGGCTCTAGTGTTAAGATTAAATTGTGTGTAGATTGCCCCATGTTTATTAGTGTGAAGTTGTGATAGTGATTAAATTAAATTAAGAGTGTTGTTATTATGATTAGAGACATAATGTACACTTGTTAATTGTGATAGATGGACCTTCATGTTGATATGAATGTGGACTATGGGAATCATATGTGATGGTTGAATTAAGAACTAATATCAGTAAATTATCACCATGAAATTAGTGAATAAAAAGACTAGTAGATTAATTATATGGCAATGTCGAAAATACAAATTTTTGTAGTTTAATGAATTAGTTTTGGATTTTTGTGTGTGAAAAATACTTTTCATTAGCACCAAAAAATTATATTATTTTACTGGTATGAACTTATATGATTAAGGATCTAATCTGGAAGTTTTTAGAAAATTTTATCAAAGCAATAAACAACTATGGCTATTTGAATGTCGAATTATTTTCAAAACAGTACGAATATAACATATAAGAATTTTTATTGGGTTTGTGACAACCCGAGCCAGTGGCTCAGGTGGTCTTGGACGCCGGTTGGTTTCTCTGTGTTGCTCAGTTCGAATCCGAGCAGAACACTTCCTTTTGGTTAAATTCCCTAAAAAACTATAGCAGCGAACCTAAGGGTTTATATAAACCCCAGTCACCCTATAGACGTGTTCAGCGATCGGCCTAGTGGTCGGAGCTCTGTGCTGTCTTGGTGCGGCACCTGGTTCGATTCTTGCCTTCGGCATATAGGGAAAAATTATTTTTTTGGGTGTTTTTGAAGTCCAAAAATTATGAAATAAATATGGTAATTCTCATAAAAATACAAGGAATTTTCTAAGAGTGATTTGGGTATTTTTAGAATGAAATACAATATGGTTTGTGAATAAAAGGCATAAATGGAGCTTTGAGTTATGAGATATACACTTGTGGATTTTATAACTTATAAAGATAGGCTATTATGAAGTAATTGGCATAAGTGCTTGTGGCGTGACATGATTTTATTTATTTTCATTATGAGTATTGTGCAAGATATGAAATATGAAGGTTGAAATGTGATTTTATGAAGTTGTATAAATTCATGTATGGTTATGGAATTAAAACCATGATTTATGAAAGAGGAAAAGAAATTGTTGGCTATAAGTATGAATTGTTTTCATTATGAACTCGTGAATTAAAAGTATTCATTGTGGACTTATGAATAAAGTGTGATCATGAATTGAAAAAGAATGAGTATAAAAACTCGACATGGAAATTGTCAGGAGTTAAAGATTGTGAAATGAAATTTGAAATAGAGTAGCTAAGTCTCCCCGGCTTTGAGAAGAATGAATTGAATTGAAATTAGACCAAGGTTGGTCATGTTGAAACAAATGAATAAGTCCGGTTGATGGAGAGGCTAACTCTAGTGATTATTTTGTTCATGATTTTTAAATAAAACTAAGGACTAGTACATAGTGGAGATGTGATGAAAGTAGAAGAAAAACATGAGTATGAGGGCCAACGGATAGCGGTGTGAGAGCGATTCACAGGTTGCCTGCTTGATGCGTCAAGACAGTGCGTGGGCGCTACTCCGGAATTATCGTCCCGGTGGCGACGCTCGTGGGATGTTCGAGTGGCTATGGGTGGTGCCATTGTTCCATGGCGGTGGCTGAATTGTCCATAGGTTGCCTGCTCGATGCGTCGTGACAGTGCGTGGGATTCCCCTCCAGGCTGCCTGGACATGGGCTCATAGATCATAGGACATCTAAGACACTACCGTAGTTACAGTAGTAGTTTAAGACATAACGGGGGATTGAACCCTATCAAGATGAAGAACGAATAAGGGCTTGCCCTCGGACCTATGTAGTATGGGATGCATAGAATCCGAACAAGTGCGCATTAGTGTCATGTAACATTAATAAATGCATTAAGGATTAAGTGCACAATCACAACACGACATCAATAGGGTAGTCCCTTTAGTTTGAAATGTGACAAGTTTGTGTTTGCTAAATATGAAATGTTAAGTTATACTATTTCTGGCAACGCGAGGATGGCCGTGTATAATGTTCGTCGGTTGAATAAACTGACGTACCTACAGTCTTATATGCAGGTAAATATCATGTTAAAGATTAAAGAGGATGGATGCTTAAAGATTACATTATGCTGTTGTATTTATATCAAATTGTTGTATTTTACTTCCGCTGTGCAAAAGAAAGATGTAATTGTGATGTAAACTCTGATGTATGATGAAAAGTTTTTATTTCCCTGTAAAAGTGTACTAAAGAAAGCGAAAAGATCCTGTAGAACATCTCGAATTCAGTATATTTGGGATTCGGGGCGTTACAGAGTGGTATCAGAGTCACGCTTTCTACACTTTCACACTTGTACAAATTTATAGGGAACGACACCCTAGAAGTGGACATTAGAGTGTGTGTTTGAATCTAGAGATTTAAATGTAAGTGACTTACATTTGTGTTGCTCTAAGATTTATGCTTTCTCCTCTCTATTTCTAAGATGGCTGATCACTTCGACCCTGCTGGAGGCGACGACTGGCATATCATTGAGGAAGAGTACCATCCTGGACAGGCAGATTCCGTGGACGAGTACTACCCTGGACAAGCTGATTCTGATGACGAGGAGTACCCTGAATCCCGAGAGATCACCCCACCTCCGGATTCATCTGATGATTCTTCTTCCGACGAAGAGGAAGTACCAGTTCCGAGTGGTCTTGTAACTTCTCTTCAGAGGCAAGTAGAAACCCTGAAGGAGAGAGTTGGATTGTTGGAGGCTCAGCTGGAGAAGCGGAAGGCCGACTATTCTGTTCTTAGCCATCGGATTTGGGAACTTGAGAAGAAAAAGTACCTAACTGATGTGCTGAAGGATGAGGTTGAAGAACTGCGGGAAGAACTTCGAGCAGCGAAGAGGACCCGTAGGAGTTAGAGTGTTGTAGCTTCTGTTTCTTTCCGTTCTGATGTCAAAAAATGTTTTTAAATTCGAATGTATAAACTTTTGGAATTCAATGAAATGGAAGTTGGTTTAAATTCTTGTTTTATACTTCGAATTTGACGGATCTTTTGCATCAGAATATGTCGAGAAGAGGAGCAAGGAATGGGGAAGGTTTGGATCTGGAGACTGAACTTGCTAGGGTCTACCAGACGCTGAATGCAGTGGCTCAGAACCAAGTTAGGGGGCCGGCAAATCCAGTGCCCGAGGCGATAAAGCTGGTGGAATCGTTCAAGAGAATGAAACCACCTGTATTCGAGGGAAAGTCAGACCCAGATGCGACTGACAACTGGATACGGCAAGTGGAGACAATCTTCGAGGTGTTGGAGACACCGGAGGGTAGCAAGGTCAAGTTGGCGACTTTGCAGCTGGAGAAGGATGCAGCGGTTTGGTGGCAATCCATGAAGAGGACCATGAGAGGTCTGTTGTTTGGTTGGGAGGAATTTCTGGAGGAGTTCCGCAGCCATTATTTCCCCTCCGACGTCCAGGAGAAGAAGGCGATGGAGTTCCTGTCGTTTCAGCAAGGCAGCATGTCGGTGAGAGCATATGAGACCAAGTTCACTCAGCTCTCCAGGTATGTTCCAGAACTGGTGATAGATGAGGCCAAGAAAGCTCGCAAGTTCGAGCATGGTCTGAGGCCTAGCTTGAGATCTCGTATGATACCCCTTGGTATCAGGAGGTTCGATAAGCTGGTCAAGAGGGCGGCAGCGACGGAGGCGGACATGGAGCAGTTCCAAGTTGTTCAGAACAGGAGGAACAACTGGCAGTCTGGTAAGAGGCCTGCACATTCGGGGAGTTTCAGGGGGCAACCATCTGCACAGAGGTTCAAACCGATAGGGGCGAACGCTGTTAGTGTAGCTGGAGGACCTGGAAACAATGTGGCGAGACCTACTGCGGTGACTTGCTTTAACTGTAGGGAAGCGGGGCACTACCGATCTCATTGTCCCAAACTTCAGCGCGGTAATAGCGGCGCACCAACGCAGCAGGCTGGGAAGAGGCCGTACCAATCAGGGCGAGTATTTGCCTTGACAGAAGCTGATGCTGAGGAGGCAGATCAGGTCATCTCTGGTACGAGGGCTGGTGTTTAGAGTCTTTGTCATTTCTTTTCCCTTTGTTTAGTGAGGCTGTTATGTAATGGTGTATATTATGTAACAGGCGAACTCTATCTTAATGGAATGAAAGCTGTCGTATTGTTTGATACTAGATCCTCTCATACTTTTGTGTCTCCAAAGTTTGCTAAAGTGTTGGGAGTGGAACCGAAGATTTTCCCAGGCAAGATCTTATCAGTAGCTACTCCGTCAGGGGAAACTTTAACCACTGATCGGTATTATGCTGATTGCGAGATTGTGATTGGGGATAGAATCTTTGGCATTGATCTGATCGAGCTGACTATCTTGGGAGTCGATGTTATCATTGGCATTGATTGGATGTCGGTGTACAGTGCGAGCATCGAGTGTAAGACCAAGACAGTGACAGTGAAGGCTCCAGGTGGACCTGAAGTCATGTTCCAAGGGAAGCGGAAATGTTCTAAGCTGGTGGCTACTATCCGCAAGGAAGAGACTCCTGTGGAAGTGCAAGGGATTCCTGTGGTTCGGGACTATCCGACTGTGTTCTTGGAAGATTTTCCTGGGTTACCCCCGCATCGTGATGTAGAGTTCAGCATCACTGTTCAACCAGGAAGTGCACCCATTTCTAAGGCACCTTATAGGATGGCTCCAGTGGAACAGGATGAGGTGAAACGGCAGATTGAGGAACTGTTGGGAAAAGGCTTTATTCAACCTAGTGCGTCACCTTGGGGAGCACCAGTGCTTTTGGTAAAGAAGAAGGATGGATCGATGAGAATGTGCATCGATTACCGGGAGCTGAATAAGGTCACTGTTCAGAATAAGTATCCGATTCCTCGAATTGATGACTTGTTCGATCGTCTACAAGGAGCAGCTGTATTCTCCAAAATAGATCTTCGATCAGGATACCACCAAGTTCGAGTGAAAGCTGAAGATGTGCATAAGACTGCATTTAGAACTCGGCATGGGCATTACGAATTCTTAGTTATGCCATTCGGAGTGACGAATGCACCTGCAATCTTCATGGACTTGATGAACAGAGTTCTGAGGCCGTTTATTGATTCTTTCGTCGTGGCGTTTATCGACGATATTCTCGTGTACTCCAAGTCTGAGGAGGAGCACACTGAGCATCTGGCAGCAGTTTTGCAGAAGTTGGAAGAGCAGCAGTTGTATGCCAAGTTATCCAAGTGTGATTTCTGGAAATCTGAAGTGGCATTCCTAGGTCACATCCTTTCTAAGGAGGGAGTGGCAACTGACCCTCAGAAGATAGAGGCAGTGAGAGATTGGGCTAGGCCTACTACAGTGAAGGAAGTCAGAAGTTTCCTTGGGATGACTGGATACTATCGGAGATTCATTCAAGGTTATGCTCAGATAGCTGTACCGCTTACAGGGCTGACCAAGAAGAATGTGAGCTTCAAGTGGACCGAGCAATGTGAGGCGAGTTTTCAGGAGTTGAAAGATAGGCTGACTACTGCACCTATCTTGGCTTTGCCTAGAGCTGGTGTCAAGTATGATGTTTATAGCGATGCTTCACATCGGGGGCTTGGTTGTGTCTTAATGCAAGAAGGAAGAGTAATCGCTTATGGGTCTAGGCAACTACGACCGCATGAGAAAAATTATCCAACTCATGATCTGGAGTTGGCTGCGATTATCTTTGTTTTGAAGCAATGGAGGCACTACGTGTACGGTGAGAAGTTGAATATGTACACGGACCACAAGAGCTTGAAGTATATATATCAGCAGAGGGATCTCAATTTGAGGCAGCGGAGATGGTTGGAAGTGCTCGAGGATATGCGACCTGAGATCAAGTATCATCCTGGAAAGGCTAATGTTGTTGCTGATGCACTTAGTCGCAAGAGCAGTTTGGCCAGTTTGATTACGATTCAGAGGCATCTGATTGAGGAGTTGGACCGAGCTGGTATTGAGGTTGTCTTGCAAGGATTGGGAGCATCTTTGGCTCAGTTGAGGCTTCAGCCTACTTTGAATGCAAGGATCATTGCAAGTCAGGAGGTTGATGCTGATATCTTGGAGATGAAGGAGCAGGTTGGTGCTGGCAGGTTGCCCGGATTTCAAATCAGGGATGGAGTGCTGTGGTTCGGAGATAGGCTGTGCGTTCCAAATCTGGCGGACCTGAAAGAGAGTATTCTTCAGGAGGTGCACGCTACTCTTTTGTCGGTACATCCTGGGAGTACTAAGATGTACAAAGACATCAAGCAGCATTTCTGGTGGTCAGGTTTGAAGCGGGATGTGGCTGAATTTGTCGCGAAGTGTGAGGTTTGTCAGCAAGTCAAAGCCGAAAATCAGAGACCCGGAGGTCTATTACAGCCGTTACCTATTCCGGAATGGAAGTGGGATAACATCAGTATGGATTTCATTACGGGATTGCCTAAGAGTTCTAAAGGCAATGATGCAATTTGGGTTATAGTCGATCGACTTACCAAGTCCGCTCACTTTTTGGCGATGAAACTCACTGCTTCGATGGACAAGTTGGCTGAGATGTATGTTGGGGAGATTGTCCGACATCATGGCGTTCCTTCGACTATTGTGTCTGATCGAGATGCGCGGTTTACTTTGCATTTCTGGAGGAGTCTTCAGGCAGCTTTGGGTACCAAGACAGATTTCAGCACTGCTTTTCATCCGCAAACCGATGGGCAGACCGAGAGAGTCAATCGTATTCTTGAGGATATGCTTCGGTGTTGTATACTAGACTTTGGGGGCAGTTGGGAAAGGCATTTACCCTTGGTGGAGTTTGCCTACAACAACAGTTTTCAGGCTAGCATTGGGATGGCGCCGTACGAAGCTCTGTATGGCAGGAAGTGCAGGACTCCTGTTTGTTGGTATGAAGTAGGGGAGCGTCAGTTGTTTGGTCCTGAGCTTGTGCAGCTGACTTCTGAGAAGATTGTTCTGATCAGAAAAAGGTTGGTGGAAGCTCAGAGCAGGCAGAAAAGCTATGCAGACAACCGGAGAAGGGACCTTGAGTTTGAGGTTGGTGACTTCGTCTTCCTGAAGGTATCACCCAGTAAAGGTGTGGTTCGTTTTGGCAAAGGCGGGAAGTTAGCCCCGAGGTTTATAGGCCCGTATAAGATATTGAAAAGGATCGGGAAAACTGCTTACCGGCTTGAATTACCGGAAGAGTTGTCTCAGGTGCACAATGTCTTTCATGTGTCTATGCTGAGAGGTTATATTCCAGACCCGAGTCATCATTTGCCTGAAGTGCCGGAAGGTTTGCAGTTAGACCTGAATTACATCGAGTCTCCTGTTGAGATTGTTGACCGTAGGGAGAAAGTCTTGAGGAATAAGACAATACCGATGGTCAAGGTAGTCTGGAGAAACCACTTGGTTGAAGAGGCTACTTGGGAATCTGAGGAGAGGATGTTGAAGGACTATCCTGAGCTTTTTGCTTGATTGTATTTTGTATCTTTTGTTCTTGTTGTGTGTGTTGTATTTTTGGTTTTTTCCTCGCTCTTGATTGTAGTTCCGGGGACGGAACTATTCTAAGGAGGGAGTGCTGTAATACCCTGATTTTTCAATTATTGAGAAATTATTTATTTTGCACGTGTTGTGCACGTGCAATATATTTTGTTTGGATTATTTTATCATAATGTGTATAATTATTTGATATATTTTTCTCAAATTATTAGTCCAAAAAGCCTTCTTTAAAAGCCTTATTTGATTTAACTAAAAAGCCTTTTCTTAAAAAGCCCAAAAACATTTTTATTTTAATTATTTTTATAAAATTATTTTGGCCCAAAAAGAAAGCCCATGAATTAATTTATTTTAATTAAACTTGTCATGTAGAAGACTTTTTTAAACAAAATTATTTTTATACAATTTTAGAATGTACAAATTTGGCCTAGTTGCATGCACGTGCACTACACGTACACGTGCAATGCACACTCACTTTGGATGGCCGGGTAGCATTCTTTTGGAGGGAGTTTTTGATTTTGGGTGTGGAGAACATGGTGGTAGTTTCAAGGAAGTGGGTAGTTCTTGTAACTTCTACTTTGATCTAAACCCTTCATCCAACAACCACCAAGACAATCTTGGCCCTCCATTCCCCTCATTTTTTAGTATAAATACCCCCCTTCTCATGGCTAATTTTTCATATGCAAAGTATAATCTCTAAGTTATAGTATTATCATTGTGTGAGTTATAAAAGATAAGAGATTGTGTGGGTGTTGTTACTTGGAGTGGCCGGCATCACCAAGGAAGCATTCGGTTTGGAGCTTGGGGAAGCATTCGGCATAGGCTTGGAGGCTTGGAGCTTGAGCGCTTTTGGCTAGGAGGTGGTGCTTTCATCTACAAGGACTCGATTGCTTTGTTTGTGTTTTCTCTCCAATTGAGGTGGGTAAAACATTTTATATTTCTAAAGTAGATCCATGCTAATTTTACACCCTTAAAGATGCATGAAAAATATTATAAAGAGCCCACTTAAATTGAGTAGTTAGCATGTGAATTGATTGAAATGTATTGATTAACTTATATGGCTCTAGTGTTAAGATTAAATTGTGTGTAGATTGCCCCATGTTTATTAGTGTGAAGTTGTGATAGTGATTAAATTAAATTAAGAGTGTTGTTATTATGATTAGAGACATAATGTACACTTGTTAATTGTGATAGATGGACCTTCATGTTGATATGAATGTGGACTATGGGAATCATATGTGATGGTTGAATTAAGAACTAATATCAGTAAATTATCACCATGAAATTAGTGAATAAAAAGACTAGTAGATTAATTATATGGCAATGTCGAAAATACAAATTTTTGTAGTTTAATGAATTAGTTTTGGATTTTTGTGTGTGAAAAATACTTTTCATTAGCACCAAAAAATTATATTATTTTACTGGTATGAACTTATATGATTAAGGATCTAATCTGGAAGTTTTTAGAAAATTTTATCAAAGCAATAAACAACTATGGCTATTTGAATGTCGAATTATTTTCAAAACAGTACGAATATAACATATAAGAATTTTTATTGGGTTTGTGACAACCCGAGCCAGTGGCTCAGGTGGTCTTGGACGCCGGTTGGTTTCTCTGTGTTGCTCAGTTCGAATCCGAGCAGAACACTTCCTTTTGGTTAAATTCCCTAAAAAACTATAGCAGCGAACCTAAGGGTTTATATAAACCCCAGTCACCCTATAGACGTGTTCAGCGATCGGCCTAGTGGTCGGAGCTCTGTGCTGTCTTGGTGCGGCACCTGGTTCGATTCTTGCCTTCGGCATATAGGGAAAAATTATTTTTTTGGGTGTTTTTGAAGTCCAAAAATTATGAAATAAATATGGTAATTCTCATAAAAATACAAGGAATTTTCTAAGAGTGATTTGGGTATTTTTAGAATGAAATACAATATGGTTTGTGAATAAAAGGCATAAATGGAGCTTTGAGTTATGAGATATACACTTGTGGATTTTATAACTTATAAAGATAGGCTATTATGAAGTAATTGGCATAAGTGCTTGTGGCGTGACATGATTTTATTTATTTTCATTATGAGTATTGTGCAAGATATGAAATATGAAGGTTGAAATGTGATTTTATGAAGTTGTATAAATTCATGTATGGTTATGGAATTAAAACCATGATTTATGAAAGAGGAAAAGAAATTGTTGGCTATAAGTATGAATTGTTTTCATTATGAACTCGTGAATTAAAAGTATTCATTGTGGACTTATGAATAAAGTGTGATCATGAATTGAAAAAGAATGAGTATAAAAACTCGACATGGAAATTGTCAGGAGTTAAAGATTGTGAAATGAAATTTGAAATAGAGTAGCTAAGTCTCCCCGGCTTTGAGAAGAATGAATTGAATTGAAATTAGACCAAGGTTGGTCATGTTGAAACAAATGAATAAGTCCGGTTGATGGAGAGGCTAACTCTAGTGATTATTTTGTTCATGATTTTTAAATAAAACTAAGGACTAGTACATAGTGGAGATGTGATGAAAGTAGAAGAAAAACATGAGTATGAGGGCCAACGGATAGCGGTGTGAGAGCGATTCACAGGTTGCCTGCTTGATGCGTCAAGACAGTGCGTGGGCGCTACTCCGGAATTATCGTCCCGGTGGCGACGCTCGTGGGATGTTCGAGTGGCTATGGGTGGTGCCATTGTTCCATGGCGGTGGCTGAATTGTCCATAGGTTGCCTGCTCGATGCGTCGTGACAGTGCGTGGGATTCCCCTCCAGGCTGCCTGGACATGGGCTCATAGATCATAGGACATCTAAGACACTACCGTAGTTACAGTAGTAGTTTAAGACATAACGGGGGATTGAACCCTATCAAGATGAAGAACGAATAAGGGCTTGCCCTCGGACCTATGTAGTATGGGATGCATAGAATCCGAACAAGTGCGCATTAGTGTCATGTAACATTAATAAATGCATTAAGGATTAAGTGCACAATCACAACACGACATCAATAGGGTAGTCCCTTTAGTTTGAAATGTGACAAGTTTGTGTTTGCTAAATATGAAATGTTAAGTAATACTATTTCTGGCAACGCGAGGACGGCCGTGTATAATGTTCGTCGGTTGAATAAACTGACGTACCCACAGTCTTATATGCAGGTAAATATCATGTTAAAGATTAAAGAGGATGGATGCTTAAAGATTACATTATGCTGTTGTATTTATATCAAATTGTTGTATTTTACTTCCGCTGTGCAAAAGAAAGATGTAATTGTGATGTAAACTCTGATGTATGATGAAAAGTTTTTATTTCCCTGTAAAAGTGTACTAAAGAAAGCGAAAAGATCCTGTAGAACATCTCGAATTCAGTATATTTGGGATTCGGGGCGTTACAATATAAATCACACAAAGAGCTCAGGATGATCCTTCAACATCCTCTCCTCAGATTCCCAAGTAGCCTCTTCAACCAACTGGTTCCTCCAGACTACTTTGATCATCGCTATCGTCTTGTTCCTCAAGACTTTTTCCCGACGATCCACAATCTCAACCGGTAGCTCAATGTAACTCAGATCTAGCTGCAAACCCTCCGGCACTTCGGGCAAATGGTGACTTGGATCTGAAATGTAGCCTCTCAGCATATACATATGGAAGACATTGTGCACCTGAGCCAACTCTTCCGGTAACTCCAATCGGTAAGCAGTTTTCCTAATCCGCTTCAATATCTTGTACGGGCCTATGAACCTTGGGGCTAACTTCCCACCTCTACCAAAGCGAATCACACCTTTACTAGGTGATACCTTCAGAAAGACAAAGTCACCAACCTCGAACTTAAGGTCCTTCCTCCGGTTGTGTACATAGCTCTTCTGCCTACTCTGAGCATCCACCAACCTCCTCCAGATCAAAACAATCTTTTCAGATGTCTGCTGCACGATCTCAGGCCCAAATATCTGCCTCTTCCCAACCTCAAACCAGCAGACAGGTGTTCTGCACTTCCTACCATATAGAGCTTCATACGGTGCCATCCTGATACTAGTCTGAAAACGGTTGTTGTAAGAAAACTCTACAAGAGCTAGATGCCTTTCCCAGCTGTCTCCAAAATCTAGAACACAACACCGAAGCATAATCTCAAGAACTCGATTGACTCTCTCAGTCGGTCTATCAGTTTGAGGATGGAAGGTAGTGCTGAAATCCATCTTAGTACCCAAGGCTGTCTGAAGACTCCTCCAGAAATGCAAAGTAAATCGTGCATCTCGATCAGACACAATGGTCAACGGAACACCGTGAAGCATGACGATCTCTCCAACATACAGCTCGGCTAACTTGTCCATAGTTAAAGTGAGTTTTATAGCCAAGAAGTGAGCTGATTTGGTTAGTCAATCGACTATGACCCAAATCGCATCATTACCCTTCGAACTCTTGGGCAAACCCGTGATAAAATCCATGCTAATGTTATCCCACTTCCACTCCGGAATAGGTAACGGTTGCAATAAACCTCCGAGCTTCTGATTCTCGGCTTTCACCTATTGACAGATCTCACACTTCGCTACAAACTCAGCCACATCCCGCTTCAAACCTAACCACTAGAAATGTTGCTTGATGTCCTTATATATCTTGGTACTCCCAGGATGTACTGACAAAAGAGTAGCATGTGCCTCCTGAAGAATACCCTCCTTCAATTCTGCTTGATCCGGAACACATAACCTCTCTTCAAACCACAACACTTCATCCTTGATCTGAAACTCTGACAACCTGCTCCTTCATCTTCTGAATCTCTGCATCTTTCTTCTGACTTATTATAATCCTCTCATTTAGCATAGGCTGAAGCCTCGGTAGAGCTAAAGATGATCCCAAGCCTTGCACAACAACTTCAAATCCAGCCCGATCTAACTCCTCTGCAAGATGCCTCAGAGTCGTAATCAAACTGGCCAAACTGCTTTTACGGCTAAGTGCATCAGCAACAACACTAGCCTTCCCAGGTTGGTACTTAATCTCTGGAAGAATGTTCTTAAGTACCTCCAGCCATCTCTGTTGCCTCATATTTGGGTCCTTCTGCAGATATATGTAATTCAAGCTTTTGTGGTCCGTGTACATATTCAATTTATCACCGTACACGTAATGTCTCCATTGTTTCAAGGCGAAGATAATCACAGCCAACTCTAGATCATGAGTGAGATAATTCTTCTCATACGGTCTAAGTTGCCTAGACCCCATAAGTGATCACTTTTTCTTCTTGCATCAAGACACAACCAAGCCCACGATGTGAAGCATCGCTGTGAAAATCATACTCAACACCTGCTCTAGGCAAAGCCAAAATGGGAGCAGTAGTCAGCTTCTCTTTCAACTTCTGAAAGCTTGCCTCACACTGCTCGGTCCACTTGAAGTTCACATTCTTCTTGGTCAGACCAGTGAGCGGCACGAATATCTAAGTATAGCCTTGGATAAACCTCCTGTAGTATCCAGTTAACCCAAGAAAACTTCTGATTTCCTTCACTGTAGTAGGCCTTGTCCAATCCTTCACTGCCTTCATCTTCTGCGGATTAGTTGCCACTCCCTCCTTAGAAAGGATGTGACACAGGAATGCCACTTTAGATTTCCAGAAATCACACTTGGATAACTTGGCATACAACTCATGCTCTTGAAGCTTCTTCAGAACTTCAGCCAGATGCTCAGTGTGCTCCTCCTCCGACTTGGAGTACACAAGGATATCGTCGATAAACACCACGACAAAAGAATCAATAAACGACCTCAGAACCTTGTTCATCATGTTCATAAAGATTGCAGGTGCATTCGTCAGTCCAAATGGCATAACTAAGAATTCGTAATGCCCATGTCAAGTTTTGAATGCAGTTTTATGCATATCTTCTGTCTTCACTCAAACCTAATGGTATCCTGATCGAAGATCTATGTTGGAGAAAACAACTACTCCTTGTAGACGATCGAACAGGTCGTCAATTCAAGGAATAAAATATTTATTCTGAACAGTGACCTTATTCAGCTCTCGGTAATCGATGCACATCCTCATCGACCCATCCTTCTTCTTTACCAACAGCACCGGTGCTCCCCAGGGTGAGGCATTTGGTTGAATAAAATCTTTCTCCAACAGTTCCTCAATATGCCGTTTGATCTCATCCTGATCCACAGGCGCCATCATATACGGTGCCTTAGAAATGGGTGCACTCCCTGGCTGAATAGTGATGCTGAACTTTACATTATGATGCGGGGGTAACCAGGGAAAATCTTCCAAGAACACGGTCGAATAATCCCGAACTACTGGAATTTGCTGCACCTCTACAGGAACCTTTTTTTTGCTGATAACTGCCACCAAATCTGAACATCTCTTCTTCCCTGGAAAGTGACTTTAGAACCTCCTAGAGCCTTCACTGTTACTTCCTTGGTCTTGCACTCGATGTTTTACTGTACACCGACATCCAGTCAATGCCAATGATAACATCGACCCCTAGAATATTCAGCTTGATCAGATCAATCCCGAAAATCTTATCCTCAATCACGATCTCGTAGTCCGTATAATACTGATCAGTGGTTAAAGTCTCCACTGACGGAGTAGCTACTGCTAAGACCTTGCCTGGAACAATCTTCGATTCGACTCCCAAAACTTTAGCAAACTTAGGAGATACAAAAGTATGAGAGGATCTAGTATCGAACAAAACAACAGCTTTCTTTTCATTCAAATAAAGTACTCCTATTACATAACACACTCTCGTTACATAACCGTTTTACTAAATAAATAGGGAAAAAAGAACAACAAAAATTTCTAAACATCCTCCCTCGTACCAGTAATGACGTGATCCAGTTCATCAGCGTCGGCTTCCGTCAAGGCAAATACTCGCCCCTACTGGTATGGCTTCTTCCCGACTTGTTGCGTTGGTCCATTACGAATGACATCTCGCAGCTTAGGGCATTTAGATTTGTAGTGACCTATCTCTCCATAGTTGAAACAAGTCACAGGAGGTCTCACCCAACCATTCCCGGGTCTTCCAGCGACATTGACAGTGTTCACCCCAGTAGGTTTGAACCTTTGAGCTGGCAGCTATCCACTGACATTCCCAGAAGTTGCGGGCCTCTTCCCCACATTCCAGTTGTTCCTCCAATTCTGAACCGCATGGAACTACTCCATATCCACCTTAGTAGCTACAGCTCGCTTGACTAACTTGTCAAACCTCCTGATACCGAGGGGTATTATCCTTGATCTCAGACTCGGCCTCAATCCGTGCTCGAACTTCCGAGCTTTCTTCGCCTTGTCCATCACAAGTTCAGGTGCATATTTTGAAAGTTGAGTAAATCTTGTCTCATACTCCCTGACAGACATGTCTCCCTATTGCTGCGCCAGGAACTCCATTGCCTTCTTCTCTTGGACATCAGATAGAAAATAGTGACTGCGGAACTCCTCCAAGAATTCCTCTCAGCCAATAGCACCATTTCCCATGGTCCGCTTCATCGACTGCTACCACACAGCCGCATCCTTCTCAAGCTACAGAGTAGCCAACTTCACCTTGCTACCTTCTGGAGTTTCCAAGACTTCAAAGGTAGTCTCGACTTGCGGAATCCAATTTTCAGCTGCATCTGGGTCTGACTTCCCTTCAAACACTGGTGGCTTCATCCTCTTGAATGAATCCACGAGTTTGATCGCCTCAAGAACTGAATTCAAAGGCATCCCCCTATGGTTTTGATTCATGGCAATGACATTGAGGGTTTGATAGACTCTAGACAACTCCGTTTCCAAGTCGATTCCACAGCTGGGTCCTTCTCCATTCCTTGATCTTCTTCCAGCCATATTCTGATTCAAAAGATCCATTAAATTCGAAGTAGAAAATATGAATTTAAACCAACTTCTTTCATTTCATTGAATTCAAACTTTGTACATTCAAATTTAAAATATTGTCTGACATCAAACAAAGCATTGAGAAGATACATCCCTACGGTTCCTCTTGGCTTGCCTAAGCTCTTTCCGTAGTTCTGCCACTTCTTCCTTCAGTACATCATACTTGTTCTTTCTCTTCTCGAGTTCCCAAACACGATGACTGAGGGCTGCAATATTGTCCTTGCACTTCACATACTGCGCCTGCAACAGCTCTGCTCTCTCCCTCTGAGTCTCCACTTGACTCTGAAGGGTCTTGATGAGATCTCCCCGATCTGGCTCTTCCTCGTCGGATGAAATGTTCGATGAGTTCGGAGGTGGAGTGATCTCTCGGGACTCGGGCCATTCTCCTTCATACTCCTCGGGATCTTCGTCGGAATCTCCTTATCCGGGGTAGTAGTCCTCTTTGATTATGTGCCAATCATCATCGCCTGCTGGGTCGTGGTGGTTTGCCATCTTGGGGACAGAAGAAGAAAAAGCATCAATCATAGAGCAACACAAATGTAAGTAGCTTACATTTAAATCTCTATACCAAACTCACACTCTAATGTCCACTCTAGGGTGTCGTTCCTTATAAATTTGTACTACTTGGAAGCATAGCTCTGATACTACTTTGTAACATCCCGAATTCTAAATAAGACTGAATTCGAAGTTCCACAGGATCTTTACACTTCTTTTCATACAATTTTACAAAGAATTAAAAACTTTTATTACAACAAAGTTTTCATCAATGTTGTGGAAATATAAGTTACAACATGTTACATGAATTAAACAATAACTTGAACAATTCTTGAAACAGCGATCAATCTTTAGTCTTGTCAATCACTTTATCCTGCATAGAAACTGTGGGTACGTCAGTTGCATACAACTGACGCTAGGATATAATACATCAATTTCTCTTACTTAGAAATCACACACTTGTCACAAACAAAGCTAAGGAGGGCTATCCTATTGATGTCGTGTGTGAATGTGCACTTAGTCCTTAATGCAATTATTATTATTACATGACACTAATGTGCACTTGTTCGGATTCTATGCATCCCATACTACATAGGTCCGAGGGCAAGCCCTTAATCGTCCTTCATCTTGTACAGTTCATTCCCTCACCATGATCTATTCAACTACGGTAACTACAGTAAGTATCCTAGGTGTTCTGTGAATTACGAGCCCATGTCCAGACATCCTGGAGAGAATCCCACGCACTGACACATGACGCATCATGCAGCCATCCTATGGACAGTTCACCTTCGCCATGGACAATGGCACCACCCGTAGTCACCAAACACCCCATAAGCGTCGCCACCGGTACGATATCCTGAAGTAGTATCCACGCTGTAATCATGACACATCATGAGGACATCTTGTGAACACTCTCATACCGAAAATCCAATGGCCCTCATACTTCTGTTTTTCTCTTACTTTCATCACATCTCCACTATGTATCTAGTCCTGAGATAATTGCATGATGAATAAAAATCAATACTCTAGATTTAGCATTACCTGTACATCGGTCTTAAATATCATTCATTTACCATGATCCAAATGTGGTCTTTATTTATCACATTTCTCTTTTAAAATTTCATTCTTGCCAACGTAGGGACTTAGCTAAATTCTAGTCTCGATTCTCTTTCATGCTCATCAAAATGAGAGTACACATATTCACAAATTTCACATTTCATCATGTTTCTTTCACTTTATTTCCCATGCATGACTTGCATAATCTTAAACAATCTTATATTAAATTTTACTCAATAATTTACATGTCAAAATCTCATTTTTTAACTCTTCACAATTTCCTCTATGTTCAACAAATATTTGTATCTTTAATTACAAAACGAATTATATCCAATTTTTTTATATTAATTCTTCTTTTCAAAATACTAATCATAATAGGTCAAATGTTATAGAAATACTTTTCATGAAGTCTAGGTATCTTTTTATAGTAATTCAAAACTCAAAAATGAATAATCAGGACAGTGACAGTCGATTGTTGAACAGTGGCCATTTGACTGTCCTGCGAAACTTCAAAACTCAAGAACCGACAATCAGTTCAGTCTATTGTTGAAAAATGGCCAGTCGGCTGTCCTGCGAAACTTCAAAACTCTAGAACTGACAGTCAGTTCAATCGACTGTTAAAAAATGGCTAGTCGACTGTCCTGCGAAACTTCAGTTCATAGACGAAAAAGTCGACTGCAAAACAAAATCCAAAATTTAATATTTGCCAGTCAACAGTCGACTTTAATTCGGTCGACTGTCAATTGTAACAGGTTACAGTTAAAGTGGATCATGAATACGTTTTTTTCGACATAGATAACTTCTTTTTAGAAGAATCAATAATCAACATATTCCCCTTTTTATTCACAATGTGTTCAAACTCTTATTTTTCCATTCTTTAAGAAAATCAAGTTCTTAATTTAGTCCTATTTTTACAAATTACTCATTTTCTTATGTTTCAAAAGACAATATAGATAATAACTCAAGTGACTACATTACTACTTTCATATGGCAAATGAAACATACTTTTATCACAATTCAATCTATTAATATTCCATGAATACTAATTTAAATTCCATAATTTAGCCATAAGCACATTTCCCACATATTGTATTCTACAATTCAAACACAAGCAAATTTTTACAAAAATCATAATCTATCCATTTAGCATGCAATTATACTACCAAGCCATCATAACACATCCTTATTTGCACATTCTAGTTTACTCTACTAACTTTTCATGTAGATCCATTAGTGTTCTTATCTTTTTAATCTCTTTAAACAAATGCGTGGCAGTCTTTCATACTCATTCTTAACAAAATCACAATTTCAATCCCTAGCAAGGTATCTAAAGTAGAAGCTCGAGAAATCACCCACCTTTTTGAAGAAAAACAAATAGAAAAACTCTTAGAACTCTCCTGGAACACACGAACGGTTCCTTCTCCTCATAGATTGTGCCACAAAAGCGCCTCCTCCTCCTTGCTTGATGGAAACCCGAGCTCCCCTTTGCCCTCTAGCTTGTAGGTTGACCTCCAATGAATGCAAGAACACTCAACAAAATGCAACTCAATCTTTTCTCAAACTTATTTCTTTCTTTCTTTTTCTTTCACCAATTTTCTAGTGTTTTTCATGAAGAGAATGAGGGGTATTTATACATTTTGTCAAGGTAAAATGGAGGGCCACGATTGAACAATAGGGGCTAGGATGAATTATGGAGTAAGAACAACTACCCATGAACTCAAAACCACCTCTCCACTCTCTCTTGATCCCATCTGGCCAAGCCTCCCCATGTGCATGGCACGTGCAAGTGCAATGCATGTGTCACACCAAGCACACCTAGTTACTAGTTTGTACATATTTAATTAATTAATTGGTTACAAAACTTGTCTACCTTACAAGTTGTGATAATTAAAAGAGAATTAAATTAGTGGGCTCAATCTAGTGGGCTAAAAGTCTATAGGCTTCTCATTTAATTAATTAAATTAATTAGTGTGGGCTAGAGTTAGAAAATTAGGCCTAGTATTGAAATAGGCTTTTTAAATTAATAAAAAAAGGAGAATTAAATTACTTGTTCATGATATGAAAATAAATAATTTTCTAAGGGTAAAATGTACATAAATTTACACGTGCAAAACACGTGAAATGCAAACAAACTCTTATTTAATTATAATTGAAAATTCAGGATGTTACAACACTATTGCATTGGGTATCATTGATATTGATTATTGCTATTGTCCCATGTTATTGATTCCTATTGATCCAGTGAATCCATTGTTATATCGTTATTCCATTATTTCTTTTCTTTCTCTACTTATTGTTTATGACTTGCTCTAAAGTCAATTTTTCTCATCTTTTTAGATAAAGTATTCACAAGTAATGAAGGAGAATTGCCTGCTAGAATTGGAGAACAAACTTTCTAAAGATTTATTGCTTTATAATTGGTTGTTATTTTATTGAACTTATTGTATTGAGAATTATTGTTGTTATGATTGGATTTATTATTGTATTGGGCTTATGACCCGGATATTATTATTTATTTTCAGATGTTGGATTATTGTATTTGGTTATTTTATATTTTTTTATTCATAGTATTATTGTTCATGTAGTTATTATTATTGCCTGTGCAATAGTTTGTATGTTAATATTGTTGAGTTGAATGGGTAAACAGCTTATGGATGACGCAAGTCATTTGCTGGGCCAATGTCCTGTGCTTGTGTTCCGTATTTTTGGGAAGCGGGGCGTAATAGTTAAAGTTGCATACTAAGTAGTAAGTAATTATTTGAAGTTGTGTGTGTATATTTATTTTTTATTTTGGTTTAATTGTGTTTTTCACTTTTTGTTTAAGTTGTTTTGTTTTTTTCCTCTAAATCTCTTCACATATAAATAGATACAAAATATGAAAATATATACAATTGTTAATAGATTGTGAATTTCTGAAGTACAAGAATCATATTAAAAAAAACATGTATTATTATTCTCAAATCATTGATGTACAAGAGTCATATAAATTACAAAAAAATGTATTACATACAAAGTATACGATTACATGGTAAGAAGATAACTTAGAGTTTGAGAAAGCATAAATTTATATTGAAGAGAGGGCATTGGACTACTATCGCACATATCTACTTAACCTAAACAAGGGATCTCATCGCTCTGAATTACCTAATGAGCTTCCACTGTTATATTCTTCAATCTACAATCATTATGCTTCGAGAGTTTGTTTTCAATATTCATCTTCTGGAGTGTTGCTACTGTTGGAGCCTTCTAATATTTCTTGGGCCCTTTGATATGCTTTCATCCAATCTGTATAGCACGCTAGCATCTCTAATGACTCCGATGTCAAGCGATTCATTTTCGCACTCAAAGTTCTGCCACAAGAGAAAAAGAAATTTCTAATGTGATTGTGGACATCGAGGGGTGGGGTGTTAGTAGGTCTTTAGCCTTGTGGGAAAGAACAGGAAATGAAGTTTCATTGGTTTTCCACCAAGTTAACATATCAGTCTTATTCTCAAACGACAGTGTCTCTTATGCATTATACCAAGCTAATTCGTTAAGTGTTTTAGTCTTACCTTTTTAGGTTGAATCCTACTCCATAAATCATATGATGTGTCTTTATATGCAATGACCTTACCTTTGTCAGACGACGATATTGCATTTGTTGCACTATGACTATTAGTAGCAAATGCAAAAGTATGATCATAAGTATTATACAAATTCTGTACTATTGACTCAAATTTAACCATAAATTCATCAACGTCAAAACCATCACTATCTTCAAGTGTAACATATCATAAAACACTGAAAGTCCTATTTTTTGCACTCTCTAACTTGATATGAGGATCAAATACACTACAAACACAATACAACATAAGAAGATGATGAAAATATTTCATAAGTTTATTAAAAGGGGTTGAACAATATCGAAAATATAAGGGTCATGCATACTAAGTTGATAAGTGTTCATCATATTAACTATTTAAGAAAAATACTAGTAGAAGTGGCTTCATAAGAGGCCGAAATTTTTTTGTTACTTTTTCAAAATTGCAAAAAAAATGTTCGGCATAAGACCAATGATACTCAGTCAAGGCAAAGTCTTCTATGTTTTTTGCAATTCAAAAATGCAGTACAAAAACTATGTATAACCTCTTTATATTCACTAACAACTTGAAGTAGGTAAAATGTAGAAATCCAACTGTAGCGTCCCAAATTTCCAATAAATAAAATTAGAAACAAGTGGCACAATTTCCAGAATCAACTTCAATCGCAATCATAAACAAAGTATCAAATACAGGAAAAATTTAAAACTTTTTATTACATCTTCTCCTTACAAAACACAGCAGAATTAATTACAATAAATTAAATTTTTTTACAATACATAGAATCTTCAATTTGCATTTATACTCCAAGCTTTATTTACATTGATGCTATCCATAACTGAAAATCCTACCAAAGTCTATTAAAAAGTGGGCACGTCACTTAAATGTAACTAACATCAACTATAGTAATAATGATACTTCTAAATCTCACAATCACAAACTTGATGCATATTAATAAAACAATAATAAATGATGCATAAACAATAATAAATAGAACATAGAACAACAAGTGAAGCTAGGTTAAGTGTCAAGTGTATGAGCTGAAAACAGAAAGCGAGCATGCATAAAACAAGTCCAGAAACACAAATGCATATGATGATTTCTAATGCATACTTGTAGGATTCTATGCATCCCATTCTACATAGGTTTAGTGCAAGCCCTTATCGTTCTCCACTTTATAGGGTTCAATCCTTCGTTATGCGTCTAACCTACTCTGGTGATAGAAACAATATCTAGATACTCCATGAATAGGCCAACATCCCGTTATCTACTCGCCAAACTAGCACCCTCAATGCGCAAGCATCATGTAAGTGTCGCTCTAAACATTCCATTCCCGATATTCCACGAATAGGTCACAGCTTTTGGAATAAAACCGCCCAACTGTATAAGACCCTCGACGTGCAAACCTGGAAGATGTCATGATAATCATAGCCTTCGGAATCAATCTGCCCAACTATGACTACGGTCATGAATCCCATCCATCGACTATACAAAGCCCCCTACTTTCGTTTCCCAAGATCTATCACATCTCCATTAGTGTCTGTCCTTATGTTTATTATATTCAATTAAATAAAATCACAGTTGCCCCTAGAGTTGGTGTACCCTACCGAGCTTAACTCAACTAAACTAAGAACGAAGACCCCACTGGTCAACTTCCACAAAAGTCTCATTCGCCGGCATACTAGGGTCCCACTCAACCTCTAGAGTCTCACAACTAGTAATGTCAACACATTCCTTTCTTTCAATCTCTTAAATTCAAAGATAAACTCATTCACAGTGAGGATTTCCCTCAAATCAATGTCAATCTGAAGCACATCTATAGTCATTCAATGTGTATATATTTTATTACAAATCATCCCAACCATTTACTTAATTCGATATATTAATAACCATGTAATTTTACAAAGATGAGTTCTAAGTTTGTATTCTACTCCCAATTTTAGATCCTTTTAATCATGAACAATCCCCTTTTTTTTTGAATTTGAACTTGAAACTAAAATTCATCTAACATACTATCTAATGTCATTTTACATCTCCAAAATACATCAAAAAATGGTGGAGAATTATTAGCAATGTTCTAGTAATTTCTAAATTATTTTTACACTTTTCCCCAAATTTTAAAATGTGAAAAATCCTTTAAAAAGAAAATAAACACAAACTGTGTATGGTCGGGATTGAACCCAAGACCCATAGCAAACCAACCGCAAGCCCCAACCACCAAGCCAAATCACTTTGGTAAAGACTCTACATAAGGAATTTTTATATGGTTTTCTTTGCACTGTTTTTATCTGAGTTAACAAAAAAAAATATAATAGATCCCCTTTCTGGACTCAAACCCAAGACCAGGCAGCACCCAACACAGCGCGCCAACCAATAGGCCAAACTCGCATTCTGATTATAACCTCATTAAATTCTTTGCATCAAAATTCTCTGTTTCTCATATAATTTTAATTTAGCCATATCACTACAATTTCCTTCTTCTTCAAATATTTCCATATTGTTGCTACTATGTAGCATCTCTAAATTTTCAGAAATGAATTTCTCTACAATTTAAGGAACTTTAACATGGAATTTTATACAAATTAATTTGAATAGGAAAATTTTGACTTCTATATTCATGTACCTTATTAACCAATTAGACTACAATTAGTTATAGATCTATAAAATTAGCATGAATGTTTCTATCAATTGATATGAAATTGGGAAAATACCCACTCTTATGCATATGTGGAATCATTACTTAATTGCATCCTAGTTTACATATGATGTAATTGCAATAAATAAGCAACTTCATAAAAGCAAGGTTTAGATCTCTTCCAATTTAGATAACGAATCATACAAGTCTCATACAACTTCTATTCTCTATCATTGCATACATGATTATCCAAGCATAATATAAGAAAAGTAAGAGTCTTTATGCATTACTAATCTCTATCATTCTTCAACCATCTATGCATGAAAGGTCACTCATCAATTTAGGATTTTATTTCATGAAAGATGTTATTTTGACTACTCATTCATTGAGATTCATTCTCTAATAGATCTACATCAAAAGAACATACAAAATTCCAACATACATCCTACTTGATCATTCATTGTATTCTACATCTTTTAGCAAAGTAAGAGATAAGAAGTACCACTCACCTCAAATAAAATCCAACGAAGAACAATAAAGAAAACCTCCGTCCCTCCTTGCAAAAATTGAAAGATCCAAACCTCTAAACTCCACGAAAAAAAAGGTATTTTGTTGTGAACCGGGGAGGGCGGCTGCTGCTGCTGCTAATATAGGCCGGGGGTCTAGATCCTAGGGTTTTCCAAAGATTTTACAAAAACCCCCTCCAAAATCAAGTATTTAATATATATATATATATATATATATATATATATATATATATATATATATATATATATATATATATATATATATATATTCCCCTTTCGTTGTGCACTAGGCCTCCGTGTGCACTCGTGTGCACTTGGCTTTTCCGCCTTCGTATTGACGATCCGAACCATTCACATTGATCTACATATCTAAATTAGTCTAAATATGTAAAATCAAATCATTTGAAATTCATTTTTCCATCCATCATGTGACTATAAAAAACAACGATTTTCAACCATACAATTTTGTAACACTTCAATAGATAGGCAAATGAATTTCAAGTGATTTGGTTTTACATATTTGGACTAATTTAGATGTGTAGATCAATGTGAACGCCCCAGATCGTCAATACGAATGCGGGAAGTCCGAGTGCACACAAGTGTAGATGGAGGCCTAGTGCACAATGGAAGGGGACTATATATATATATATATATATATTCCAAATCAAGTAGTTAATTAAATCAATTATGGTAAGATTTAATCTCCCCTAAACACTCCTATTTGACCGCACCCCCCCCCCCCCCTAAAGCAGCCATAAATTTTCAAATTTCAAAATTTGTCTCCAAGTGGCAAATTTACATAAAAGTCCTTTACTTTGAAATATTTGCAAACATGACATAAATTATTCATAAAGATCCAGAAAATTTAGAATTATTATCTAATAATAAATATTAGGTTTTCCAAATATTTTTTTTGACTTTTGATTTCCCAAAAAAAATATTTGCACGTACAAAATAATAAATTTCAGATTAAAATGCTTAATAAATCACAGAAATAAAGAAAATATATGGGTAGCCGAAATTCCTCTATTCATGCTCTCTTTTATATAGCTAGGTTCTGAGAAATTAGGGTTTTAATCATAGTTTTGTAATAAAGTCCCCAACAATCCTAAAATTGCATAATTATATATTTACTCAATAAAATAAAATCAAATCAAATCAAATTAGATGGATAAAATCTCTCCCCCCAACCTCTCCACTGCTAGATTGGCCTACCAAATAGCACAACAAAAAATTGAATTCAAATTTTTCCTCCAAACGACATTTTGCACAAAAACCCTTTTCTTTCAAAGTATTTACGAAAATAGTTTCTTTATTCAGAAAAATCTCAAAATTTAGAATATACTCAATTATAAATTGGAGAATTTATTCCGCAATTCAAAAGTGGAAATTTGCACCTCAAAAATATTTGCACGTGTAAAAATATCAATTTTACAGAAATTCAAATAATTAAATAAATTGATTTAAAGATTATTCATTAATCCAAAATATTGTATTAAAAATTATGGGGAGTTACACCAACGGTGTTGAACATCAATAAGGAAATTTTTGAATCTTATTCCCTTAATTTTACACCATTTTTTGAATTCTTGTTTACAAGGACCACTTAAATCTATATAGTGCACATATTGTCTAATAGCATATACATATATGGTTCTGCCATCTTCAATGCGTCATACACACACAAATTCAGTATATGATATGCACATTTAATATGGAAAAATTGCAGGCTCGGGAGGACAAAAAAGTACAAGTTATTTAGGAACCGCCTTTTTATTATTGGCTGCATTATCAAGGCTAATACAAAAAATTTTATCGGAAATACCAAAATTGATGCATGCTTAAATAATTTGTGCAGCGATTTTCACACCACTACGAGGATGCTCTCTATATATCCATAAGCTATGATCCACTTTTGAAGGATCAAATCTGTATCAATCCAATGACAAGTTATGCCCATCATTGGAACATCGTTAACACTTTTCCAACAGTCGCTAGTTAGAGAAATCTTACATGTTAAAGAATATAAAGTAGCAAGTAAAACATCTTTAAGACGTGCATAAAGTTTTTGGCAATCATATTTTAGGGTATTTCTTGATATTCTTTTGTAATGGGGGTTTAGTGCATTCTGGTTAAATTCCTCCAGGTTACTATCGGAAGAAAAAAAATGTAACTCATCCTTAATCACTGATTTGGCCATTTCCATACATACAAGTTCATGATCATAGCTATGACTATCTACATGGTCGGACCCATGGTTGATTTTATGTTGTGTAGTATTATCCTTAGCTAGGTCCAGGTGTGCACTAGTTAAATGGCGCTTTAGTGTACCCGTCATGGTACCCATTTTTCATTTGTATATGGTTTGCACTTGTTACATACCTTAGTGTGAGTTGAAGGATCGGAGGAAGATGGGTGCCATGTAAAATTATTATGTACATCGAAAGTTTGACCTGTATGTTTTCGAGAAGGAGTTGAAATTTTGGTGTTTTGTGTTTTGGTCTCTTCAACCAGAATTTTGTCCTCGTTGTATGGGACGGGTACACAAGTTCGAGAATAAATGAAAAATCTCTAATACTATCACTATCAAATTATGGAATATTGCCGGTGCGAGAAGTGTTTGTGGATTCTTGTCCACTTTGGCTATGGCCTTTACGTGAAGAACAATGTGATGCCATTAAAATATGGAATTGATAAATTTGAAATGAGAAAAATTTGGTAAAGAAATTAACAAGCAAGAAATAGAAAACTAAAAAAAGTTAACAATTAAATAAAATATCGTTAACAGACTTGAAGAATTGCAAGAGTAATTTGAGAAGAAAATTGACAAATTGTTCAGTTAAATGTTTCTTGAATCCTTCTTGAAATAATTATTTGCCTGAGACTTGAGAAGGATTGGATGCTTGAGACTTGAGAATTGTTTGTTTGGAATTGATAGAGTAGAGTAGAGATAATATGAATTTGTTGGTGTGAAGAATTTGTATGGAATTGGTTGGGTATTTTTAAATTTTTAAAAATACTAAAATTCCTAAAATACCCCCCCCAAAACTAGCTGTTTATATGGTTGGAAGGTATTTTAGTAATTGTGTTTTCAAAGAAGAAAATAAGAAAGAAAAAGCAAAAACAAAAAATTAACAAAATAAAACAGCAAGGTAGCACGCAACAAGCAAGCATGCTGCATGCTGTTGTCCTGCCTGCAATTGCCCAATGATCGGCCCGACGTGCTAACTCGGTGGTTTTTCGAACCTACTCAGGCCCGGTTGGCCCGGGCGTCCTAGGCCAATAACCGGGCTACGGGTGGGGATTTCTTGAACCAGACTGAATCAGTCAAATTATCCGGTTCAGCCTACAAATAGGCGCGCCGGGTCGGTTCACAGCCCGAATGGGATGGTTCGGGTGGTTTGCCACGCTGAACCAGCCCTGTTGCCATCCCTAGGTAGTAACAGTTCAACCAAATTTGGATCCAGTCCAACCATGTGGATCTAGTCAATCCAACTAGATTTGGATCCAGTCCAATCATGTGGATCTGGTCGAACTTGGATCTAGTCCAACTAGATTTGGATCGTGTCCAATCATGTGGACCTGGTCCAACTTTGATCTGGTCCGTCTTAGTTTGGATCCATTCCATATTTGGATCCAGTCCAATCATGTGGATCTAGTCCAACTTGGATCTAGTTTGACTGCTTTCGAGTCAGGTTCAATCCAGTAAGCCAACACCAAAACAGAGCATAAGCAGGTCGGGTTTGGATCTCGGGTTTGCGGGTTGAGTTACACAAACAAAACCAAAGCAAAACTGAAGATGGAGATCTGGGAGGGGCGGCGGCATGGACCACAGTCGTAGGTGGCTGCTGTTGGGGTTTATGTCTTCCATACTTGTAGTTCGATGAGTAGACGATGATGAATAGAGGAGGTAAAGTAGTCGTTGCTGAAAGAAGTGACAAAAGTAGTAAGAGCAGTAGCCAACACCATCACAGTTCTCTATAGCGAGCCGCTTGAGATATGTTTTGAAACAGAGAGCTTGGTGGTCGACTGCACCACTGACGCTGAAGCTGTTATTAGCCTTAGGTTTGGGTGATCTTTCATGCCCAACTTCATTATGACTCCTATCATGTCTCTCTTTATTTAGGACATATAGGACGACTTATGTATCAAGACTACAACCTAGGGTTTCCCTAGATCTCTATATATTATTGTGTAAGTCTTCATTGAGAGATAAGAGAGAGTACTCCGTATGAGAGTTAAGATTGAGGGTTCTGCATTGTAAAGAACTAGCTATCTTCTAGTGAGAGTTGAAAGATAGATTTGTTCTTGGTGCAAGGATAATACTTTATATCTTCTCTAGTTGAAATAATATTTCCCTATCTTTCTCCCCTAGATTTGGTTCACCCAAACCGGTTCAAATCATTGTGTGCTTTGTGTGATTGGTTTAATCTACTTGTTGGATTATTCATCATCGCATCTGTTGTCGCTAAACTCAGCAACGAATTTCCTAATAATTGGTATCAGAGCATCAGTTTAGAAATCTTCTACAGCTCGGGAGTTGCTCGAGTTTCCTTGGAGACATATCAGAGTTCTATAAAGATCAAGTTGGAGAGGCCATCTGACATAAAGCTGGAGGTTCAAGTGAAGAATTATGCAGAAGCCTGTAGCCCATGTTTCCGGATTTTTTGGATTTTTCTTTGTAATTCGTTCCTCTTCTTATTTCTGTAATCTTTTTTTTAAATATTAAATTTTGATATTCATCTTCAACCCAATTGCATTCTTTCAATCAATTTATTTCATTTGTTGAACCTTGAGATTCTTGTGCACCTTATTTCATTTTTTAACCTTTGGTTTTTTTATGTAACCGCCATTTCTGATTATACGAATTTCTCTTTTCTTTTCTCCGTATTCTTGTATTTCAATTTTTCTATAAATCCTTCTAATTCCATGAACCTCATTACTTTCATTTGAATATCCGATTAAATTGTTTGAACCCATATTTTTCTACTATTATTACTATTTAATCATTGGTTTATTTATTGTGTAAATACAAACCCAAACTATACTTTATTTTATCCTATTACTAATTGGTATTTTGATTCATGCATAAAATTCAATTCTATAATCTTGTTCCTTCTCTTATTTGATTAACCATCTTGTTGAACACTATAATTCTAATACATTCTATTGTGTAATTAGTATTTGCGTATCTAGTTTATGTGTAGAATTATGTTACTATTTGACTATTCATATTTTAGCCCAATGCCAGTTCTATTATTATTCATTGAATTATTTTAATTATTACTATTATTGTTGTTGTTGTTGTTATTATTATTATTATTATTATTATTATTATCAATTCTTCTCGATTGCTTATTAATTTATGAAATCCCATAGATCTTAACCTACCTTTTATTTATTTATTTTCAGACCTGAACAAGTGTATATTTTTGTGTACCAAGTCTGTTATTATTTGATTATGATGTTAAGCCAAAACTCAAACCCATCTCTTACTAGATCCTAAACCCAAACCCACATACCCTAACTCCCACTAACAGCCAATCCCCATTTTTCCTCCCCATGATCCCCAGTATCTGCCCAATCCCCCTCACCACTCTTAATCACTCATTAATAACTACCGCCTAGTTAATCCCTCTCCAACTCTCTCTCTTTCTCCCTGACTTTCTCTCTCCCCGACTATTTCTCTTCCCCGTCTCCACCTTCATCTCACCAGCAACCCTCCACCTTCTCCTTCCTTCTGCCTTCTCACCCCCGACCTCGACCCCTGTTGCCCATCGCCAGCACCCCCCATCACTGCAACCCAATTGATGTCGACTGCTTCCCTTCTCCATCGACCTCCACTCCGTCGAGCCCACAGTCGCCAGCCCCTCATCGTTATCACCATCATCACCACCACCCTGTCCCTGATCATCGACCTCCACCCTGCCTTGGACCTCCATCGATCCCCTCGTCGACCGACCTCGCCTCGCCGCCAGCTCTCAGAACCACCCTCCGTCACCTTCGTTGACTCTCCTCACCCTCACACTCATCCCCTCAATCTACTGCCCTCACTGCCTACCACCCTACCCCAATCTCATCTCCCATGTTCTGCAACCCATCTTGCACCTCCCTCATCGCCAGCCTACCACCGCTCCACCGACTACCACCATCGAGCCACCGACACCCCTCGCCCTGTCTTTACAACCATTGTAGCAGCCCTATCCCCTTGCTGTGGTTGCTGTTTGCTATGTTGGGGATCTTGCTGTTTGCCATTCTTGCTCTGCTGTTTGCTGTGTTGGGGAGCTTGGTGTTTGGTATTTTGCTGCATTTGCTGTATTACTATTCCGTGCCTTGCACGTGTCTCCGTGCACGTAGTTTGCATGTGCATCATTGCCGTCGGGATCCTAATCCCATTATTCTCTCATTCGGAGTTAATCGTCGGTATAAGGCAAGTCTTCTTGAACCCCTTTATTATTCGCGTTCAAGAATTTTGGTGATCCCCGCAAGTAGTTCATAATCCAATAATCGCATAAATCTTTGCTTGATATTTGTTCAAGAGGTTATCACAGATTCATTGGCGAAACCAAGTGACAATTCTATTTTCGTACCGTTATCTTCGACTCAAACTCGCGCCCTATTATACAATTACATATGCACGTAATACATGAATACAAATTAGAACCATGTTAATTATAGGGTAGATTAGTGAATTAAATGTTTTGATTGAATGAAATTTTATTCGTGAATTGAATGCCATGATTATAGAAATCTTGCCCTGTTAATGTTACAATGTCATACTGATAAATAAGTTAAATTTTCTATTGATTTATTGCCATGAGATCACGTGCTTGCGTGTTTGAATTATTGCCAATTCATATCAATTAACTTGCTGGCCTGCTGTCTACTCATTGTTGTATTAAACTTTTGAACCAGTTTCTGTAAGAATTTAATAGAACCATGTAAATAACAATTGTAGCACTGTGAATTTACTTTTCAAAACATTTGACAGATCTAAATTCCGATATATAACCTGCAAAATATCAGCCTTTTAATGTTGCTAGGTGTAGGCTTCCAGATTTGCTGTTTGCATGCGTATTGTTGTGAATTAGTAATTGAAAGAAAATGTTAAGAATATAATTTAAATTTGAAATTATTCTGGCTGCAACTAGACATGATTAGGAGTCACCCTGAATTTTTGTGGAATTATTTGATGAATATAAAGACGCGATATATACATGTAAAAATGACTCTAAGTTTCTGCCTGAACATAATAGTAGTAAAGAATAAGATTTTATACCCAATTTCTATAGTTATCATATGTCGTGTGTATATGCGTCGGAACTGACAGTGAGTCTAGTTTCTAGAACTCCTGATGGATCCTGATTTGCTTGCCTGTGGCAACGAGAATCTCTGTTTTGGTACAACAACATCTTGTTGTCCAGAATGTATGTCTTTGTATTGATTTAGTATAAACACGTTGAGCTTACACTTAATGAGTAGAAATTAGTCCACCAAGCATGACACAACCTTGATGTCTTCTTGATCTTGCTTCGACACTGCTACACCCACTGCATGCTTACATTAGAATGTAATACAATATTAACAAGCTGGAGTATTAAGGGTCGACTTGATAGTGAACAATCGGAAACTGTACTCGGTAAAGGGACCTTCTTGTTTACATGGATTATTGTTATGGAATGTTGAGTAACGCTTGTTATCTTGTTATTTTGTTATTTTGTTATCTTGTTATTCGAGTACACGATCTGTTGAGTTCACCATCACAGTCTAAACGATCACTGTTTGCATGCACCGAATTTGTGGTATGAGACACAATATTACGTGCATTAGATATGTTAATAAAAGACTAATAAACCTAGATTGTCACTTGCGTGCTTGATCCCGAATATTGTCATCGACATTGATCATTAATTGTAACTAGTGATTATTGCATAATTAATTATAGACCCTTGACTTTATCACAAACCTTTTTATTGCACCTTGACTTTGATCTAGTCCCTTATTCTTGATATACCATGCATTTCTTGTTCTTTGTTTCCCACTACTTGTTGTCCGTGACTTGCTTTAACGAACATTATTTTTCTACTTAGATCACGAGTTTGCAGGTACACACGGAACAATACCCGAAGGACTTAGTGAACAACACTTCTAAAATTAGAGTTCAAGAGCAGACTGCTTGATTATCTATTTACACTATTTCCTTTTGAACATTGTTATCATTATTGTACTTTGTTTTGGGCTTTTATGACCCAAATTTGTTTATCTCCGAGACGTTGGATACTACTTAATGAGTTTATTTCATTAAGATTTTGAAGTTTATTCATTGTTCATATGGTTATTGTTTCTTGCATGGTTGTGAATACTATTCATATTGTTAAGTTAGACTGATACAGCTTATGAATGATGTTTACATCATTCGCTGGGCTTTGATTACGTACTCGTACTCCCGTATTTTTGGAAGCGGGGTGTGACATTTTATTAGACTCTAATTGATTTAATTTTGAGCCCAAATCCAATACCCAATTTTTTTTTTGTTTTACCCAATAGCCTTCTTATTGGATCCTAACTCGTTAACCAATTAACCCAACATCCTAAATACCCTATATATACTAATTATAATTAAACCCTAATTAATCCCCATCTAATCTCATCTTCTCCCCGCCGCTCTCTTTCCTTCCCCTATTTCGATCCCAACCCGAGCACCCCACCTTCCGATCATCCCCTCATCTTCCCCATCGACTACCCTCCACCCGCAGCACCTCCAGCGCCTCATCCTCGCCTCCTACATCATCTCCCTAACCCCGTCGAACCCCGCATCCCCTGTCGCTGCTGACTCTCGCTACCGCAACTCGAGTAGCCATCCGTCGCCAACCCGAAGCCCCTGGCCCTGTCGACCGCACTCCGACATCGACCTCGCCACTCGTCGCCTCCTTATCAGCATCACGACTCCACTCCTACGAGCTCTATTGCAACCACCTCACCTCGTCGATCCATCACCCCCTACACCCGTCGCAGCCCACACCACCAGTACCACCTCCCCGCTGTTGTCCCGTTGCCGATGCCTACAACCGTCGCCGTCGTTGCCACTATTGCCGCTATCACCCTTGCGGTTGTTGCTGTGTCTCTTGCACGTGTTGCCTGCACGTGTTGCTGTGTACATAGTTTGCACGTGCGTTGCCGTCAGGATTCTCGTCCCGTTATTCTTTCGCTTTCAGAGTCGTCATCAATAAGGCAAGTTCCTCTTGAACTAGTTTTATTTTTTCTTGTTCAAGATTTTCTTTGATCTCTGCAAGTAGTTCCTCTTTCATCTATCATATTTTATACCCTTCAAAGAGTCTATTACGGATTCATCAGCGAAACTAAGTAGTAGTCATCTTTTCATGCCATTCCCTTGATTCAAACCCAAGCTTGTTATACAGTCACATGCATACACGACACGAATACCTATATTAGAAGCATGTATATAGAAATTGCTGATTGAATGCTTTCCGTCTGCATGTGATGATCATGCTATGTTGATAATAATTTGTCACTCCAATAGTAGAATTCAACCCTAAAGATAGAGTATGATTTCCTGTTAATTATTGCTTTGAAATTATATACTTTCTTGTTTATTTTGGTGTCTTTTAATAATAATCTACTTGCGGGTCCGCTGTTTGCTCCATGTTGCTTTGAGTTTTTGACCTAGTTTCCGTCATAATTTAATAGAACATTCTAAACATCAATTGTAGCTTTTTGAATCTATTTTCCAGAACTTTTTACGGATCTTGATTCCGATTTACGAACTGAAAGATATCATATTTTTAATTCTGCTAGGTTTTCAATTTCCACATTTCTGTCTAGAGTTACACTGACATGATTATCTATTGGAATAAATCGTTAACAGTAGAATTAGAACTTGAAATTTTATATGTTGTTACTGGACATGACTAGGATTCACCTCACTATTTTGATAAGATTATTTGATATTTTTCCAGACCTTTTATAAATGTGAAAACATGACCCTTGGTTGCTGTTAGAACACTAGTTCAGTAAAAAACCAGAATTTTGACCTAACTTAAAATAATATCAATTAAAACTCATTAAATAAGAGTTACAGCCCTGTGTGTCCGGAATTCATATCATATGAAAGTTTTGCAATCCGACCTAAAGATTGCAAGATATTCATATTTTTGTACAGTGACATCTAAATTCCAAAATGCAGTTTGAAAATGCATTACCATGTCTAATTAATTAAAACATTAGATTAATTTTAAAAAATAAAATCTGAGATTAATTGCGTTGTTACTAAACATTGTTAGTAATTATAATATGATTTTTATGAGATTTTCAAATGATTTTACAAACAACTTGTAACTCTAACATGCTGCCTGAACATGTAATCAGTAAGGAATGAGATTATTCACCTAGTTTTTGTATTTATTATATGTCGTGTAAATATGCGTTGGAACTGGCAGAGATTCTACTTTCCATAATCTCTGAAGGAACCTGATTTTCTTTCCGATAGCAACGGGTAAGTTGATTCTTGTACAACAACGTCTTGATGTCCAGAATGTGTGTTTTGTGTTTTTAAGTGTATCCATGTTTGATTTTACACATAGTTAATAGAATTAGTTATACCATGCATTGCATAGCCTTGACATCTCCTTGATATCACTTCGAAACTTTTGTAACCATTGCATGTCCACATTTGAGTATAATAAAATATTAACAAGCCGGGGTAAATAAGGGTCAACTTGGTAGTGGACAATCGGAAACTGTACTCGGAAGGGCCCCTTGTTCTAGATTGATTATTGTCGTGAATGGGGGATTATTTATTACGGAATATTGATTGTTAATTGTTGATTATTGTGCTGAGTACACGATCTGTTGAATTCACCACTATAGTCCAAATGATCACTGTTTGCATGCGCCGAACATGTGGTATAGGACACAGTATTATGTGCATTAGAAAGGATAATAAAAGATTAATAAATATAGGATTGACACTTGCATTGTTGATCATGATTATTGTATTTGACCTTGTATCATTGATTTCAGTCACGGTTTGTTGCATCATAAACTCTAGACCTTTGATTTTATTATCAAATCTTAATATTGTCATTGATCTTTGATTTTGTTCTAATCCATTATTTCTTAATATATCATATTTTCCTTGCTTCTTTGCTTCCACTACTTGCTGTTCGTAACTTGCTCTAACGGACAATTTTTTCCACCTCCAGTTAATGAGTTTACAGGTACCGAAGGAAATTTGACTCAATAACTTGGTGAGAAAACTTTCTGAAGAATGGAGTTGAACCTTTAGACTGCTATAGTTATTTCATATTACTTGTTTATTTTATTACTTTTATCATACTTTGTATTCCAGCCTTATACGACCCGAAGATTACTTTTCTCTCAGATGTTGGATACTATTTGGTGAATTTATTTCATGATTATGTTGTACTTTATTCATTATTTATGTAGTTATTCTTTCTTGCATGGTTGTGATCTCTTGTATATTGTTGAGTTAATCTGTTACAACTATGGATGATGTTCTTATCATTCGCTGGGCCTTTGTTACGTGCTCGTGTTCCCGTATTCTGGGAAGCAGGGCGTGACAAAGCCTTTGATTTAATTCAGATGTTTTCGGTAAACGGAGTCAGATGTAGAAGCACGACGAGTCATTGGGCAAGACTCATTACTGATTCCGCAGAATTGCCATTATAAGAACTGATGTACCGGAAGAAAAAAATGTTCAATTACACAATGAAAGAAAGTATTGATCTTCAAGATCATATATGGGAATCCAATTAAGAGTCAGCTAAAATTGAAGGCGTTGAACAAAGATGATCCCAAAGCTTTTATCTTGATAAATTCACTACCAGATCCATACAGGCATTTGCTAATCACCATGCTAAATGGAGAGTCTACCAAGGAGAAGTTTTCCACAGCAGAGATGATCGAAGGCTTGGAGGAGGATGGGCTTAGGAGGGGGACTCAGAGATTGACGTTTACTTTTACAAGTTGCATTGGGGTGGATAATATTTTGAGTGGAAGAGAAAGTGCAAGTAAGGGAAGGATCTGTTGCCACTATTGCAGAAGGATTAGGCAGTACAAGAGGGATTGTGGAAAGTTGTTGAATCGTGAGAGTGCCTATATTGCTAGTGTTGCTAGTTCCACTGAATGATGTGATGCTATAGATTATGCTCTTGTTTCAAGTTATATAAGTATGTATTAAAGCTAGTTTTTTTATTTAGCAAGTTCTTCTCATAAATGCTTTAAGAGGAAGATATTTTCTACTTACAACTTCACAGGAGATCGTTGACTGAGAACGGTGGTTGGTGAGATTTTTGAAGGACAAGGTTGCGGTACACAGCTCAAGGTGGAGTTCTATCTGTTTGGGAAGGTCGTATTAAGGTCATGTTGGAAAAAAGGGGTGTCTCGCACAACCTCTACAAGCTTTGCTGGATCAAGAATTCTTGGCCAAGTTTTTCAATGCCCTATGTCCATGAAGCGTCAACTAGTATGCTGTCACTAGAATCATCGAAGCGGGACCATAACATTCGAATACCGTCAAAAGGTGGAGTGCCTCAGGGTAGGTGGAGTTCGTGCGGAGGGTAGCACCTCCATGTTAATGCTTACTAAGATGTGCCCTTGAGAGGGGTATACTAATTGGAGAAAAAGGTACCATATTGATTCAACAAGCTGAAGAAGCCACAAAACCGAGTTTGTTTGAAGGTGGAGAATGAAAGAATCTAGATGAGTTTGATCATACAATGTTGATAGCACGCGTATGCAATTCAAAGTAGAGATTGTTAGGGTTTATGTCTTGCATACTTATAGTTCGATGAGTAGAAGATGATGATGCGAGGAGGTCGAAGCATTCATTATGAGAAGAAGCGGCAACAACAACAGCCAGCACCAACACAGTCAAGCTCTGTTTTGAAATAAAGAGCTTGACGGCGACTTCACCCTAAGGCAGTCGACCACTGCCAGCGCTGAAGCAGTTATTGGGCTTAGGTCTGGGTGATCTTTTGGGCCCAAGTTCATCTCCAAATTAGATCGTACAACTCGTATCGTGTGTCTTTTTATTTAGGATTTATCGGACGGCTTATGTATCAAGACTACAACCTAGGGTTTCTCTAGATCCCTATATATGATTGTGTATGTCTCCATTGAGAGATAAGAGGGAGTACTTCATATGAGGGTTGAGATTGAGAGTTCTCTATTGTAAACAACTAGCTATCTTCTAGTGAGGTCTGAGAGATAAATATGTTCTTGGTGCAAGTGTAATACTTTGTATCTTCTCTAAATGAAATAATTTTTCCCTTTCTTTCTCCTACGGATTAGGTTCGCCCGAACCGGGACAAATCATTGCGTGGTTTGTGTGATTGGTTTGATCTACTTGTTTGATTGTTCATCATCGCATCTGTTGTCGCTAAACTCGGCAACAAATTTCCTAACATCTGCGGCAACTGCGATGGCGGCGGACAATAGCGCTAGGCAGTGGTGAGCGGCGGAGGCCGGCAGTGCCCGCCGGCGATGGTAATGGCTGTGAGGATCACGAGATTGAGAGTTCTCTATTGTAAACAACTAGCTATCTTCTAGTGATATTATTGTGTACATCTCCATTGGGTTTCTCTAGATCTCCATATATTATTGTGTACGTCTCCATTGAGAGATAAGAGAGGGTACTTCATATGAGAGTTGAGATTGAGTGTGCTCTATTGTAAACAGCTAGCTATATTCTAGTGAGGCTTGAGATATAGATAGGTTTTGGTGCGAGTGTAATACTTTGTATCTTCTGTAGTTGACATTATATTTCCTTTTCTTTCTCCTCCGAATTAGGTTCGCCTGAACCTAGACAAATCATTGTGTGCTTTGTGTGACTGGTTTAATCGCATATGTTGTCGCTAAACTCGGCAACAAATTTCCTAACAGTTGCAGCAACTGCGATGGTGGCAAATGATAGCACTAGGTAGTGGTGAGCGGCGGCGGCCGGAAGTTCCCGTCGGTGACGGTAATGGTGGCGAGGATCCTGACGAATGGCGATCCAAACCACAACGAACACTCTTATTAACATCACAATAAGAATTATAGACTAATATATCAAGATTGTTAGTATTATGAGGAATAAGACAAAGAAGACAAAAGAATTATGGTTAATATTCTTACTTCTTGAGTTATTTTACCCTATATATCTATATTGGAATACCTAGACTACTTCCTCTAGCCAGTATATGTAGGATAAATACTAGGATTTGGGTATTGGGCTGCAAAGTTGTATTATGCATATAGTGAAGATATACATATATATCCAACATGGTCATCCGGTTAGTTTCCAGCTGCAAAGTTGTATTATTTAACTTAGATACAAATATTTTTCATTTAACCTGTTCGACTGCGGCTTGTGGCTTGTGACGCACTGACAAATTCAAATTAAGTTGTAAATGCTAGAGTAGCACAAACAACAAAACCTCTAAGCAACGAACAATGTATCTGAAGCTCAAATATGAAATATTATTGACCCCTGAGTGCCTATAAGGGAGCGTTTGGTAAAAGGAATTTTTTATGCTTCATGGGAATCTTAACTTGGGAATCTAGTTTCCCATGTTTTTTATGTTAATTTTTAAATTCAGATTCCCAGAAAACTAAGATTCCTATGAAATTATTTTTCCACAATTCCCACAAAAAATTTCTCGGGGGGGGGGGGGGGGGGGGGGGGGGGATTCTTAGATTCCCAAGTGCTTGGGAAAATGTTACTTCCTTGAAAATACAAGTATGTCCCTCCTAATCTAAATTCACACCCGTCATCTCTCTCTCCCTCTCTCTCTCCCCAACCTTCCCTGTTCCCTTCTCCTCTGTTTCGTGCTCCCCGAACCCATCCACCACCCTCTCATCGATCACCTCCTCATCGCTATTTCCTCAACTCACCACCGCTCGACTCACCCTCCATCATCGCCGTCGAGCCCCGTCGACCCCTCGTCTTCTCCATCGACCCATCACCTCCATCCCACCGCTCAAACCTTGACTCACCTCCATCCATCGACAGCCGAAACCTATCACCGCTCCACCTCGTCATCATTATCTCGCCGCCATCCCAGTCTCCTCGCCTTTCAACCGAGCTAGTCGCGAACCCCTCACCCTCCACCAGCGTCGTCGCGCCCTTGATCATCTTGATCCTTTTCATCATCTTGATCGAACATCAAGAGCAGCATTAGATTAGATCAGATTCAACTTCTTCAAGATCCGCAGCAGATCAGATCATCAGATTCATGTTTTGTTATTTGAGGATGAGAGGGGTCTTTTGGATAATAAGATTAATATTCCCCGAAAATATGTAGCTCAACCAAACATTGAAAAATAAGTTTCCAACTAACATTCCGAGAGATGTTTCAGACCTACCAAACATGTTTTATGATTCTTAGGAATCATAAATCCTAGGAATTATGAATCCCAGGATTTATGATTCCTGGGAGCAAAAAAAAAATCCTTGTAACCAATGCTCCCTAAGAAGTTAAAATGGTTTTGTTGTAGATAGATATGCATAATAAAGAGTGCAACTGTAGCTGGCTTTATCTAGACATATGCCAATTCTACCGGTGTATAGCTAGTGACCCAGAATTGGCAAAATCTGACCATTTGCATGCAATTATATCGTACAAATTTCTATAGAGAAAAGAGATGTTTGTTCATTTTTACGTATTATATACTAATTAATTAATAAGAATCACGCACCAACATCAAACAAAGACGGTCGAGTTTTCTTTATATTTGATTAACAAGTTGAACATTGTATTTCTAAATTCCCTGCACAATGTTTATGTTGCTGCTATTTTATGTGTGTTGAGCAAACAGATATTGTGAGTTCTTTTATGGAAAATAATAAAAGATCTGACATTTTCTTTTCGTCAGCATTGATCGCAGGAAATTATTCTTGACTCTGAAATCTGACTATCGTGAATGGTTGGATTTAATCTGAACGGTTGTGATCGCTCCGATTGACCTGCAAAACAGTCTGAAACATCGAGGTTGTTCCTAGCAATAGACAATCTAATGCCCAAGTCAGAAAACTTAGAATGTATGAAGAGTTTTGTGAGCGAAAAATTCGATTACCTTTTTTCTAAAGAGGTTATGAGGTATTCATAGTCGCTATGGGGCCAGTTTCAAAATATTGTGTTTTTCTCTATTTCCCGGTGTTTTGATAAGGTTTTTAATCCTTTTCTACATTAAGATATCAAGTTTGAACTCTTCTCTTAATAAAGAGATACAATTTTTAAACCATCTCTTATGCATGGAGAAATAGAAGTAGTTACTCTCTAGGATAGATAAGTTAAACTAAAATCTTTGGATGAACCTGGACTCATTCATGTTGGGATGATATGAAAACCCAGTATGATAGGCCTATTTGAGATGATGGGCCTGAAAGTGGCCCAACTTCCTTTTATGGGCCCATGTCTACTGAATTTTACCATTTTACCCCCAAGAGCTTTATGATTCATGCTGAATTTGAACGGTCTCGGTTTTATTCTAATTTATCCATATCATTAGCTTCCTACTCATGAGGACTGTGTTTCACAGCTTTCGATGCGTAGTTCGCCTTTTTAGAATTGTTTACAAAACTTATCGGAGCTTTTGGTGACGTGTGAACCTTGATCGGGGTTTAAGGGAGTTGCAATGATTTATAAAGTGCCCAAATTTATTCTCAGAATTTTTTGGTTTTTTTTTTTTAACTTTTTGGGACTTTTCTGTCTTTTTTCCAATTTTAACTATTTTTCGGATTTTAAAATCAATTTTCTAATTTTTACAATTAATTTTCGAATTTTTAATGATTCAAAGTTTATAATTATTTTTCAGAATATTTTAATATGGGTAAATTTCAGAAAACCCTATTGAGGTTTACTCTTTTGGCAGAAAACCTTACTAAACTTTGCGCTGTTAGGCACTAAGGCATACTACGTCAAATTTTGGCTGTTATCTGAAAAAGTGCTGATGTTTCACTTTTTCAATGAATAAAAAACCATTATGATAACCTTTATATATAGGGCCTAAGACAATAAGTGGAAACAGTAAGAAAGTTTAGGTGGAAAAATTAAAGAGATTTGGTGGGAAATCAGGGGAATTTCATCATTTGCCTAATCAAGACCAATGTCAAGGTAAATTTCTTCTTCTCCTCATGGTCTATGAGCTAATGAATGTTGATGATTGTAGATTTAATGACTTGGCCCTATTGTTTATTACCTTAAATGGTTTTCCTACAAAATTTAGATGAAGATGTAATGGGTTGATTATTTTTAAATGTTAATGATTGTAGATGTAATCACTTCAACATTTGTTACTTTTTATGGGTGAAGATCTGTAGATTGGGTGTGAAAATTGTGTTGATTTGGTGAAAGATAGTCGGTTTTGTAGGAACATATGATTCTTTAGGCTTTTTGATTATGTAGTAGATGGGGATACTAGTTCTTGTATGTAGTAGTAGATCACAGACATATGAATTAGATGTATTTTGTTTGATTTGTTGCAGGATGGCTAGTTCATGCTTACATAGGCGGCAGAATTCTTTCTCCTGCCGAAGTCAATCAAGCTTGAGGGAAGTGAACAAGTTACTCCCTACACCCCCATGCAACTGCAATTTCCTCACACGAGTGAAGTACTCCAATTCGGTTACAAATTTGGGTAAACTCTACATCAATTGTGCCCCAATTTTGCTAAGGGTTGCCAGTTTTATATCTAGTACTCTGAGTATGAGAGAATTTTTAAGTGAGTAGCCAATTACCACAATCTTGGAAGTCCAGTTGGCAACGAAATGTTGTATGAACCTATTGATTTTCTGACTGAGGAGCTCAGCATGGCAAGACAGGAGCTGACAGAAGACTACGTTAGTTTTTGTAGGAAGGTTGGAAAAAAGGGTTTGTTGCTGCCATGCTAGTGTGTGTGATATTATTTGCTTTTTTCTATGTGTTCATGTAGTAGTAGACGTGAGTATGGAAATGGTATTTTGGGCAACTACAAGTTGATGTGCAAGATGACAGGAGCATGGAAAGTAGTAGTAGTTTGTGCGTGGTTACTTATTGTGGTAATTGCAAGATGATAATGATATTGTTTTGTAAGATATTTTGAAGTTATTATGCATCTATGAGATGACAGTGATATGTAAGAAATGATGAAATGACTTTATGTTATATAATGTTTTTGAAATGAAGATGATGTATATTTTGGTACTTGTGAGACTCCTTTGTTTAGATCTTGTAACTTATATATCAGTGTGTAAATGATAATAATGTTCGTACTGATATATATATTTTGTGAGATAGATATGTTGTCTTATAGTTTATGAAGTTTTCCATTGATTAACAAGATCATAGAGAATGACTGCATAAACCTGATGCATCATATTTAGTTACAAACAACATAAACCTGATGCATTCATATACAAATATTTGTTCTCAAAAGTCACTACAATAACTGCATTCATCTCATGCCTCACCAGAGCACCTGAGGCATTCATCTCAATCTGCTACAAACTTCACAAGCATTATATCTCCCTGATAAATTCATATCAGACCAGATGTGTCACGCCCCGCTTCCCAAAGGAATATGGAATACGGATTGTGACTAAGCCCAGCGGATAGTTTTCACCATCCATAAGCTGTACGGATCTGCTTGACTCGTCACAACAGTAAATATAACAATATACTCAACCAGGCATGCATAAACAGTTATAATTCAACAGTATTTATTTGCAACAATAATGAATATCTCAAACAAATACAAGATCTGAAACAAAATAATATCCTGGGACTACAAGCCCAAATACAAGTCTCAATAAAATTCATGAATAAAATAGTTCAAAAAAACATTAAGCAAATTTTTTCAATGCGCAACTCAAAACTTTTGCTCACCAACTCCAGTCGGCAAGCGATCACCAAAACCTGCTCATATAGCAATCACAAGAAAAATAGGAAGAAAGGAAAACATAATGCCCGTTAGAAGCAAGTTCTGGGCCACAAGCAGTACAAGCAAGAAAAAGGAAAGGGAAAAACTAAAGCAAAGTAGGAAGTACTGAAATAGAGATAAGAAACAAAGGATGACAATCTACAGATAACAGAGATAGCAGGATAACAGTAAAGAGTATAGCAGTAACAGTAATAGTAACAGTAATGGGTCAACAGTAACGGTGAAATCAACAGTAACAGTGAAATCAACAGTGATAGTGACAGGATGTGACAGTGAAACAATTATTCTTATGTCTAATGTTCATTACTATCTAGGTAACACTTCATGCATCCCAAATTATACCACAGGGTTCCTACATCGAACAGTTTCGTTTTAAGATTTCGTAGTGGACCAAAATGGCAGTATATTCAGACAAACAGTAACAGTAACAATAATAACAAATAGTAACGGTGTCATGGATCATGCCCTCATCCAGAGATAAACAGTGGGTGCCACAGTAAACAGTGGGGAAAACGAGTTCCCTTCTGAATACACATTTATATATTGTCCACTACTAGATCTTTCCCTTAAACCTCGGCTTGATTATTTTTCATTATTAAACAGATGTGAACAACAAAAATAGGGCTTAAGACATGGCAAGATCAAAGGATAAGTCTAAGATGAATAGGAACACAATCAGTAACAAAAACAACTCATAACAGTCAAAACAACGAAACTTCTAGTTCTGGACAACAAGACACTATTGTACCAAATCTGAGATTCCCGTTGCTACAGAACTGCAAATCTAGATTCGTCAGAAAATCTGGAAACTAGACTCTCGTCCAAATCAAGCGCATATATACAAGTCATACATCAGCCACAGAAACAGGGTTGAAAATAGTGTTTAATACATAAGTTATGTTCAGCCAGAAAATGCATAATCTCTTTTATAAGCATGAAAAGAGTTTAAAATCATCATAATTAAATCTGAGAAAAATCTGGAAGATTCCTTAATATATCTAGTCTCAAAATATAAATATCATGAAATTATATTATAGGTAGTGTAGTCAATAAAATTGGGAAAACAGAGTAATGCAACAAAATCTCAATTCTAAAAGTTCAGACACAACAATACCAAAACAGAGATAACTCATAAAATATAATTCAAAATTCAGATCCGTCAAAAGGATAGTAAAATAGACAAATCAGGCTATAGTTCATATTCACAAATTTTTCATCAAAGCCGAATATAATCAGGTTGAAAACTTAGTTCTTTACTGAACAAAATGTAGTTTGGAAATATATCGATTGGTTTCTTAAGCATGAAATGAGATACAAAAGTCATTAATTAATTCCAAAAAAATTAGGGGTTGTTCCCAGTCATGTCTAAACATACTCAGCAAAATATAGAGTTCAAATTCTACTTTTAATATAGAATACATATAGTTCAGAATCTGGAATATACGATATGACTGCAGTAAAACAACAATAACTCATGCATCGAAAATCGGAATTCAGATCCGTCGAAAGTTCTGGAAACTAGAAAACAAAACCTACAAATCATGTTCACAAATTTATTTATTTTACTAATGTTAACAGAGTCAAATTTACTATACAAAGATAGCGCAGCAGCAAAACAAAAGTTCTTTTATGCATTTTATCGAATAGTTTAATTGCAAACGATCAAAACTAAGAAGGCATACAAGGCATGGCAAATGGGTCACTCAAATCAGTATGGCATGTATATTAATGGTTTAAAAAGAGATAATACATCATACAAACATCCACGTCGTAATCATCTACAATATAAGATGTGTCACAACAAGCACAAACATCAAGATGTCCAATCTAATCTAATTGTTTTCATACAATGGGTAACAACTTATGGTGAACTACTCATGAAGGAACGGATCAACTAAAAAAATATGGTCATCATGAGGGTACTAACAATTTCATGCGAGACTACTTACGGTATTTAACTTGTATGACAAAAAAATACATACAAGCTACTTGCCTGAAAACGATGACGATGAAGAACAAAATAACGGGAACGGATCCCGAACAACGGATACAACACTTACGAACAAGAAGCGAGATCCACACCAACCAAACACGTGCTGCGTACGTGCTCACACACACATAACAAAACAGCGGCAACAACAAGGGTGCACGGCAGCAACACGGCAAGACGACGACAGAGCTCGGTGTCGGCCTCGGCAAGAGAGAGGACGACGATGGCTAGGACGGGCGGCGCTGCAGCACTGTTGACCACAGACGACGACAGTGAGCAAGGGAGGGGGCTTGGTCTCTGCGGCTTGAGCGGGGACAGGGACAGTATGGTGTGCAACGGAGAGGGGAAGTGCAGAGGGGGTGTCATGCCCCGCTTCCCAAAAAGAATATGGAATACAAATATGCGACCAAAGTCCAGCGAATGATTTTCATCATCCATAAGCTATTAAAGAATCTTTACAACATTCACAAGAATCATCAGAGTCGGAAGCAAAGAAACAACCACATGCACATATGAACCAATTACCAACAATAATACTTAAAACCAAATATATATATATATATCTCAAATATTCATGATCTGAATAAGTCAAAATCCTAGGTCATATTGCCCAAATACAAGAATAAACCAAAATACATGAATACAATTATTGTTCAAGCAAACTATAAGAAATAATAATAATAAGATCTAGTACTAATACTTCATGTCACCAATACCGTCTGGAACCTGTTCTCCAAAATCTGAAATTCAACAATTGCAGGAAAGAGGAAAAAAAGAGAAAAACAAGTACCGGTCAATTGCAAGTTGCGGGCCACTTATAATGTAGGATACAAGTACATGGGAAAACTAAATAATAATATGGAATAAGTATGATGTCAAAATAAACAACTAGCATGGTAATGTGATCAAGTATCATGTAGCATATATCACGAGTCAAGTAAACAAGTATCATGTAAACATGTGTCAAGTACGGGGTATCAAGTAACCAAGTGTCACGTATCATGTAATCACGTAGCATGTGTCATGTGTCAAGTCTCATGTAAACAAGTCTCATGTATCATGTAGTCAAGTATCAAGCAAGCATGTATCATGTTAAAGTATCATATTCAAGTCTTGTAGTGATTACTATGTAGGTAGCACTTCATGCATCTATCCTTTTACTACATGGTTGCTACAGTCAATGCAATTTCATTTTAGATTTCATAGGGGACCATACAGGGCAGTGTACTCAGGGACAAGTAATCCAAATCATATACCAAATTCCAAATTAACCAAATCATATATCAAATTTCAAATTAACCAAATCATATACCAAATTCCAAATAATCCAAATCATATACCAAATTCCAAATATGGGAAACACGGGTCCCCTTCCGAGTATACGTTTCTGAATTATCCACTACTAGATCTTTCCCATTAACCCCGGCTTGGTTATTTATTATTACAATCAGGCATGCATGTATGTGTCGCAAAACAAAGAAATGATAATAGGGTATAAATATGTATTAGGTTCAGATTGCAAGATAAACAAGTACACGTACAAGATAACACATAACAGGGTAGAACAACCAGTTTTCTAATTCAGGACAGCAAGACAGTATTGTACAAAAATAGCGATTCCCGCTACTAAAAACATCCAAATCTGGATCCGTCAAAGGATCTGGAAAATAGACTCCCACACGAATCCAGCGAATATAAATAAGTCATATAGTAATTCACAACATCTTAACTCAAAACAGGTTTGAATCCAGAAAATATGTTCAGTTAGAAATCAGTAAAACGAATTCTTAGTCAGGAAAACCGAATCAAAACCTCTCAAATAATTTCAGAAAAATTGTAGGGTATTCCCCTATATGTCTAGAATTAGAATACAAAGTTTCATAATATTCCAGTAAAATTAGTTTAGTCATCAAAAATAAGAAAACATCAAGAAACGATACTTTGGAAAATCTGGAATTCCTAACACTGCTGTAAAAAAACTGAAATATCTCGCAAGCCGTGAAACGAAATCCAAATCTGGCAAAGGGAGATGAAAATAGAAAAAATATATTAACTTTCATATTTCACAAACATTTTCCATACAGTAAAAAGAATCAGGGTGAAAACACAATTCTTTACAGGACAGCGAGGAAAATACAGCAAAGTATGACTTTTGTAAACATGCAAGAAACGACATATAAAACCCATCAATAAAATCTACCAAAGTTCTGGGTAATCCCTAGATAGGTATAGAAAAACTGACTAAAGTTTCAGATGAAAATAATGTGTAGCACAAGTAATAAAATAATTTAATCAACAAAATCGTCGAGAAACGAAATCTGGAAACATAATACACCTCTGTAGTAAAACAGTCATATCTCACACATACGAAAACGAAATCGAGCAAGGTCAGAGGGGTTTGAAAATAGAAAAAATTCTCTAAAACTCATGTTTTATACTGGAACTAAGATATTGACTTCAAGACAGTCCAAAACAGCAAACAAAACAGATCAGCGACAAAAGACAGATTTTTCCCTTTTAACAACAACTCAACATATATCATACAAAACTTGTTCAAAGCACAACCAAACGTGAAATCGAGTCTACCAAGTGTCCAAACAACATGAAATATGGTAATTAACATATCTAAAGTAAGGCTATCACATGGATCCCAATAAATACCCAAATTCTCACAAAAATTCCACATGCATGATCAAATCAAGAACGGGCAAGACCTAAGTTAATTCGTATCCATATTGTGTCGTGAGGCAACTATGGTCAAGTTTTCACAATCGAGACAAAACCCATCAAGAATAACACAAACAAGAGTCGTCTCTAGACCCAACTACACTATAGGTGGTATTTTTGACTTGTATCAAACAAAGGAATTGGAGTACAAGTTATTTGCCTTAACCGAAGATGAAGAACGACGAAAATCAAGAGTAACGGAAATGGATTCCCGACAATGAGAAAAACCCACGAACGAATATCCACGAACTAATGAATCCAAGCAAACTTGAGCGAAAATCTCCATACGAACAAACTTCACCAAAAGAGAGATGATCCAAGAGGGATGATGACAATAGTGGCTTGCGGCCACAAGAACACCAAAGGAGAGAGACTAGAGTGGTAGGCCGGGTGCTAGGGTGTAGGGTTTAGATGTTAGGGTTAGGGTTTGAGGTTAGGGATATATATATGAAGGGATTAGGGTTTAGGAGTTGGGTTAATGGTTAATTGGGTTGTGGGTAATTAGGAGTAGTAATAGAATTGTTTAATGGGTATTGATATGGATTAATGGCATAGGATGTAAAATAGGATTGGGCTTAATTTAGCTTTAGTAAATCTATTAGGGATCAACAATAGGATTGAGAATAGGATTAGGGTTTTAAAATAAGATTTAAATAAAAGATCAAATCTAATAGATAAAGTAATAAATAAAAGTTGGATTATATATCAAAATATATATTGATCTACAAGATAGAAATTATTTGAAATACTACAAATACAAATAACAATAGAAATAGATTTTAAAATCAACAATCAAGAGTAAAAGATAAAATAATACGAATAACAAAAATAACAATAATCATAATGAGCATTAACAAAAATAATATTAATAATATAAAAATCAACACATAATAATAATAACATAATAATCCAAAGCATAATAAAAATATTTGTATTATAAAAAAAATATCCTTGGGAACTAGTTATAAATAAACTATTGATTAAAAATAGGTTTTAACAGAAGATCTAATAATACATTTTAACAAAGAATTTGAAAGCAAAAAAATTAATGTACAAAAATTTTAAATATAGAAAAATACACATAAAATACGGGTTTGGGAAAACAGGTATTACAGGGGGGGTTGCAGGGGTCTGCCGGCGTCGGGGATAGGACGACGACAGTGAGGAAGGGGAGAGAGGGATCGGGAGATCGGGGGTAGGGTGGATGACGGCTAGGAGAGAGAGAAAAGTATTAGGGTTTGGTAATTAGGGTTAGGGTACAATTAGGAGGGTTATTTTGAGTCAATCTGGGTTTGGGTGAACTGGGTAGTATCCAATCGGAAGTAAAGAGTCCAATAAGAGATAAATAGGCCATGAAATAGGTTTAAACAATAAACAAAGACAAGAGCAAATTTATAGATCAAACAAATGAGAATAATACGGCCGAATCAAACAGAAATGAATCACAAGGAGAACAACAACATACAATTCAAAGGGACGAAAATCAACAAAATCAGAAATAAAATAAAATACCCATGAATTTAATTAAATACAAATAAAAATACAAAAATGAGTAACATGGGTTACATGATGCATTCAAAAGTATGATATATCAATTCCATTGAAGTAGCTGCAAATTTCGGAAAAGTTGTTGTCATATCAATTGCATTCATAAAAGTTGCATTCATATCAAAAGTCACTCTCAATTGCGCAATTGCATTCAAATATCAGACAAATATACCAACACCAGATGCATTCATCTCAAAACCTGATGCACTCATCTGAAGCAACTAAAAACTTCACAAAAATTGATATTGCCTGATGCATTCTTATACAAACTCCACAGTACTTGATGCAAAGCACCTGATGCAATGTCACTTCACAAAAAGTGTACATGTACCTGATGTATTCAGACCTTATGCATTCAAATGTATCCATTCAAAAGTAAAAAAACATGCACCAAACTGCAAAAGACATGCATTAAATAGTTGCAGTCATATTAAATGCATTAAAATCAATCTGTCACTCTCAACTGATCTCTTGCATTCATAGAACAATTGTATTACAGAGAAAAAGAACATGAAAATGTTTGGTGCATATTTGAATACTACCTGCACCCAAAAAGAGTACTATTGAACAAAAAATATATCATTCTAATTCATTACAATGAGTTTTCATGCTGTTTAAGCTGCTTAATTTCTTGCTTAATTAGTCTCATCTAGACTGCAGTTACATTTACTAGAACCATTTAATACAAAAAGTTCTAATTCTAACATTGTTAAGTAGCTGTATGTGTGCAGCATTTCTTAACTTCTTCATCTGCAGGTACTTATACAAGTACTTATACTCCACATACATACAAAAACTCAAAAAACATGGCTGTGTGTTGCTTTTATAAGTGCAGTAACGATTCCATCTTCCCTACTGGCATCTATGTGTAGATGCCTTGTAACACCCCGAATTTCAAAACATACTGAATTCGAAGTTCCACAGGATCTTTACACTTCTTTCGTACAATTTTACAAGGAAATAAATTTTTTTTGTTACATCAAAGTTTACACTTACATTAAATATTTACAGCGGAAGCAATGTACAATAAATTACATGAATTGAAAATGTACAACACTTGATTCAATCTTTAATTAGCATGCATTCTTTAGTCTTGTTAATCACTTTACCCTGCATAAAAACTGTGGGTGCGTCAGTTTCTTACAACCGACGAAATATTAGACACGGCTATCCTCTTTACACCGAACAGTATAACGATTCTCAAATACTTAAACAAATCACAAATTGGTCACAAACCGAACTACAAGGGACTATCCCATTGATGTCGTGTTGTGTTGTGCACTTAGTCCTTAATGTAGTTATTTGTATTAGATGACACTAATGTGCACTTGTTCAGATTCTATGCATCCCATACTACATAGGTCTGAGGGCAAGCCCTTAACCGTTCTTCATCTTGTAGGGTTCAATCCCTCGTTATGACTTAAACTACTACTGTAATTACGATAAGTATCCTAGATGTTCTATGAGTTACGAGCTCATGTCCAGACAGCCTAGAGGGGAATCCCACGTCATGTCACGACGCAACGTGAAGAACCTATGGACAATTCAGCCTCCGTCATGGGACACGAAACCACCCACAGTCACCAAACACCCCACGAGCGTCGCCTGCGGTACGGACTCCTGGAGACATATCCACGTCATGTCACGACGCATCGTGAAGACAGCCTGTGAATACTCTCACACCGTAGCTCTGAGGCCCTCATACTCATGTTTTTCTCTTATTTTCATCACGTCTTCACTATGACTCTAGTCCTTAGTTATTTGAATCATGAACAAAATCAATTCTCTAGAGTTAGCCCTTCTACTATAACAGTCTTAACCATTTATTCAACATGACCCAAATCTTGGTCTTTTCATCTCAAGTTTCATTTCAACATATTTCTTGTCAACAGCGGTATGAGGTTTAACTACACTCTAGTTCTCAATTTCAATTCATAATCACAAAATTGATTCTTTATACTCATAAGTTCTTTTTTTCACAATTAACATGATTTCTATTCTTTTCTATGAATCAAAACTCACATATCATGTTCAATCTCAATTCTTATATTTCATGCTCAAAAATTTCTTTGCAATAAGCACAATAGATTCTCATACTATATTTTCTTTCCTTTACTTAATTCAATAGTCATAAAGTCGTATTTTTCACTCATATATAATATTCAAATTAGGCAATAAAATCCATAGATAACACACTTAAATCTTTTTTTTATTCAAATTCCTCTTTTATAACTTAGTGTAATCTTCTCATGAAAACAGTCACCTTTCATATTTATACAAATATCAACTTCATACAATTCTACTTAATTCTGTGCTTCTAAACCATCTTTATTTTAGTCAAAACATGCCCAAATATTTTTCTTTATGTCCACATAATTTTAGAATAATCATAGTATTTTTCCCGAATTTTTATAAGCCTCCAAAGAAAATTTAAACTAACAATTTATAGTAAGTTATTTCTTGCAAAAATATAGTCTCGAGTTCTCATTTATACTAGGCCACAGGTCCTAGAAAATTATCTCACGAAAATCCAGATATAATTTGAACTTCAAGTCAGTCGACTGTTAGAATATGGCCAGTCGGCTGTTTGCAATGATTTGAAACTCGAAACTAAAAGATCAAGACAGTCGACTGTTAAAACATGGCCATTCGGGTGTTCTGCAACGATTTAAAACTCGAAACTAAAATGATTAGAGCAGTCGACTGTTAAAACATGGCTAGTCGGCTGTTCTGTAACTAAAATCCGAAATTTATTACTTGACAGTCGACTGTCGACTCTGATTCGGTCGACTATCGATTGTACCAAGTTGCAATTTTGAGTAGATCATGGATATATTTTTGACATTGAAAATAAGATCATAATTTTCATATTATTTATAATCAAGGTTTCCACGAAATAATATTTTTAGAATACAAGTTTTCATCTTTTTGCAATAATGAAACTTTATTTTAGACAGTCAACTACACATGATGCATTTAATCAACTATAAGCATGTAATCTAATTTTTGTATAGACAAATAAAGCATGGTGGCATGGTAGACATCTACATTAACAAATCATAATTTTGTAATCAATTTAACTCCCTTTTAACACACAATCAACTAATAGCAATTTGTCTCATTTTCATAATGCATGGCTAGATTAGTTAAAATTTCTCCTTAATTTATCAATCACATCCTAACATGATGTCTAATTAGAAGTTTAAGAGAACCACCCACCTTAAATTGAGAGAAAATCAAAAGAACTCCTAGAGAATCTCCTACAACGAACGAACAAAGCCTTCTCTTCCTAGATCAAGCCATGTAAGTCACCTCCTCCTTGATCAAGCTAGAACCCGAGCCTCTCCCTTCTTGGTCCTTGAAATGCCGACCTCCTCCTTGGTGTTGAACACACACAATACTCTCTCTTTTCAATCTCACAAAACTCCTCAATCTTTTACCTTATTACTTGTATTTTTTTCTCACGTTCTATTCTTTCTTTTTAAAAATTTTCAAGTGTGAGAATGAAGAGTGTGGGAGGGGATATTTATACAATTTTCTAGGGTGAATGGAGGGCCAAGATTAGATCAAATGGTTAGAGATTAGGGGCCAAGATGCATTAGGGAGTTATGGAAACTACCCATGATGAGCAACTACCTCTCCACCACTTCCATCTCTCCCACTCCCTCCATCTACAATCCGGCCTAGGTAAGAAGGGTGTGCAATGCACACTCCATTGCATGCACATGCCACCTAGTGTCTCTCATTTACAAATTTGTTCATGTGACAAATTTAATTGTCCATGAACTGAGTCTACACTACAAGTTAGATCATTTCAAAAGAGAATTAAAGTAAATGGGCTCACTAATGGGCCAAACTAACCATGGGCTTTAAATAATTAATTTAATTAATAAATGGAGTGGGCTTAAAAAGACAATTAGGCCTAGATTTTAATTAGGCTTTTAAAGAGAATAATTTTTTTTGGAAAATAAAGAGGACAAATATTATATAATAAATATTTTATAAAAGAAATTGTACAAATGAAATTTCACGTGCAAAACACGTAAAATCACAAAATCTCATAAATGAAAATTAGGGTGTTACATGCCTGCATTAATTTCATAAGCATGACATTTAATAGTTGATTTATAACTTGAAATGCTTTGAAAAAATGAGCAAGTCATTTATCAATAAAAAAGTCGAACTAGTAATATACCTATATATACATAATCTCATAACTTTCTTTCACTGCTTTGCTCCTTGTGAAGCTCCTGTTGGTGCTGCCTGAGAATGAAAAAACAAACAAATTTTAGCATAAAGTTGTTTGCTACTTTAAATGACTTAATTGAAAATATACAGAATATGATACTTGGTTGGAATTATCTGGCGTCCACACAACCCTAGTTGGTTGGGCAAGTGGTGCTCTGACAAGTGGAGTTGCAGTATTTTGAGAACCCCCTAATCCAAAAACATTTCGTCCTGCTTGACTCAGCACTCTAACACTTTCATTATGCATCAATGATCCACTTCTTCCTTTGCTTGCCCCCTCTTCCGATGTTCTGGAATAGTTGTCCCCCACCACCAGATGGCATCCACCTTCTACCAGCACTCCTTCCACTGCTCCTACTTAGTGTTCTACCTCTAACTGCCCTGACTACATCTCTTCTTCCGCTACCTCTGCCTCCTCTTGTCTGGGCTTGTGCATGAATATCAGTAGTTGGTGGCCTAACACCAGTTTTTGTTGATGGCCTACTCACCATGTTTGGTACCTCAGCATGGATATCATTAAAAATTAATTGCTGGCTTCTAATGCTTCCTCTTGGTACACATGGCCATCCTCCCTTTGATTTGCTTTTGGTTATATCTGGTGTTTTCAATGGAAGCATATTTTTGACAGTTCTTTTTATTATGTCCCTCAACCCCACATCTTCCACACTGAACCTTGTATGTGCTTTTCTTCCTTTTGTTTCTACTATCAAGCTCGTCTGCAGCTTTTTTCCTGTTCTTATGTGGTCTTCCAGGAAATATCTTCAAAGATGGTGGGAGTGTTCTTCCATAACCACTATCAGGCCAATGAGGCCAATGTTTTGAATCAAGAAATGAAGAAATTTTATGAGAGTAGGCTTTTCAAATATGTTGATGTCAAGTAACAGTCATCAAGATAATCTGCTAGGTCTTTATTCTCTGATCTGAAGATAGCCAATGCATGAATACAGGGAATTCCACTAACATCCCACTGTCTCCATGTACAAGTTCTGAGGCCTATATCACAAGACATGGTCTCTTGCTTGTATGTGCACTCCCACTCTGTTCCTCCAGCATATACTATGTTACAAGATGTTGATACTACCTGCAGCTTCTGAATTTTATCCATAATCCTAGAGCAGACCTTGTGATTGTGCTTCTCCATTTCCTTTCTTTTTTCTTGTAGCCTAACCATAAGTTGTTTCCTGAAAACCTCACACATGGATACAAATGGCTTACTGTAGCGCCCCGAATTTCTAATATAATATGTTAGAAAATACGTAGCATAATTCTCAGCATCAACTTCAATGTAATATTAAACATAACCAAACACCAATAAATTTTTTCAACTTTCAACTTTCATTACAATAATCAATTACATAGCACAGCGGAATACAATACATCTCAAATCATAATTCTCCTTTCTTTACAACACTTTTCATTTTACATATGTCACTAAATCAACTGAACTCAATCATCCAAATCCCAAGCTCTAATCAACAACAACCTGTAAATATGAGGCTAGAGATGATCCCTAACCCCCAAAACTAAAGGGGTCAGCCATAAATGGTGTGAGTGACATAAAAGCAAACAACATAAATGAGCATTAAGCATGGATTCTTAAACAACATGTAATAAACAAGAATACATAAAATATGACGTAGCAAGAAAACATGTAAACAACAAGTGAAACTAAACTAAGTGTCAAGTGTAGAAAACAAGAAAAACCACATGCATAAAACCAAGTCAAGAAAACACAAATTCTATATGCGGACTCTCTAATGCGTAATTGTCGAAGTCTATGCATCCCACTCTACATAGGTTCGGTGCAAGCCCTTAACGTCTCCACATTATAGGGTTCAATCCTCGCTATGCAACTAATCCTATCACGATGACTACTACGAGATAAAGATAAACGGTGAGTATTAGCCCATGTCCCGATAATTCCGGAGATAAATCCCACACCACAGGTAATTCCGGAGACTATTTCACTCACACCTGGATAATTCTGGGGATTATCTCACACCGTAAGCAATGACCTCATCACACGAATACCACATGTGCGTCGCCTCGATCCCGATAATTCCGGAGATCAATCCCACAACACAGGTATTTCCGGAGACTATTTCACTCACACCTGGATAATTCGGGGGATCAATCTCACACCGAAAGCCATACTGAGGTCCATAACCCATGTTCCCGTTCATCATATCACCACTAGTGCCTGTCCTTATCATTTAGGTTATTCAATTACTTAACGAATCTCCTAGAGTTGGTGTACCCTACCGGACTTAACTCAATAACAAAACAACTAAAATGCCTCAACAGGCCCAAACATAATGAACTCAGCCGCCGGTATACTAGGGTCACACACACCCTCTAGAGATCTAAACTCAAATATCTAAACCAATCTTCCAACATAAATTGTTCAACTCAACTTATCATCTTGAAAACATATGTTCAATAGAAAATAAAGTATAAAATAATAAGTTATAGCTTAGAACATTTAGAGAATAAATCATTTGAAAGAACATTCGAAATTATAAGAATACATCAGTATAAGTCGACTATAGAAAGCATAAGTTGACTGTCCAGAAAGAAAATTCTATGATTTTAAGAAAATAAGCTAAGTGTTATAAGTTGACTTATAAAAGTCATAAGTCGACTTACCAGAGTGTTATAAGTTGACTTACAAAAGTCATAAGTCGACTTACCAGAGTGTTATAAGTTGACTTATAAAAGTCATAAGTCGACTTACCAGCGAGAAATTCCAGAAATCTTCAAGAAAATATTCTAAGTGTTATAAGTCGACTTGTAAAAGTCATAAGTCGACTTATCAGAGAGAATTTCAATACAGCTAAAGAACATAGCAGCCGGGTCGTATCAGTCGACTGAAAGGTCGTGCCAGTCGACTGTCGGCCTACAGACTATAGTTTTGGTTGTGCACAACTCAACCGATACGTAGTTTTACTTCATGAAAACGATTTCTACGAAAAACATATTTCTTATGTGATCAAATTTAACTGGTAGAATACAAAATACTCCCTAAAACTAGATCAACTACTTGAAATCATAAAAATGGAGTTTTTGTTGATTTCTTTCAATTAAAACACGAATTTGTGCGTATAACCAAAATAGAGTTTTCTTAAAATAATTTACTGATCGCTGAAATAGTTCGTATTCAGATCCAAACCATCTGATTATCAAAACTCAATAAAAATCCCAATTTGGGTGTATTTTCTCAATCTCAACTAAATTCTCAATTCTCCAATTTTCATGTCAAGATCTCTTGATTCATAACTTTACCACTCAAGTTTCTCAAAACTGAATTCCTACCACAACCATAATCAAATTGTAATCACATACCACTAGGATTTCACAAGATCCAATTTTTCATCCAATCCATAATATGCATAATCATGTTCAACCCTAAACATGCTTTCTAGCAATCCAATTCAATATCCCAGATCCAATAAACATTCATAGATCAAACAATCAAATTGTACCAAATCACATACATAAACAAACCAACAAAACAATACATGTAAAATACACAAAACAAACAAACATGTCACTCACCTAAATCAAAACAACAAAACAAATTTACATCACTCACCTTAGAATGAAGAAACCTTGATAAGAATCCTCTCCTTTTTGCGAAATCCAAGATCCTCCTCTTGATCCTCCAAAAATAACAAGAACTTAATGTTGTGCAGCTAATGACGGCTGCATTTTATTTTAAATACCTGGGGTAAGAAGTTTTAGGGTTTTTAGACACTTTTTACAAAATACCCCTTTGAAAATATAACTTTACATAAATAGAACCATATATTTGGAAACTCAACAAAATCATTTAAATTGAGATTTAAAAGCAAAATAAACCCCTTATCTACAGTCGGCACTGTTTAAAAGTCCAGAAAAATAATTTTTTGCACTTTCACCCCTCAAAATGACAAATTTGCAAAAAGGTCCTTTTTCTCAATATTTGCAAATAGATCCAGTTAATTTCAGAAAAATCTAGAAAAATCCCAAATAATAAATAATTATTTTCCATAAAATAATTTTTGGCTCTTGAACTTTTTAAGAAAATATTTGCACGTGTTTCGCACGTATAAAAAGATAAATTTCCAGAAAATATTTATTAAATCTCCAAAAATCATTTTAATTATTTATAAACCTTTAAAAATAATATTTAAAAATACGGGGCACTACACTTACCCCTAACCTCTTTTATGTACTTATTGAAGCTCTCACTAACACTGTTGCGCAACATCTCACTTCTACAAAATGATGAAAAATGGCTTCTAGACCATGTGTGTGGATCTCTCTCCATTATCCAATTAACTGCATCCTGGATTTCCTCACCTAAAACACTCATTGCTTCTTTGAAATCAGCCACTGTATATGCACAAGAAGCTTTCCAAAGTTGTTCTTTCATTGTCATTGTGTTGAACCCATGCTCTTTAAAATTTGCATAAAGATGCCTACATATCAGTGTACACATAAAGTGAACTGTTATTAGGGAAATCATATTTAGTGAATGAGGTATCAGTTATACCTCCAAATAAATTATGTTGTCCTATGGCAAACAAAGTGAACTGTTAGTATGAACAATTGCATACATATATATGTTGTCCTATGGCAGACATATATGAATGCTTTCCTTGTGCAAAAGTGGATTCAAACATGTACTGCAAAGCTAATGAAAAAGTTAAAAGAGATTTGCAAAAGTGAACCTACAATTGTATCAATGGTCTGCAAAGACAACTAATATATCAATACACTGCCTTGTAAGTGTGTATGTCAATGATCTGTCAAAGTGAAGTGTTAGGTTCATCAAATAATATAAATTAGAAAATTTTGTAACTGTGTTGAATACTTGATACAAAACCTATGCTTTGCCATTGGGACCAATTCCTCACATGCTTGTATCAAACCCTGTACAAAGATTGAGTAATTAGAACTTTAAATAAGAGATTCCACCTCTACAAATAGACTGATATGGTTGCAGTGTTGAAGCAATACCTTCTGTCGATCTGATATGTAAGAATATATGTTCCCATCCCCTCCTAATGCTTCTACCAACAGCTTCAAAAACCACTTCCAAGTTTTTCTAGTTTCTCCTTCAACACAAGCAAATGCTATTGGGAACATTTGGTTGTTGGCATCTCTTGAGAAAACACTCAAAAAAATCACACTCAATCCATTCCTGAGATGGCATCCATCAAGACCTATCAATAGTCTACATCCTTATGTGAATCCATCAACACAACCCTTGAATCCAATGAATAGTCTACTGAAAGTTGGATCTTCAATTGTGCCTCTTTGAAAACCTTAACTTTGATCAGAGACCCTGCATTTCTTCTTCTCAAAATATCTGTTTAATCCCACAACTTTTTGAATTGCTCTAACCCATCACCTTCAATTAGCTTGGTTGTTTTTCTTCTAGCCATATACATCTGTCATCTTGAAGTTGTGATATTCATCTCTCTAGATACTCTGTTCTGTAAAGCACTCACTTTCAATGTAGGATCATCCCTAACATCTTCGACATACTTCTCAGAAAACCATGTTGAGCTTGCACAAGTTAATTTGTTAACTTTTGAACATTTGCACTGAGAGATGAAACTGTTTATTTGAAAGTGTATTTTTTCTTTGTTTCTTGAACCATGTATCCTCCAGTCACACCCTACAAAGCTTTTTGTCTCGGATCTCTTGTCCTATTTTTTGCATGCAGAAATCTTTGAGTTGCCATTCTGCAACATCTTTATGTCAATTTTATTTGTAATGCAGTAATGATGTTGCATCTTCCTCATTGCTTGTGCACTCTCAAATATCATGCCAACTTTCAATTGTGGTTCCTTCGTTATGTCAAAAGTTGGAGCTACTTTGGATCTATCTCTTCTTATACCATCCCATTCATCTTCACAACATTTAGGGAAGTTTAGTGTGTTACTATTTTCATATTCTGAACCTCCTTCACCGATGTTTAAACCATCAATGTGTACCTGAATATTTTCAGTAGAATTTATTCCTTTCTTCATTATCACATCAGCCCTTTGTTCCATTGTGTAGCTGGCTGCATTCCTCTTTTGTTTCTCTTTCCTTACTGCTTTATGATACTTGATCCATTCCTCAATTTCTGCCTCTTACTGACTCATAGCTCCAATCCCACCACTATCACCATTTCCTCCACCTACTTCTACATCCATCTCATTTTCACCTTATACACTTATGCTTGTATCTCCATCTATATCTTCTTCTTCTTCACATGGTTGAAAATCAGAATCTGACTCACTATTATATATGTTGTTTTCTTTAGAATCACCAAATCTGATATTCTTAGCCTCCTCTTCATATGCATCTTCACTTTCTGATTCTAACATCTCATCCTCAATTGAAGCATTTTAGAACATACCTATATCTCCCATTACTGCTTCATTCACAGTTGTACCTATATTTTATGTATGAGTATCCACATTAGCTGTATCACTATCCACATTATCTTGTTGATCTGCATCTGCAATTTTATCTCCCACGGCAGTTCTATCACTACATGGAGTTATTCTACATATACTCTGTTCCGAGACTGTGTTTATTGATGCCCTAGCTATGTTTAATGCATCATTTAATACTTCAATGTCTTTCTTTCACTACATGAAGCTTGATGAGCCTCAGCCCTTGAATCATTGATGACTTCACCCCTTCTAATCACAACTACTTCCTCTGCAAGAATAGTCTTATATGCATCAACTGTTTGCTTAAAATCCCCATTTGTAATCTCCAAATCTACCTCAATGTCAATAATTTCTTCTTTTTTTTCCTTCTTGATATTATCAATTTCCTCCTCATTCAAGCCATCCATATCAGCTAACTCAGGCACATCAACCAAATGTTCTATGTAAATTTCCTCCTCTATTTTGGGATCAACTTTGTGAGAAACTACTAAATTATAAAACAATTGGTCTGATGAGATTAATCTTACTGATCCTTTGATTCTCTTTATCAACAATCTCATGTACAGTCTGTATGTGCTACCATAATCATAGATCCACATTGCATCCCTTATATCAATTAGAGAGAGCTTGTCTTCATAAAACTATCTTTCCCACCCACGTACTCTTTGTGCATCCTCCCAGCAAACTTACCCCCATTATTAATATCCAACGAATACCTAACTTTACCCATTTCTACCTATAAAAAATTAGAAAACAATGTAAACATAATCCCAAAAACCCAATATGAAACATTGTTTGTAAGTACATATCCACTATGTAGCATAAGAACATGGTTGTTTGATACTATGACTACTTAACTAGCACATGCATGCATCCAATTTTAACTTTTTACAGTCTACCAAATCCTAATTGTATGTCAATTAACCAACATCCATCTCAACATTCAAACCAATCCCTAAAAAAAATTGCAATTAAAAGTGGACACTCATAACTCCAACAAAGAAACATAATCATCTTAATTTTCCAGAATTCTATAGGATTGTCTACAAAATTTTCAAAATCTTAACATTTGTACCAATTATATTGGAAAATTCATACCGCAAAATTTTACCACAATAAAATTCAAAAATTAGTTAACTTTACAACAAATACCATCAATCTATATGGAAATCTCACAAATTTAACACTTTCGACCATTTAATTGGAATAAAAATAACATTTGAACAACAAATACATTTAAAGGTTGCAAATTTACCAATTTTTCTGGAAAAAACTAGTGTCATCTTCCAAGCCTCTCGACCCACTTCTTCTCCTAAGTCCTCTCCACTTCAAATTCGACGTCCTTCGAATATCAAATTGTAAGTTGTTTACTTGTTCCAATTTTGGGAAATGTCAGAATGGGTTTCGATTGGCGGGGAAATGAAATATTTTGACAATGATTAGGGTTTTTTTGTTTTCTTTTAATTCCTTAATCTGTTCAGTTAGTCTAGGGGCATTGTAGTCAATCCATGTAAAAGATAACAGCATAGTGGCTCCTAATGGAAAACAAAGTTTAGTAGGTTTTTTGCCAAAAAAATAACTGAGTAGGGTTTTCTGCCATAAGAGTAAACCTCAGTAGGGTTTCCTGAAATTTACCCTTTTGATATCTTTCCTAATTAATAATTAATTTTTAAGAATTTTTTATTAATTAATTCAAATGTTAATTATTTAATCTGAATTAATAATTAAATAAAGAATATAAATAATAATTAAATCATACCTGATGATGTGGCATGATTTGGATCGTTGATCTGATTGAACTCGCTGGTCGAGGAGATCGGATGGCCCAGATCTGCTCCATGGGGATACCCGATGCACGAGCGCTACCTAGTGTTGTGCATCAGGTAGAATTTTAAGGAGATCACGCTCGTCCATCATGTGGAGCATGCATGTTGCAGAGATCTGACTGGCAAAAATCTTCATTTCCCCATTCTACATAGTGTGAACCTTACCCGGTGTTGCACTGGGTAGGGTACTTCGGGTGCTGACGTGGCACCATGTGGTCAACGTTGACTAGTCTACGTTGATTGGTCCTTTGTTTCTTCTTGCTTCCTGCGTGCAACGTAGTATAACGAATGTTTAACTGGTCAACGTTGAGCAGTCAACGTTTCGAAGGTGACTCTAAGATCTACAAGTCCTCCTCAGAATTAGGTTGAGGAGTAGTTCATCTTTTGGGTCAAAATAGGCTTGTAATGTCTTTGTCTCCAGAAAGTTGAGAAGAGGAGCTCTGTGACCTTGAGTTATGAAGTGGAGCTTCGGCATTAGAGACCTACCGAAAGGTGCTTCGTCCCCATGGGACTATGAAGAGAAGCTTTGCGATGGAGGAGCTACGAAGAGGAGCATCGCTCCCGAGGAATTATGAAGAAAAGCCTCGCCAGGTTCTAGGGAGAGCCACTCGAGAGGCGAGTTTTAGGGAGCAGCTCTAGGGTGAGCTCTGAACTCACTGGGGAGACAAAGGTTGCTCGGAAGGCAAGCGATGTGAAGAAGAGCATTACCAAGCTATAGAGAAGATCCATTCGGGAAGCGAGTTAAGGGAGCAGCTCTAGGGATGAGTTGAGCTCTAAACTAGCTATGGAAGAAGAATACCGCTTGGGAGGCAAGCGATGTGAAGAACAGCATTGCCAGACTCTAGGGAAGAGTCATTCAGTTGGCGAGTTGAGGAAGCAGCTCTAGGGATGAGGTGAGCTCCGAACTTGTTGTTGAAGAAGAACACCGCTCGGGAGGCGGGCGATGTGAAGAACGACATTGCCAGGCTCTATGGAAGAGCTTAGAAGAGGAGGCTAGACTCATAACATTGCTTATGGGAGGTAACGAGTTGTAGTGGTCGTCTCAAGTGTTGGCTCAGACTCCAAAGTTTACTTGCTCACAAGTTTGCTTGGAGTGGCTTTTTAGCCACTTTTATGGACTCTGAACAAAGTGACTCTGGGGTTAACCAGTTGTGAGAGTAGATCGAATGACAAGTCGAGCTCTGAATTTTCTTGTATGCATATTTCTAGAGCCACATGTGAGCCATGGCTATAAACTCCGGACTCATTGTCTAGGTACTATCAAGTTGTGGGAGTAGACCATCATGTGAGTCACGCTTCTATTTAACTGTTGGCAAGTAAATAGGAAGACTACCTCTTCAAGGGTATGGACTCCGAACGGGTTGTACCCTCATTTTGCCCAGTCAGGAGAGTAGCTATAGGGGGATCCACTCCCGTAACCCAGCTTATTAAGGGAGTTTATGGCGAGCGTTACTGAGGATTTAGTTTGTAACCTTACTTGGGGGAGATAACGAGTTCGAGTCACCTCGGCAACGAATTGAACTCCAAACTTTACTTGCACATAAGTTTTCTTGGAGTTAGTCTTAGTCGCGATCATGGACTCTGACCAAGTTGAATCTAGGGGTAACACATTGTGAGAGCAGATCGAGTGGTGAGTCATGCTCTGACCCTACTTATGTGCAGATTGCTAAATCGGCATACAAACCATGCTTTTGGCTTTGAACACATTTTAAGTGTCAGCTTAATTTGGAAGCACGCCACAAGGTGAGTCATACCTCTTACCTTGCTTGTTTGGTAAGTAGGTGGAAAGACTTCGGCCCAAGAGCGAAGACTCCAACAAGTTGTACCCTCGTTTATCCAAGTGAGATGAGTGGCCAGACTCTTGACTTGGCTTCAGAGGAGTTTGTTCCAGAAGCCAATGAGTCTCTGGTGTAGTTAGGTAGGAGGGTAGGACACCTGACTCATTGTGATCCTCTGAAATTTTGCACTCATATATTCAAAACAAAATACATTTTTATTGAAAAAGAAAACTAGTTGGCTGCTTTGATTCAAGCCCTTATTACATGTTGTGACTGTTATAGTATCGGCCTTTATTACATGTTTTGAACTAATGGGACTTAGAGGAGAGTGTTAAGCACTCTCGCTGAACTTCACAAGTTTCTCAGTGTTCCAAATTCTTGATATCTCCTTCCCCCCAAGTCTTCAAGTTGGTAGGCCCTGGACGTTCAGCTTTGGAGACTTTGTATGATTGTCATTTTCTCTAATATACTTGATGATTCATTCTTTGACCACTGGGGGGGGGTGTGGAGGTCTTGCTCACATGCAAGTCGCAAGATCTTAGTCTTGTCCTTCTCGAGGTCATCAATGGGCTTATAGGTGTATTGACTTCTCTTCAGAAGTGGTTCCACAACATTGAGGGGGAGTACCGAGCCCCCCATTATAGCAGTGTAACATGTAGGGGCTGCTGCTTGGCTTCCTTTCACTTTCCCTATCCCGAAGGATGTTGGGAATTTCATCTTCATGTGGAAAGTTGAAGGTATAGCGTTGAGTGCTGTGAGACCGAGGCAACCGAGGATGGCATTGTAGGCAGCCTTCATGTGGACAATCATGAAGTCCATGGCCTCGGTTTGAGAGGCTGGGACCTTACCCGCAGTTATAGCTAGTGTGACTATTCCATCTATCGGAACAAGGGCTTTAGAGAAACCATGTAGAGTGTATCCTACGGGTTTGAGGCGGTCTCGAGAGAGTTTAAGCTTTTCAAATGCATCTAGGATGTAGCGCCCCGAATTCCTAACATAGGAACTTGTGACACACTCCAGGATCTTTCTTCAAATGAGTCACAACACAACAAAAATCACAGGAAATTAAAAACTTTTATTACAACAAATTGTTATTACAATGCCAATGATTACAACAATTACAATTAATTGTAGAACAAGAATGTACAATAAAATTTGGACAGTAACTTTCACTTGGATGCTTTCCCCTGCTAGAGCTTTCCCGCGATCCCAAGTTGGCAATCCTGAACTGATAACTGTGGGCACGTCAGTTGATTACAACTGACGAAATACTATATTCGTCTGACCTCTCTACGCAATAATATAGAGATTCCAACCTCAACAATTACAAATAATATTTGATGCAAAGAAAAAGGTGGTGTTAAGCAAGTGTCGGTGTATGCCATAGCCTAATCTAATGCACACTATGCACACATGCTCCTAAAGCTAATGCAGCTTGGTTGAAAGATATTCATCCCATACTACAAACCCCCAACCAAATGACGTTGTTCAGTTTGATGGGGCTCGATTCCCCGCTATGCATCCTACTCTTGTGCTTTCTCCTGTTTCTGATTCCAGTGATGGTGAGGCTGCAGTTGTCGGGCTTACCCGTCGCTGCTGTTATTAGTGGTGTCCAATCCTCATGTTTTGTCCGCTATGCCTGGGGTCCTAGTCACAGGCTTACCCAGCGTGACTATGCAGGCTTACCCTGCGTGAATATGCAGGCTTACCCTGCGTGACTATAATTAAATCAGCTTAACCGATATGTTGCTGTATCTACGTCTCTCCGGACCTCACCAAAAGCTGATATATGGACACAAAGGCTCTCCGCAAGTGACTAGAGCAATTCCCGATAGAGTCTAGCTCACCGGGATATCTTCTAACCCGTTTTCCCATATTGATCAACAAAGGACCTGACGAATTTAGGGTTTTCCCAACTCCGCTACACTCGTCCTTACACTAGAACAGAACTTGCAATCGAGATAACGTCAACACTCCAAACCTCCTCAAAGGTTGTTACAGATCATAAAGGCATTTCTGCCAAGACAGCGAAGCCCCCACAGAGTCTTCCCAACTCCCCAGAGCATCTCGGGGTCCCTGTCCGCATTAAACGAACCTAGGATTCGCCATGCGTCCCCCTGATAGGAGAACACCCTCGCTAGTGCCTACTCTTACATTCAACCAAAACTCGATCTAGCCCTACCCAAGTATCAAAGCTACCCCATTCCAAGAATAAGGTTGAATTCAAGATTTGTTTTATCGATCAATTACTAAAAACCATCACTCTAGCCAAACACTAATTCTCTTTTCTTTTTATTATTAGAAGTATGAACCTCTAGAACTATCTCATATCATCCATCCCCTTAGCTAGGCAATCTATCCACCATTTCCAAATCCCTAACTTGGTAATCAACTTTGCTTGCCATGATCAACTAGTTCACTTCCATTTGTAGATTCTCCCTAGTTAGTTACCTTTAACAATAATGGATTTCAACCCATTCCACACTAGGACTCAACTAGCCCTCTAGTCCGGCCCAAGGGTCGACCCGCCTCGACCCACACTTGGCACGAACCCACGGCGGATCGACCCCGTCGATTCCCACAACCGCCATCCATGCTTGGAGTTTGATCGCATCCTCGGCCCGACCAACAAATAGCCCCCTACTAAACTTAACGCTCCACGGTCCTCGACAGGTGGTAGCTCCAAACACAAACCATGGAATCCATCCATATACGGCAAGTACGTCGGTGCACGAGTCATCTCCTCCAACGCGTTCAATGTGATATTCTATCCATCTAGATTTGTCAACAAGACTTAATCCCACGGTCTCAAAACTCAACCGATGTATCCCAACGAGGTACAATATACTAGGAGTAAGTCCTAACCCAAGAATATCCAAAAAGGGGTTCTAAGAGTCCTAAAAATGACAATTTAAGATTCCAAACAGAAAGCACACACTTGGCATTTATGCCAAAACGGAGTCATTCCACGTCCCGTTCCCTTGAGGAATCGCGGTCGGGCGCTCCCCATGCTTCTACTCAAAGTAGACAGCAAGTACAAGCACACAATGAGTATGAATTTCATCCCAAAGTGGTTACAACAATACCCCAACATCCAAATATAGTTTTCACTTCAAAACATTGAACAATATTGTTTATATTGGGGTCTACAAGCAACTATGGGCTACTCCTAGCAAGAAACTTTAGATCACTTAAGTCCTAACTCATATTCACACTTATAAGATGATTCTTAACCTCAAACAGCAAATCTAAGCTAGTAAAGTACAAGTTCAAACTCATCTTCACGAACATGGTGCAAACCAGTGAGCTCTATGTTTCACAGTGTTTCTGTCGTCACTTGCAAAAATCGTAAAAAATCGAATACTTGTCCAAATCAGGATTTATTGGTCATTCCAGATAGGTCTATGTGCCTACTAAAATTTCCTAGTTATAAGGCTCTTCAGATAAGGTCGTTTAGATATTCTTATGAGTCCATCTTTAACAAGTATACAGACTTCCAGAACAGCAGATCAGATCAACACAGTCATGGGATAAAATCCATTTAAAATAGCATATGGTGTCAGATCATCATGAAATTTTAGAATCTAGTTCCTGACAAATGATGTTACAACACTCCTAAAAATCAGGTGATTCTACCAAGTAGGTTTCCAATTATGTTCTTTTGAATATCATCCAAAAACAGGGCAGTAACAATAGCTGTTCTGTTTACTAAAATATCTAGCTCAGTTTGCATGATTTTATTGACATAGCTACTGTGGTCCGAATCTCATGAAATTTGAAACGTAGGTATTAGGTACATCCAAAAATAACGTACTAAAATTTTAGATCATTCCCATAAGCATGCAGTGAGATACAAGTCATTCTTCTCACAACAGTAACAACAAAAACTGTTTCTTTTTCTTCTGACCAGCATGCAAGTTTGCATTTTATTTTAATCGCAGAAAAAATTATAAAATATGGAAAAATTAATAAAGGTGTACGACACATAAATAAACCTCATGTAAAAATTTCAAGTTAGTCCAAGAAGTAGAGTTCAAGTTATGAGCTACGGACTGACAGCAAAAATCCAGCTTTTTAACAGGATTTTCTGTTTTGGGTTTCTTAGCACAAAACGAGTTATTTAAGTTCATACAAGAACATGCATTTCATTTTTCAATCACTACAACCACCATTCAACAATAAAAACAAAACAAAGAGATTAGAATCACCCACCTTGATGAGTTTGATGGAAAAGAGATCCTACAAGCTCCGAGCTTCAAGGTTTGTCTTCTTGCTCCTAGCTCCTTGCCTTCTTAGCTCCTTGGCTCCTTCTCCTTGGCTTCTCTTCTTCTTCTTACTCCAAATCAGTAGCAAGGGGGAAGTTGAAGGAGGTGAAAATGAGAAGAATGGATGAGAAGGGTTTAAAAGAACACAAAAAAGAGCATGGGGGTGTGTTTGGCCTAATTTGGGCATGGGAAAATGGGGGAGAATCTCCTCTTGCATTGGCTCAAGAGGGAGGTGGAGTGTAGGAGTAGAGAAGAACTCATCATGAGACAATCTGAATTCAAAAAACCCTAACCCTTCTTCTCTTTTTCCTCCTTTTCTCATGTAATTTTTGGTCTTCATGTCATCTTTTTTTTTTGTACAGGACATGTCACACTACAAGTGTGTGTTCATGGCTCATAGGTCTAAGGAACATGGTTTGAGTCCATGACTAGCTCATGGTGAGTCTAGTTGAAGTTTAAGAAATAATTCTTAAAAAGAAAAATAAATAAGTAAATATAGTATTTTAGTGCTTAACAAATCATACATATATTCATATGAAAATCTGAGTTGTACATAGGAAGAGTATGTTTACTGAGCTACCATTGTCTACCAGGATGTGGCGCACCTCAAGATTTACCATGTCTAAATTGATGATTAGTGTGTTGCAATGATGTGTTCTTACACCTTCAAGTTCCTGGTCTGAGAAAGTCACCGAGACTTGATGAGTGAAATTTGTACATGAATTTATTACTCATTTTACGCATAAAAATTGTCATTTCTCGTTTATTTCTTTAAAATTTATCTTCTTTCAACTTAATTTTATTTATTTGTTTGATTTTGAAGGAATGAGATGGATAAGTGCAAAAGATAGGCGTTTTGGTAAAATCAAGGAAGAAAACAAAGATAAAGATTTCAAAATTTAAAATTTAAAATTTGAAATTCAAAATTCAAAATTTAAAATTCAAATTGATTTTTGGATTAAATTAGTTGAATGATTAGTTTAAAATCTAAAAGATTAATCTTAATATGTAGATTTTTACTAACTAATTATTTAAACTTAAACTAATCCTATTAATTAATTAACTCTCCTCTTTTTATAAAAGTTCAGCACCTAGAACTTGTACAGATATTTTGGACATGAAGATGGACCAATATTAACTTTTGTTATAAGTTAAAGATTTCGGTCGTCGAGTCTTCATCTAAATGAGTACTCATACGTTATGAACGGAGTTCTTTAGCTCCGGAAAAGTTCATTTTACTGTAACTGTGTGCATAAATCCAAGAACAGGAAATTCGGGTTGGGAGTTTCGGATCCGAGTTGGCTGTAATTGTGTTTATCTTTTGAGGGTTTCTTTGGCTGCTATATGTAAAGGTTGATATGAGAAAAAAAGAAAAAATATATCTTGGAGGCTAAAGAAATTGGAGGAAACGACTCATCATGTAACAACCCGAATCCCAAATACACTGAATTCGAGATGTTCTACAGGATCTTTTCACTTTCTTTAGTACAATTTTACAGGGAAATTAAAACTTTTCATCATACATCAGAGATTACATCAAATTACATCTTTTCTTTTGCACAGCGGAAGTAAATTTTACAACAATTGAAATAAAGTACAACAACATGATACAATCTTTAAGCATCCATTCTTCTTTAATCTTTAACATGACATATACCTGCATATAAGACTGTGGGTACGTCAGTTTATTCAACCGACGAACATTATACACGGCCATCCTCTCTATGCCGGAAATAGTATAACTTAACTTTTCATATTTAGCAAACACAAGCTTGTCACAATTCAAACTAAAGGGACTACCCTATTGATGTCGTGTTGTGATTGTGCACTTAGTCCTTAATGCAGTTAATTATGTTACATGACACTAATGCACACTTGTTCGGATTCTATGCATCCCATACTACATAGGTCCGAGGGCAAGCCTTTATTCGTTCTTCAACTTTATAGGGTTCAATCCCCCGTTATGATTTAATCTACTACTGTAATTACGGTAAGTATCCTAGATGTTATCTGACCTACGAACTCATGTTTAGGCACTCTGGAGTAGTACCCTCACCCAGACGCATCATGAAAATTCCTGGGATACGCTCTCACCATAAACATGACACCACCCGTAGTCTTCAAACATCCCACGAGCGTCGCCACTGGGACGGTACTCTGGAACAGTATCCTCACCCAGACTCGTCATGGGAATTCCTGGGATACGCTCTCGCTGCTACCCAGGGTCCTCATACTCAGTGTTTTTCTCTTACTTTCATCACATCTTCACTATGCACTAGTCCTTAGTTTTATTAAAAATCATGAACAAAATTAATCTCTAGAGTTAGCTTCTCCATCAACCGGACTCATTCATTCATTTCATCTTGACCAACCTTGGTCTAATTTCATTTTATTTCATTTCTCGATGCCGGGGAGACTTAGCTACTCTATTTCAAAATTTCATTTCACAATCTTCAACTCATAAAATTTTCCATGTCGAGTTCTCAAACTCACATATATATTCTCTTTCAATTCATGATTTCTCATTTGTTCACAAGTCCATAATGAATACTTATAACTCATAAAATTCATATTCATAGCCAACAATTTCTTTTTTTTCAACATGATTTCACTTCATAATTTCACTAATAAACATTCATACTTCATATTTTGCACAATATTCTCAAGTGAGAATCATGTCACACAACAAAGTTCTTTTTGCCAATTGCTTTCTAATAAATCCATTTCAATTTATCTTTATAAACTAAAATTTTCATAAGTATGTATCTTAGAACCATAGCTTTAATTATACCATTTGTTCACAAACTACATTATATTTTCTTCAAATAATACCCAACTCAATCTCATAAAATTCCTTGTATTTTTATGAAAATTACCATATTTTTCTCACATTTTTTGGACATCACAATCTCACAAAAAAAATATTTTTTATAAGTGCCAAAGGGAGGAATCGAACCCAGGCACGGCAGAGAGAGAGCCAAGAGCACCCGCCAACAGGCCGACTGTGCTAGCGGTATAGAAGGAATGAATTAAGTGTATAGGGTTTGGTCGACAGTTATGTATATATATACTCAGTTGGTAAAAAAAAAAAAGTGGTGAAGGCCGGGTTCGAACCGCACCGCTCAGAGAAGCAGACCGCAGTCAGAGACCGCCTGAGCCACTGGCTCGGGTTGTCATGAACCCAACCAAAATCCATAAATGCTATTTTTGTACTGTTTTAAAAACAACTCGATGTTCACATAACCATAGTTTCTTATTGCTTTGCTAAAATTTACTGAAAACTTCCAGATTAGTTTTCACTCATACCAGTAAGATAAAAATAATTTTTTGTGCTATAAAAACGTATTTCTTCCCACAAATCAATGAATTACTCATTAAATCTACTATTTCTTTTATTTTCGACAATGAATAATCAATTAGTCTTCTAATCCCTTTTTGTTTCACAATTCTCTTATGATAATTTACTGTTGTTAATCTTTATTCACAAATTTTTGGATTGGTCCATATCCACATCAATAAAAAAATTCATTTAGCGCATGAATAAGTAAAACTCAAAATACTAACTTTTGAGTAGTTCTACTTTGATAGCAACCAAGTAATTTCATTGGTTCATCTATGTCAAAATATACTACTACTCATTGATTAACATAATTGCAACTCAAGCATTCAAGAAAACTCTCTATTCAAATTTTAAAGTGTGTCATTTCCTTAATCAATTTCATGTTTCAACCATTCAATTAACAAGCAATTTAATGGAGATTTTCACACATCATACTAGCAATATTCCACCATCATTCAATTAAACTAATAATCATAGAAAGTTCTACATATAATTTAATTTCATGCTAGAGTTCCACACACAAATTAATCACATCATTTCAATCCATTCATATACTAACTTTTCAATTAAAGTGGACTCTTATTAGTATTTTTCATGTATAGTGTTGATAATAAAAACTAGCATGGAATCCTATATTAGAAATATGAAATGTTTTACCCACCTTGAATGGAGAGAAAACACAATAAAGCAACCAAGTCCTTGTAGATGAAAGCACCACCTCCTAGCCAAAAGAGTGCACAAACTCCAAGCTTCCAAGCCACCACCGAATGCTTCTCTAGCCCCAACCGAATACTTCTCCTCCTTTGTGATGCCGGCCTCCCCAAGCAACAAAAGCCCACACAACTCTCTATCTTTTTAAAACTCACACTATTACAATACTATAACTTGGAAATATACTTTGCATATGAAAATTAGCCATGAGAGGGGGGGGTATTTATACTAGGAAATGAGTGAGATGGAGGGCCAAGATTGCTTTGGTGGTTGTAAAATGGAGGGTCTAGATTAAGGTAGGAGTTAGAAAAACTACCCACTTCCATGAAACCACCTCCATGAACACCATGATCCAATTCAAAAATCTCTCCAAAAGAAGAAGCAAAAGAATGTGTGCAATGCACGTGTACGTGTAGTGCACGTGCATGCAACTAGTCCAAATTTGTACATTCTAAATTTGTATAAAAATAAATTAGTTAAAAAAAAGTCTTCTACATGACAAGTTTAATTAAAATAGATTAATTCATGGGCTTTCTTTTTGGGCCAAAATAGTTTATTAAAATAAATAAAATAAAATACATTTGGGCTTTTTAAGGAAAAAAGGGCCTTTTCATTTAAATTAAAATAAGGCTTTCTATTTGTTTTAAAAAAACTTTTTGTACTAAAATAATTTGAGAAAATATATTTAAATATTTATACACATCATGATAAAATAATCCAAACAAAATATTGCACGTGCACACTACGTGCAAAATAAATAATTTTTCATTTATTGAAAAATCAGGGTAGTACACATCACACCATTGGAGAGCAAGAGCTATAGCGTTCATCAAGATTGTCTAGAGTTCTTTTTCCTCTTCAAATTTCTATTATTATGCAATCCAATACAATATTTGTTAGTTTCAATGTTATCATGAACTAAATTTATTTTCCTAGGACTTCGATGTAGCCTAGTTTTAAGAACACAATTCTAATTTCATATTATTTTATTTTCCTATTTTTCCATGGTGGTGTGTTTAATTTTTGTTCTTAATGTTTACAATTGTTTGGCCAACTATTGTATGATTTAATGAATCATGGAGAGACTGAGAGGTCGTTTTTGATTTAAAAATATAGAATAAAACACCATTGATTGAGCGAAATAAGATGTGATTTACCGCGATTAATGTGACTATAAAGAAATCCATAGAACGTAATGCGTCTTCAATTAATTAAATTTGCATAGAGATATGACAAATTGTTAATTGGAGAAATGTTGGGTGTTGTTAGAGAGAAAACATTGAATAATTAGGGGATTTTGGTCTACAACTTAGAAAAGTATAATTTCTTATTACATGGATGAATTGTGTGTGATTAACTAGGTGAAACCAAAAGGCCTAGAACAAGTTTTGCTATTAACAAACAACAAAATTTCATATTTTCATTGTTTTTAATTACATTAGTTTGTTCTTTAGATTAATTTAATTTAGTAGCTTTCTTTATCAAATTTCGATCAAGTAAATTTCGGTACTCAATAAAATAATTAGTCCTTGTGGGTTCGACAGTCTTTTCACTTAAACTATATTACTTGTTGCGATTTTGTACACTTACAATTTCCCATCCAGGACTCCTAAGCCTTTAACTGGAGAGGTGGGGGGGTTATGCACTGAGTTTACATCCCTGAAAAAGGCTTTACGAGAGGAGTTGGACTCTCCTCCCATTGGTCCCCGGTGGATGGAGTGGAGAATTGAAGTTGGTTTCGAGTCTTGGGACATTGAGGGTTTCTTTAGGTGCTTGTCAGCCCCAAGGGCAGGAGGAGGTAGCCTATTCGGATGAGGCCTTCAAGTTCTTCTCTAAGATATTTGCAATCATCGGTGGTGTGTCCATGGTTTCTGTGAAACGTGCACCACTTATTCCTATTTCTCCTCCTGGCTAATGAGCTCATCTTGGGAGGCGGCCTTAGTAGCCCTTTCTTCTCAACCTCCATGAGGACGGTGGATATATTTGCATTAAGGGGAGTGTAATTCTCAAAGTTTGGTCCTGTGGAGGAGTGACACTTACTTGTGCTATCCTTCCAGAAATTTTTGGGTCCCTCTTCATTGTCATTTTTGCGCTTGTTTTTGGAGGAAGACTACCCTATAACCTAGGGGCAGAGAGCCTCTAGAGCATCTTCGGCCCATTTGTATTTCTCGATTCTTTGGAGGAGGGCAAAGAAATCCCGATGAGGCTTCTTTGCGAGGGATACTTTGAGAGATTTATGTCTCAGATTGTGTTCGAAGGCAATGATAGCAGTGGACGAGACAAGAGAAGGGATAGCTTGTGACTCGGCGGTGAATCTTCTGACAAAGTCCTTGAGTTGTTCTCCTACTCTTTGCTTTAACTCGAACAAGGAGGTCTTGGTCTTCGCAGTATTTTGGCTACTCACAAAGGGGGTGAGGTAGAGTTCGTCAAACTGGTCAAACAAGAAGATGGTGCTTTGAGACAGGTGGGAGTACCACTCCCCTGCTGGTCCCTTGAGAGTTGCTGAAAAGGTCATGTAGAGGAGGGCATCAGAGGCTTGGTGGATCATCATGAGAGTTTTAAAACTCTCATTGTGGTCATCCAGGTTTGTGTCTCTATTGTAATATTGGAAGGTTGGTTGCTTGAACTTCTCTGGGATGTGACCTTCAATGATAGACTTAGAGAACGGGGCCCTACTAGAGCGATAGCTTTGGACATGACCCCCTTCCTTTTTTCGATTTTTGCAAGGCAGTACTCCATTGCTTGGAGGCGACGGAGAACAAGGTCTTCCCTTGGCTCGGATCCTATTGAGCCGCAGGGTTCTTTTTCTTGCATAGTTGAGAGATGGCTCTTACTTGTTTGCCAGCCCCTATTTGGGGTTGACTTGCAGGGCTTGGCAGATTTCATCTCTGAGTTCACGAAATTTGGCCCTTGTAACGGCGACCTCTTCTAACTTATGGTCTTCAAGAGTGCGCATATGATGGGGAGGATGTCTTTCTCTGCTCCTTGGACAGGAGGAGGAGGAGACCTCCTGTGGCGTGGCTGAGGGGGGAGGTGCTCTAAGCGGTAGCCTTGGCCTCGGGTACGCCTATTTTCGAGGTGACGATGAAGTTTTTCTCCTGCTGCAAATTGTTGATAAGTGTACGAATGTCTGGCAGTATCGCGGGTACAATAGGAAGCACCCCTGGAGGCACCGCAGAAGGAACTGTAGAGTTCCTAGTTGTATGGACCGAGGGTCTGTACCCCTTCGACCATTCACGATGAGGCCTGAAGTGGCGTGCAGAATGATGCGGTTGAGAGTCTGTTGATGCATCCTCGATGAGAGGAGGTTGCAATGTTGAGTGATCAACCTGTTGAGGATGACCTGGAGGTTGCCACTGAGGAGGTTGTGGCCATGTTTGAAAGGGCTCTTACCCTGTTTGAAGGGGTTGTTGCTCCGTTTGAGTGGGGTGTTGCCCCACTTGAAGAGGGGAGGAGGATTGTTGGCTGAACGGCTAGTGGCCATTGCATTCTTCCTCTTTGGAGGCATAGTTGGAAAAATCAGTTATATACTTACGAAGTTTGGTCGGTGATCTTTTTTGTTTCCCACAGACGACACCAATCTGTTGCTTCTAATTTTTGTGTGGGAGAAAATAGATATTGTGAGTTATTTTATGGAAACCAATAAAAGGTCTGACATTTGCTTTTCGACGGAGTTGATCGCCGTAAATTGTTCTTGACTCAGAAATCTGATTGTGGTGAACAACTGGATTTGATCTGAATAGTTGTGATCACTCTTATTGACATGTAAAATAGCATGAAACACCAGGGTTGGCCCCAATGATAGACCCTCCGATGCCCAAGTCAAAAAACTCAGAATGTATGAAGAGTTTTGTGAACAAAAATCGTGATTACCTTGTTTCTAAAAAGGTCATGAGGTATGTATAGTCACTATGGGGACAGTTTCAAGATATTGGATTTATCTATATTTCTCTGTGTTGTGATAAGGTTTGTTATCATTTTTAATATAAAGAGTTCAAATTAGAACTCTTCTCTTGATAAAGAGATTGAGTTTTTAAACTATCTCTTATGCATGGAGAGATAGAAGTAGTTACTCTCTAGAGATAGAGAATTTAAACTAACTTCTGTGCATGAACTTGGACTCATACATGCTGGGTTGCTATGGCAACCCAGTATGATAGGACTATTTGAGTTGATGGCCCTTAAAGCAGCCCAACTTCTTTTTACGGGCATGTGTCTGCTAAATTTTATGTTTTACCCCTAAGAGCTTTAGGATTCGTGTCCGATTTGAACATTCCCGATTTGGTTCTAGTTTTACCCATATCAGTGTACTTCTAGGATTAATATTTATGTTATCTTTATTGATCCAAATTCTGAGGTTATGATTAACTTTAGTTACTTGTGAAGTAAATCATAGTTAAGTTTAATGATAAGTTTGTATAATGAGTTTATGAGCATATATACGTACATATACAATATATCGATTAATAGAAAATATTGAGCTTGGTCTGCAATGTACCAGCTTGCTGCTTCCCACATGCAAATTTGCATGATTCCATCCCTCAATAATAGATAGCGTATTTCTACATTTATATTAGGGAAAATTGCACTTAACCCAACCCTACTTTTATACCTTTGGCACTTAACCATAAAGAATTTCTTTTTAGGCACTAAACCCCACTGTATTCTATTTTTTGACAGTGCACCCACATTTAACTAATGTCGTTAATGTTTGCATGGATTGCCTAAAATACCCCCTCATTGGATCATATTTAAAGTAATTAAATCTTGAAACATTTTTTCCTGACAAAATAATTGGCATAACTCCTCGTCTCCCATTTTCACCCAAATCTGATATTGGTATAACTCCACGTCTCTTATTTTCCCCCACATTTGACATTTTCCCCCGAATTCGAAAAAATAGGGACTTGAATTACAAACTGATAAGGAGGTGGATGGATAAGTGGGAAGGACATGGGAGAGGAAGTGGGTCAGAAGCTTGGGTCGAAAGCTTGCAAGACGAAAGTGAAAATATTTTGGGTTTTTTTAATCATCAAAAATGTGCAATTAGGTTAGGTTTAGAGTGTGTTGTTAACTAGTTTGGGTTTTCTCTGAATGTTTTAGATTCTTCTGGTCAATTTGCAATCCTTTGCTAGTTTTTGTTATATTTCTGATTTAGCATATAGTGAAGATTAGGTACATTGAAAAAGCATGAAATTGGATGCATACATGTGGTAATAGAGTATTCTCATTATCAAATTACCATGTTCTCATGCTTAATAGTGGATTAGTACTTTTATGGTTGATTATATGTTCTATTTCAGTTGTAACGAGTGAAGTTAGGTAACTATTGGAGATAAATTATGGGGGGATGTTTGTTAGGAGCATGCACAAGGAGTATGTTGGTGGAAAAATTAGTTATATGAAAGATGTTGATGCAGATCTGCTTTCTCTCATTGACATAAGGGATGCAATGTGAATTTATGGGTATATGAGATTGTTAACAGTGCTTCTGAAGGGTACACTAAGAGCAATAACATCAGATCAATTGTTCTTGTCACGCTCCACTTCCTAAGATACGGGAACACGAGCACGTAATAAAGGCCTATTGAATGATAAGAATACCATCCATAGCTGTAACAGATTAACTCAACAATATACAAGAGAATGCAACACACAAGAAAGAATAACCACATAAACAATGAATAAACTCCAAAATAATCATGAAATAAATTCACCAAATATTAACCAACATCTGGGAAAAGTAAACTTCGGGACACACAAGCCCGGAATACAAAGTATGACATAAGCAATAAAATAAACAAATAACATGAGATAAGTATAGTAGTCTAATGATTCAACTTCGATCTTCAGAAAGTTTTCTCAGTCCCTTAGTCAAATTTCCTTCTGTACCTGCAAACTCATTGACTAGAGGTAGAAAAAATATTGTCTGTTAAAGCAAGTTATGGACAGCAAGTAGTGAAAGCAAAGAAACAATGAAGATATGGTATGTCAAGAAATAATGGGCTAGAACTAAGTCAAAGATCAATGACAATAACAAAAGTTGATAATAGAATTAAAGTCTAGAATGCATGATGCAATAAACAGTGATTATAATCAATGATGCAAGATCAATAACAATAATCATGATCAAGAATGCGAGTGTCAATCCTAGGTTAATTAATATTTTATTATCTTATCTAATGCACATAATACAGCGTCCCATACCACAGGTTCGATGAATGCAAACAGCGATCATTTAGACTACGATGGTGAACTGAACAGATCATGTACTCAACACAATAATCAACAATTAACAATTAACAATCAATATTCCCCAATCAATAATCCACCATTCACAACAAGAATTAATCTAGAATGAGGGGCCCTACCGAGTACAGTCTCCGATTGTTCACTACCAAGTCGACCCTTATTTACCACGGCTTGTTAATATTTTATTATACTTAAATGTGGACATGCAATGGATAAAGAAGTTTCGAAGTGATTTCAAATAGATGGCAAGGCTATGCAATGCGTGATACAACTAATTCTATTCCCTAGATGCAAAATCATACATGGATATATAAGCAAAACACAAAACACACATTCTAGACAGTAAAACGTTGCTGTACAAAAATTAAATTTTCCGTTACTACAGAAAAGTAAATCAGGTTCCGTTAGAGATTCTGGAAATTAAACTCTCTGCCGGTTCCAGCGAATATTCATACGACATATAATAAATACAGGAACCAGGCCTCTAAATTCATCCTTTACTGATTACATGTTCATGCAGCATGTAAGAGTCAAAATACATGTATACAAAATAGATTGTAAAATCCTTTGAAAATCTCATAAAAATAATATTTTAATTCATAACAATGTTTAGTAACAACAAAATTACTTTCATATTTTATTTCTGAAATTTGATCTACTGTTTTAGTTAATTAAGCAGGGTGATGCATATTTAAACTGCATTATGGAATTTAGACGTCACTGTATGAAAATATGGATATTTCGCAATCTGTAGTTCGGATTGCAAAATCGTTAGATGATCTGGATTCCAGACACACAAGTCTATAATTCTTATTTAATGAGTTCTAATTGATATTATCTATAGATATGTAAAAATCGGGTTCTTTACTGAACTAGTGTTCTAACAGCAACCTAAGGTCATGTTTTCACATTTATAAAAGGTCTGAAAAATTATTAAATAATCTTATAAAAATAATAATATGACACCTAGTCATGTCTAATATCAAAAAATAAAATTTCAAGTCCTAGTTATGTTGGTAGCATTTTATTTCAATTAGGAAAATCAAGTTGATGTATCTCTGGACAGAAATCTAGAAATTGAAAACATAGCAGTACTAAAAATATGATATCTTTTAGTTCGTAACTCAGAATCTAGTTCTGTAAAAGGTTCTGAAAAATAGACTCAAAAAGCTACAGATGATGTTCACAAAGTGTTTTTATATGACAACAGAAACTAGGTCGAAAATTCAAATCAACACATGGAAAACATCAGACCAACAAGTAGATTATTATTAAAAGGTAGCAAAATAATCAAGTAAGCATATGATTTTGAAGAAAAAATTACAGAAACACATAGTTAATCTTTATGGTGGAATTCTCCTATTGATGAGACAAATTATTATCAACATAGCATGATCATCACATTCAAACAAAAAGCATTCAATCAACAATGTCTATATATATGTTCAAATCTAAGTATTCATGTCATGTATGCAAGTGACTATATACAGACTGGGTTTGAATCAAGGAAAATGGCATGAAAAGTGGACTACTACTTGGTTTCGCTAATGAATCCGTAATAGTCTTTTTGAAGTGTTCAAACAGATAAAAATATGATAATCAAAAGGGGAGCTACTTGCAGAGATCAAAGAAAATTCTTGAAAAAGAAAAATAAAACTAGTTCAAGAGCTACTTGCCTTAAAGATGACGACTCTGAACACGAAAGAATAAAGGGACAAGGATCCTGACGGTAACAGTACACGTGCAACTACATACGGCCAACACACGTGTAAGAGACCGCGATAGCAACACGTGCAACACAGCAAGTTGACAGTAATCAACCGCAAGAACAGTGACACAAGCAATGGCGATGGTGGCAAGGGCAAGAATGCCGGTAGTAGGGGACGGCAGCGGTCGGGGTGGTCACCGGCAAGGCGAGACAGCAGCTGTAACGGCAAGAGACCGGGATGGCAGCATGTCACGCCCCGCTTCCCAAAAGAGAATACGGAATACGGATACGTGACCAAGCCCAGTGAATGATTTTCATCATCTATAAGCTGTTCAGGAATCTTTACAACATCTCACAAAATAATTAGGGTCGGAAGCAAAAGAGTCAACCACATATGCATAACTGAATTAAATAACCAACAGAATTTACTTGAAACAAAATATATTAATCTCAAATAAATCAAATCTGAACAATTCAAATTCCTGGGTCACATTACCCAAATACAAAGTAAATATCCAAGTACTCAAAATACATTGTTCCAAAGCAACAATAATAATAATAGCAAAAAGATGTCCAGCACTAATATTTTATTTCGCCAATGTCGTCGGGCAGTTGACCATCCTGTCTACAATTAATAATTGCAGGAGAAGGTAAGAGAAAATAAGTACCCATCAATTACAAGTTACGGGCCACTTATAATGTAGGATACAAGCACATGGAAAAAGGAAAACAAATAGCATGAAATAATGCATCAACAATAATAACCAGCATGAATCAGTAAAACAAAGTCAACTATCATGGTATACTAACAGTACAGATGTTTGTGTCAAATGTAGTGTCATATGGCAACTACAGTGTTCAGTAACAGTAAGCTTGGTATATCAGTAAATCAGGATAACGGTATAACAGTATCAGTCCAACAGTATCAGTCTAACAATATCAGTCTTATGTCCTTACAGTCTTGTGTGTATTACTAGCTAGGTAGCACTTCATGCATCTCATATTATAACACATGGTTGCTACAACAAACAGCTTCCCTTTTAGATTTCATAGTGGACCATAATGGGGCAGTGTACTTAGGAATCAGTAACAGTAGCAGTAGCAGTAAAAGTAACAGTAATAGTAGTAGTAAAAGTAACAGTAACAGTAGCCGTAGCAGTAGCAGTAACAGTAACAGTAGCAGTATGGAACACTAGTTCCCTTCCAAGTACACGTTTCCATATTTTCCACTACTAGATCTTCCCTTAAGAAACCCCGGCTTGATCACTTTTATTATGGTTATCAACAAACATGATAGTACATGAAATAGTGTGAAACTAATATGTTATAATCAGTATTAGGTTCAGGGAAACAAATAAATATACATAGATGATATATGGTCACATCAACGAGCAAAACAGTGAATGTTCATATTCAGGACAGCATGACAGTACAGTATTAAAACAATGATTCCAGTTACTGCAGAAATCCAAATCTGAATCCATCAAAGAATCTGGAAAATAGACTTCCACATGAATCCAGCGGTTATATATAAGCCATATAGTAATTCACAAAATCATAACTCAAAACTGATTTGAATCCAGAAAACACGTTCAGCAAGAATCTGGAAAATAGACTTCCACATGAATCCAGCGGTTATATATAAGCCATATAGTAATTCACAAAATCATAACTCAAAACTGATTTGAATCCAGAAAACACGTTCAGCCAGAAATCAACAAACCCTATTCAAAGTCAGAAAAACAGTATTAAAACTCCTCAAATAAATCCGGGAAAAATCTAGGATAATTCCCTATATGTCTAGTATCAGAATATAAAGTTTCATAATATTCCAGTAAAATAAGTTTAGCCAACGAAAATCAGAAAATATCAAGAAACGATAGTTTGGCAAATCTGGAATTCCCAACAATGCTGTACGAAAACTGTAATATCTCGCAAACCGTGAAATGAAATCCAAATCCACTAAAGGGCGATGAAAATAGACAAAATAAGAAAACTTTCATATTTTCTAAATATTTTCCATACAATAAAATGAAATAGGGTGAAAATGCAAATCATTATAGAACAGCGAGCAAAATACAGCAAGTATAGCTTTCATAAACAAGCATGAAACGGCATATAAAACTTATCAATAAAATCAACCAAAATTCTGGGTAATCCCTAGATAGATATAGAAATACTGTGCAAAGGTTCAGGTCAAAATAATATATTTAGGACTAGTATCAAAATAGTTTAATCATCAAAATCATCATGAAACGAAATGTAGAAATAGAATACACCTATGTAGTAAAATAGCCATAACTCACTCATACGAAAACGAAATTGATCCAGGTAAGAGGGTTTGGAAAGAAGACAGATTTCACTACAATTCATGTCTAATACAAAAATTAAGAATTCTGAACTTAACATGGTCTAAAATACAAACAAAACTGATCATCGACAAATACAGATTTTCTCTTGGAAACAAAACCAACATAAACCACACGAAACTCGTTCCAGTCACAATCAAACATGGTATAGAGTCTACTAAGTGTCCAAACATCATGAAATAGAGTATATAACATATTCACAACCATCATATCATAGGATCTCATCAAACACATAAATTCACCTAATTATCTCACATATATGAATAGATCAAGAATGGTCAAACCTAGTTGTTTTCATGTCGATTTTGTGTCGTAAGGCAACTATGGTTAAATAGCACAATAGAGACAAAACCCATCAAACATAACACACACACGAGTTGTCTCTAGGACCCAACTACACTATAAACGGTATTTTTGACTTGTATCATACAAAAAAATTGGAGTATAAGTTACTTGCCTTAACCGGTAATGAAAACGACGACAACTAAGAATAACGGGAACAGATTCCCGACAACGAACGCGAACGAACGAGTCTACAAACCAAAACGAGCACAACCCACGAACACGACACGCAACTATGAACGGGAACACGAACGGATTCACAAACACACCAACTAACAAATATTCGACAAACCTAAGTAACACGTGCCACAACAGAAGAGCGAGGAAGCAACGGCAGCGGGTTCGCTGTTACTGGCTGCTGGCCCTCAGGGCGGTGAAGAGGCAGCCTAGAACAGGGTTTAGAATAGGGGAGATGAACAGTCACATGAACAGGTATAAATATGGGGAGAGTTAGAGTTTGGGTTGAGGGGGTTTGCGGGTAGGCTTAGGCACAGGTATGGGTTGTGGGTAATTAGATTTAGGGAATATTAAGTAAGTGGATTTTGGGTAGTTGGATAGTAATCATGTATAGGAGAAGGGGTTTGGTATTGGGTTTAATAAAATAAATGGATCTAAGTAGGATTAAATAATGGAATGAAGTAGGGTTATTGGGTTCAATAATTATAGGGTTCAAAATAGGATCCAAATAGAAATAAAATAGGTTTTAAGGGTGATGATACAAAATGAGGTGACAAAGAATTGAGCAGATAAAATAGATACAAATGAATAAAATAAATAGAACCCAAAGAAATAAATCGAACAACAAAGACGAACGAATGAACAGAATGAATTAATAGGAAACAAGGAAACCAAATAAGAGGCAACCATCAAGCAAAAGAATATATTGAAAAATAATATCCATTATACGGACCAAGAAATACACAAGAGTACAAAATACCAAAACAAATACACAAAAAAATACACAAAAAGAAAAAAAACGGGGTTACAATTCTACCCACCTAACAGAAAGAACTTTGTCCTCGAAATTCAAAAAGAAGATACATAGGGTAACCCCCAAAAGGAAAACAAAAAGAACAAAATAAGAACTACTCAAACAAATGAGGAAACTTCTGCTGAATCTCCTCCTCCAGCTCCCAAGTTGACTCACCAAGCGAGTGAGCATTCCAAGCAACACGAACCAACTTGATGACCTTGTTCTTATGCACTTTCTCCTGCCGGTCCACAATAGTGACTAGCAGAATCTCACAAGTCAAATCCGGCCGCACGATCAACTCAGAGTAGTCGATCACATGACTCCCATCGCGGATATATCTCCTGAGTTGTGAGATATAGAAAACATCGTGCACTCCTGATAATGCTGGCAGCAAAGCATGACGATAGGCCACCCTGCCTACTCGTTCCAAAATCTCAAACGGCCCAATAAACCTAGGGCTAAGCTTGCCCCCACCACCGAACCGAATGACACCGCGCCACGGCAATACCTTAAGGAAAATATGGTCACAATAACAAACTCCAAAGCCTTCTGATGGACATCAGCCCACCGCCTCTGCCTATCCTGCGCTACCTAAAGATGCTTTCTGATCTGAGTCACAGCAACAACTGTCCTGGTGATCAACTTCGGACCCAACAACCTCCTCTCACCAATGTCATCCCAACACACTAGTGATCTGCACTTCCGCCCTTAAAATACCTCGAACGGTGCAGCTTTAAGACTGGCCTGAAAGCTATTATTGTACGAGAACTCTATGAGATGCAAATCGTCCTCCCATGATCCGCCAAACTGCAACATACAGGATCGCAACATAACCTCAAGAATATTAATGGTCTGCTCTGACTGAACTCCGCCCGCTTCAAAACCCTCACGATGAAAGGGTGCAGTGGTAGCTTCAACCCCGAAATAAAGGCGTCCTCGAGAAACATACAATAGCTCGACTCCAGAGCTGTGGTCGGGCAGATTCCAGGGTTCGGCATCAGAAGTTCGAACTCCTTCGGGATGAAGTAGACCGCCCTCAGGATATTCAGATAGTCCGCCCTCAAGACGCACTGGATGCTATCCATCTTAATCATAAACCTACCCTCGTCCCGCAGCAAGGAGGTGAACGCGACAAGGCCCTCCACATCATCAAGGTACATCCTGATCAACCCCGGGTTTCTATGGGACATGGGGGGAAACTCGAACCCTGGTTCAGGACCATATTTGTCTGGCGTGGGCGGGCAATCAGAACGAATCCACTTCCTCTTCCTCCTATGAGGGCGAAGCTTCTTCTCTGAAGATGGGGTCACTAATGGGGGCAGAGGCGGAAGATCATCCTCCGCCTCAGTTGCCTCCCCCGCGGTTCCTCCTTCCTCTTCTCCCTGACCATTGCCTCCCTCGGTCCCCTGTTCGGGCTCCTCCTAGTTGTCCTCCAAACCAAGCTCTTCCCCCGTGGGGTCTCCTTCCTCGTGCGCCCCCTCCTCTACAATCCCTTCTCTCTTGAGGTCTCCTTCTTCGTGCTCACCCTCCTCCACAGGCTCCTTACCTGGCCTACAGAATCATAAAGGTTGAACGACATAAACTATTTCACCTTCGCCATCTGATCCTAAATCTGACTGAACCTCTTCCTTGATTCCAAGGTAGCCCAGAGACCAAGATGTCGATGCTGACTCACCGTCCTCCTCAGAACGACCTGAAGAGCTTACCTCAGAGCCGAACTGAGCGCGCGACATTACGAATCAAAAATACTAACCTGGAAGTGTTGAGCTACGGGAAGATCACCGGAAAAAGGTTGTCGATGGCTATTGGAGAAATTCCTGTTCTTAAGAGAAAAAATGCAAAGTGTGGAAATGAAGGAGGGGGGAGGGGGGAATTTATAATAGAGGAAGAGACTCCTCAATTTTCGCAAAAAGATCTAACCGATCAAGATCCAATGGCCACTAGGATCTGAATCACTTCGATTCTCACACCTGTGATGTCATCCTGGGGCACAAAATAACCTCTTTACCCCCAGCCCTTTCAGCCGGTACGATGGCTCGGAATGCATGGCCAACTAGGGCTCGGCGCTCGGATGACACTTCGAGCCACAAAAACTTTCTCAACAAGGTTGAGGCTTGGTGCTCGAATGACACCGCAAGCCACAAAAACTTGCTCAACAAGTTTGAGGCTCGGCGCTCGGATGACATCGCGAGCCACAAAAACTTTCTCAACAAGTTTGAAGCGCAGCTCTCGGATGGCACCGCGAGCCACAAAAATATCTCCAACAAGTTTGAGGCTCAGCGCTCGATTGACACCACAAGCCACAAAAACTTCCTTAACAAGTTTGAAGCTCGGCTCTCGGATGGTACCGCGAGCCACAAAAACTTCTCCAACAAGTTTGAGGCTCGGTGCTTGGATGAACCGTGAGCCACCAAAACTTCTTCAACAAGTTTGAAGCTCGGTGCTCGGATGGCACCGCGAGCAACAAAAACTTCTCCACCAAGTTTGAGGCTCGGCACTCGGATGACACCGCAAGCCACAAAAACTTCCTCAACAAGTTTGAAGCTCAGCTCTCGGATGGCACCACGAGCCACAAAAACTTCTTCAACATGTCTGAGGCTCGGCGCTCGGATGATACCGCGAGCCACAAAAACTTTCTCAACAAGTTTGAAGCTCGGCTCTCGGATGGCGCCGCGAGCCACAAAACTACCTCAACAAGTTTGAGGCTCGGCGTTCAGATGACACCACGAGCCACAAAAACTTCTCTAACAAGTTTGAAGCTCGGCACTCGGATGGCCCAGCGAGCCAAAAAGTTTTCTCCAACAAGTTTGAGCCTCGGCGCTCGGATGACACCGCGAGCTATAAAAACTTCCTCAACAAGTTTGAAGCTCGGCTCTTGGATAGCACCGCGAGCCACAAAAACTTCTCCAACATGTTTGAGGCTCGGCGCTTGGATGACACCGCGAGCCACAAAAACTTCTCCAACAAGTTTGAGGCTCGACGCTCGGATGACACCGCGAGCCACAAAAACTTCTTCAACAAGTTTGAAGCTCGGCTCTCGGATGGCACAGCGAACCACACCAACTTCTCCAACAAGTTTGAGGCTCGGCGCTCGGATGACACCGCGAGCCACAAAAACTTTCTCAACAAGTTTAAAGCTCGACTCTTAGATGGCACCGCGAGCCACAAAAACTTCCTCAACAAATTTGAAGCTTGGCTCTCAGATCGCACCGCGAGCCACAAAAACTTCCTCAAACAAGTTTGAGGCTCGACGCTCGGATGGAACCTGCGAGCCACAAAAACTTTCCCAACAAGTTTGAAGCTCGACGCTCGGTTGACACCGCGAGCCACAAAAACTTTCCCAGCAAGTTTGGAGCTCGGCGCTCGGATGGCACCGCGAGCCACAAAAACTTTTCCAACAAGTAAGGGGGCTCGTCTCCCGACACTCGACGCTCGGCTAAGCGAGCTCCGGCTCCTGAGATCTCGACGTCTCGTTGCTTTTCCAACAAGTGAGGGGGCTCGTCTCCCGACCCTCGATGCTCAGCTAAGCGAGCTCCTGCTCCTCAGATGTCGATGTCCCCTTGCTTTTCCAACAAGTGAGGGGGCTCATCTCCCGACCCTCGACGCTCGGCTAAGCGAACTCCTGCTCCTCAGATGCCGACGTCCCCTTGCTGTTCTAATAAGTGAGGGGGCTCGTCTACCGACCCTCGACACTCGGATAAGTGAGCTTCTACTCCTTAGATCTCGACGTCCCCTTACTTTTCCAACAAGTAAGGGGGCTCGTCTACCGACCTTCGACACTCGGCTAAGCGAGCTCCTACTCCTCAGATCTCGACGTCTCCTTGCTTTTTCAACAAGTGAGGGGGCTCGTCTCCAGACCTTCGATGCTCGGCTAAGCAAGCTACTGCTCTTCAGATCTCGACATCCCCTTGCTTTTCCAACAAGTGAGGGGGCTCGTCTACCGATCCTCGATGCTCGGATAAGCGCGCTTCTACTCCTCAAATCTCGATGTCCCCTTGCTTTTCCAACAAATAAGGGGGCTCATCTACCGACCCTCGACGCTCGGCAAAACGAGCTCCTGCTCTTCAGCACTCTATGTCCCTCACAACTCCAAGAGGGGATCCCATTCATCCTATCCCGTTGGCCTCTCCAGGAAGATACGGATCCCATTCTTCGCCATACACACCACTCCATTCTTCCTACAGAGGCAAAACCACTCCTACACAGCTGGGTTATCCATTCCTCCAGGAGTGGGGGGCTCCTGATGTGGATCAGATGACGTGGCCCCATCTGGGCCACCGGATCCCCTCAGAAACAATGCTTTCTTGATCATCGGGTCAACACAGGGTCAAACGGGCTTCTGTTGCAACAGGCCCATGAGCCAACAGGTCCAACCCGATCCAGCAAGGTCTCAGATTCGGTTCCCTGCCTATAAATACCAGGCCCTTCCATCTATTAACAGGTAATCAATCTTTTCCCTCTAAAACCCTAGCTACTGTTACTCTTCAGTAACTAACTAGACCATCGGAGGTCCTGCCACCAGGATCAACCCCGGTGTTCCTAGGCCGAGTGCAGTTACACGAGATCGAGCCGAGCCTCCAGATCCGAGTCGAGCATCCGACCTCAACCTCACTCCTGCCTACTCCTGAGCTGCTCCCTCAGCCGAGGGTCAGGCGTATAGCTAGTACTGCGACTTCCACTTTATAAATCGAGAGAACTCACACCTGTTGCAGCCACCCCCAAAAAGAAACCGCATCAATATGAATGCAAGAAAAATGAACAGTAAGTTGTATAAATGCAGAGTAAGTGAAACATTGGGTTGTATAAAACTAGAAAGAAAACAACGAGGTATGTATGCACAAAATAGGTGCAGAAGTGAAGTATTTATATGCACTTTCCCATATTGTTAGAGCATCCATTGTTGTTGGCTAAAAACTCAAATATTAGAAATCAATTTAGAAATGTCTCACAGTCTTTTGCTAAAAATCCATAATTTAGGATAGAAATGAACAGTAGTCTGCTAAACTTAGCAGTGCCTTTAGACAATTGCTAAATATAGGAGACGGACGATGTTCATCCGTTTGACGAAAGGAACGGATGAAGATATGCCATCTTGTTAAAAAAAATGAGAGACGGATGAAGATATTCCGTCTCTCGTCGAAACAATTTTTTTGTAAAAAAAATCACTCAAAACACGCCAGACGGATGAAGTTGTTCCGTCTGGTGTGTTTTTTTGATTTTTTAATTATTATTTTTTAAACCAAAAAAAAATCGAAAAACACCCAGACGGATGATGTTCATCCGTTTGGTGTGGTTTTTTTTTTATTTTTTTTTTTATTTTTTATGATTTTATCAAACTTTAAAATTTAAAAAAAAACAAAAAACCAAAAACCAAAAACACACCAGACGGATGAACATCATCTGTTTGGTGTGTTTTTGACTTTTTTTTGATTTTTTTTGTTTTGTTTTGTTTACCGAATATCAAAAAAAAAAATTACAAAGACAGAAGATGATCTTCTGTCGCTTCTATTTTTAGACTTAGACAACTACAGCATGGTCTTTTTATTGCTATTTCTAAATGCTATATTTAGCAATTGACATAAAAAACGATAGTGGACTTACACGTGCTAAAATTTAAGACATGTCATGAACAGTTCTATACAACTGCTGCTGCTTCATATACTAAAGTTTGAACTCTTAGCGAATTTGATAGCAGGCAATAATTATTACTTATTGGTAAGCCAGGGGATTGTTACTCAGTAACCTGTTCATCCAACCTCAATGAGTATATTTGTTGGTTCTCAAGATACTTTAATCATAACAAGCATTTCTGCATTATCGCCATTACTTTTCTAGTTTTGTGTAGTTCAACTTCCGGATGGAGATACAATATATTGGCGCCTCTGCCCTATTTAGCTTATTGAACTCTTGCAATATACAGATGTGACGTATTAGAAAAACCCAACAACATAGCTCATAAGAGGATTTAAACTTTTTAAGACTTATGTTGGCATACTGTAGAATTTTAGAGCTAGTTTGATTATATTGATGGTTCTGATACAAGTTTCAAAGCTAAAAATTCTACAAACACAGCCAAATCTAAGGAACAAAAGAGGGTATTGGGAGTATCTATTGCAAGGGTTTTGCGGTTGATTTTGGTGTGGGAACAAACAGATGAATATGTGGATTCTTTTGGAAACAAATAAGACAAACTTGTTGACTTTTGGCTTGCATTTAATTGTTTCTTGCTGCTGCCGTTAACCTGCAAAAAGTTCGATACACCGGAATGGATCCCAGCGACAAATCCCTCGACGCTCAAGTCAGTAATCAGGAAGATTATGACAGAGCTATTTGTGAAAAAATATTGATTACCTTTCTAATAGTGGGGAAGAGGGATATTTATAGTCACCTTTAGAGACAGTTTAGAGATAATTATTTATCTCTATGTCCCGGAGTTTTTGAATAAGATGTAGAGTTTAAATCGTTTCATAATAAGAGATTTGGTTTAAACCGCATCTTAGGAATAACCATAAATTTAAATTACTCATTAAATAACCTGGGTTGGTTGGTGATGGGTTGTCACCCTAACCCAATAAGACAGACCATTTTTTATTGGACTTGGAAAAGACCCAGTTTTCAAATCGGGCCCGTTTGTAGGTGAAATACCGTTTTACCCCTAAGAGCTTTAAGATTCGTGCCGGATTTGAACGATCCCGATTTGAACGGTCCCGATTTGGTTCTATTTTTAGCCATATCACAATCCCCCCACTCCTAAAGACTGATTGTCACAGCCTTTGAGCGGTAGTTTTGTCCGTTTTAAATGGCTAATAGAATTTATCGGAGTTCTCAGGGATGTTTGGATCTTGCTCAAGATGTAACGGTGTCTTTTTGAGCTTGTAAAATTCCCAAAATTATTTGTAGAATTTTCTGGATTTTTTGTGAATTTTTCAGATTTTTCTGAATTTTTTCCAATTTTAAAATCATTTTTGAATTTTTTATTCAATTTCCAAATTTTAATAATTAATTTTTGAATTATTAATTAATTATTCTAATTTAATAATTATTTTTTTGGAAATAAAAAAATATTTTTCCGAATTAATAATTATTTTTTAGAATCTTTAATTAATATTTTTGAATTTTTAATTATTTTTTCAGAATTATTAAATAAACAATTCAATTTAATAATTAAAATTAAAGAAATAACCTTGATGACGTGGCATAATTTAAGCCGTTGATCACAATCAGGTGAGTGCGCATCGGGAGGCGGGGTGTTTTCTTGTGTTTTCACGCTCGGAACACGGTTTGCTCTGATCGTGCCGATTGTGCACTGAGAACGCTCGAGATGACGCCACGTGGCGGTGAACGTTGACCGTTGACTCGGTCAACGTTGCCCCTCCCCCCTTTTTTCTCTCGACTTCTACCTCCTTCCTTCGACTTCTCCTCTCGACTTCTCCCTTCGACTTCTTCGAGGGCGAGCAAAGCCCATTGTCGACGAGAGGAACTCGTCGATGAGGGCTCGCTGGTGAGAACAGAGAACAGAGGAGCTAAAGCTCGGTGATGGAGCTCAGCAGAGGTTGAGCTTGGCGAGGGTTGGAGACGGAGCTGTTCTTGGAGCTCGGCTGCGATAACAGAGGTTCGGCGAGGGATTCGAAGCTCGTCAAGAGAGCTCGGCGAAGCTTGGAGCTTAGTGAAGGTGAAGGAGACGGAGCTCGGCACTGGAGCTTGACGGAGGTGATGGGTTTTAAGCTCAGCACTGGAGCTCGACGGAGGGTGAACACAGCGAAGGTGAAGGAGACGAAGCTTCGACGGCGTGGGTGATGTATTGGCGAAGAAAAGAGGAGTCAGAGCTTGATGGAGAGACAGTAGCGCTCGGAGATTGGAGCTCGACGGAAGGGGGAACTTGAGCTCTGCATTGGAGTTCGTCGAGGCTATGGTGGAGCTCGATGAAGCTTCGCCGATGGAGGTGGTGGAGCTCGACACTGGAGCTCGATCGCGGCGGCATCGAGGTCAACATTGGAGCTCGGCAACGTGGCAAGTTTGGGTTGAGGTCGAGCTGGCGAGGTGGCTGAGGATTTTTCTGAGGTTGGCTCTGAAGTTGGGTTTTAGGAGAGGGTTCTCTGAAAATGACGATCTAAGGAGTTTTGCTTATGGGTTTGGATCCAAAATAGGTTCTAACCCGACCCGTTAACCTCCTCAATTTTTTTTTGGCGAATTAGTCGCCGATCATGATTTGAGCGTGGATTGGGGGGAGGAGTTTTTCTCCATTTTCCAGTTCTGGGATGCGTTTGCTCCGATTTTGGATCCGAGCAACGTGGCAAAATCAGAGGCGTCGATCTGGATCGGACGTGCATCCTGAGGCGGAGATTTTCCCCAATTTCACGTTCGGGGATACATTTGATCAGATTTTGGATCCGAGCGACGTGGCAAGATCTGAGCCATCGATCTGGATCGGGCCCGCATCCTAAGGTGGAGATTTTCCCCAATTTCACAAAAGTGAAAAGAATATTGCCAAAAATTGAAAAAAATGGTAGTTCCGTTCGAGGACACATTTGCTCGGATTTTGGCACCGAAGAGCTATGATTGCTCGACTGCGTGACACATGTCGGCACAGCTGTGTTGTAACCCACTATTCCGGTGCTACAGATATCCAATTGAGGCATTTGACCCCTCGTTTCAAAGCTGACCCGAAGATCTACAATTTCTCCTTAGAAGTCAATTGAAGAATCATCCTTCTTCATGGTCAAAATAGTCCTGCAACATCTTTGTCATCATGAAGTTGAGAAGAGCTTTGTATGACTCTTGGGAAGATCCATTCTTAGAGGCGAATCTAAGGAGCATCTCTAGATGAGTTAGGCTCCAAACTCTCTTGGAAGGAGGCCACTCGGGAGGTGAGATAAAGACATCACCAGGCTCTAGGAGAGAGCCATTTGGGAGGCGAGTTTGAGAAGCAATTCTATGGGAGAGTTGAGCTCCGAACTCGTTTGGAAGAAGGTCGCTCAGGAGATGAGCGGGAGGAGAGTATCGCCATGCTCTAGGAGAGAGCCGTTTGGGAGGTGAGTTTGAGAAGCAACTCTAGGGGAGAGTTGAGCTCCGAACTCGTTTGGAAGAATGACACTCGGGAGATGAGCGGGAGGAGAGCATCGCCAGGCTCTAGGAGATAGCCATTTGGGAGGAGAGTTTGAGGAGCAACTCTAGGGGAGAGTTGAGCTCCAAATTTGCTTGTGGCAAAATTTAACCAGTTGTGGGAGTAGTATGAATGTTCGTTTTGAGCCCCGAAACCGCATACTTGCAAGCTGTGAGGGCAATTTCGAACCATGATTGTGAACTTCGAACTAGTTGTTACGGGGTTATCAGCGAGTTGTAGGAGCAATTCCGAATGGTGAGCTTCTCTGCACTTGCTTGTTTGCAAGCAGCTAAAGCGGCATCGAATCAAGTGTTGGACTCCAAACTTGTTGTTTGATGGGGTTAACGAGTTGTAGGAGCAATTCCGAATAGTGAGCTACTCCGCACTTACTTATTTGCAAGCGGCTAAAGCGGCGTCGAACCAAGTGTTGGACTCCAAACTCGTCTTTTGAGCTTAGTAAGTTGTGGGAGCAGTCTTGTAGGATAACCTGAACTCCGAACTTACCGTTTAACGAGTCGTAGATGTGACTCAGAAAGATAGAAATGAGGCAAATGCAATAATTTTAAATAGAAAAAAGCTAAGTTTTATTGAAACAAACTAAGTGGCCGCTTCAATGGGGCGAGCCATTATTACATGCTTTTGGCCGTGTTACAAGTATCGGCCTTATTGAAAACTGAAAACCTACTTATACAAGAAGGGGTTGAGCACCCTCGTGGTACTTCATTCAATGCACAATATTCCAAGTCTGTCTTCCCAACAGAAGAGGGGAATCTCGTTGAGTTCATCAACTAGTTCGGGACCGAACTCACTTCTCGGATGAATGACTCTCGGGAGGAGTTTGATTCTCCCCCTATTGGACCTCCATGGATTAGGTGGAGGATGGCCCCAGGTTCGGAGTTTTGGAACTTGACGGGCCTTTTCGGTTCGCTTGTTGGCTCCTCGGGGTGGAGGATCGGCCCCGTCCTTTCTGACGAACTTGGCCAGGTCTCCCCGCTATATGAGTTCTTCGATCTCTTTTTTGATGTCCTAACAATCATCCGTGTCATGGCCATGGTCCCTATGAAAGCGGCACCACTTATCCATGTTCCTTTTCTTGTAAGGGGTTTTCATTCTAGGGGACCGCAGAGTAGCCCTTCCTTGTCCACCTCCATAAGAACTGTAGCACCCCGAATTTCTAATATAATATCTCAGAAATACGTGGCACAATTTCCAGAATCAACTTCAATGTTATCATAAACATAGCAACCAAATACAAAGAAAAATTAAAACTTTTTATTACATCAATTGTTTACAAAGCACAACGGAAAATTAAACACCTTGAATTACAATTTCTCTTTTACAACACATTCTTTTACAATTTACATAAGCCATATTATCATTCTACCACATGCATCCAAATCCCAAGGTATAGGTACCTACCTGTAAAACATGAGGGTAGAGATAACCCTAACCCCCAAAACTACAGGGGTCAGCCATAACGGTGTGAATAACATCAAAAGAAAAGCAACATAAATAAAACAAAAAGGTTAAAGTCATAAACAACATGTATCTACAGTAAGAATAAATGAAAAGAATATGAAATAATAATAAATAAAATATGAAAAGATCAAGTGAAACTAGACTAAGTTTCAAATGTAAAAGAACAGGAAACAACATGCATAAAACCAAGTCAAGAAATACCAATACTATATGCTGACTCTCTAATGCATACTTGTCGGATTCTATGCATCCCACTATACATAGGTCCGGTGCAAGCCCTTATCGTTCTCCTCTTGATAGGGTTTAATCCCCGGCTATGCAACTAAACCTACTACGATGGCTACTACGAGATTTAGACATTCTGCAAGTATCGGTTCTCGCCCTTGGAATACCGGAGGCCAATCCCACTCTGCGGATCATTTTGTGGCCTATTCATCCATCGTCCCGAAAAACTGGGGATTGTCTCACTCCGCAGGTCATCCTGGAACCCTCATTGCACAAACATCCCATGAGCGTCGCTCTCGTCCTTGGAATACTGGAGATCAATCCCACTCCGCGGATCACTCTGTGGCCCTTACGTCCATCGTCCCGGAAAATTGGGGAATATCTCACTCCTTGGATCATCCTGGAGTTCATAACTCACGTTTGCACTCATTTCATCATATCACCATCTAGTGCATGTCCTTATCTTGTTAAGTTAATTAATTATTTACGAACCTCCTAAAGTTCGTGTACCCTGCCGGACTTAACTCAACTGATCAACCACAAGGCTACAACTAGCCAAACCACAAAATTTCAACTGCCGGTGTACTGGGTCCCACTCACCCTCTAGAGACTCACAACTCAACCATCAACACCAAATCTTTCATTAAAACTCTCAATTTCATTATCAAACTTCTAACAATCAACAAATCCAAATCCACTTAATATACTCACAGATTTCATAATCGAAATAAAGTATTAAATCCATTAAATAACAGAATCATATTTTAAAGACGTAGAAAATCACAAGATATCAATCCCTTCGAAAACTGTATATATTTCACTTTATAAAGTCGTAGAAATACAATTTAAATTCTATTATAATTAAATTATAAATCTTTGTAAAATATTGTAATCTGTAGTAAAAACTTCATCTAGAATAGTAGATCAATAATCCGTAATATCGAAGAAATAACCGTTTAATGAAAACATCAGAAAACTCAAGAAACCCATAGCCATAACAATGACAGTCGACTATCGCAAATGACCGGTTGACTGTCCTGCAAAAATTCGAAACTCAAGAAAACCCACCAGCCAGAACAATGACAGTTGACTGTGGAAAATGACCGGTCGACTGTCCTGCGAAAATCTAAAACTCAAGAACTTACAGTCGACTGCCACTTTTAGTTCAAAAGTGGTTGGTCGACTGTCGAGCCCAAAAATTTGCCATTTTCAATTTCATGCACATTTTACTGATACTTCTATAATTCTTTGTGAAATCTTAAATTGCAAAAACTAATTTCCTGAAATGGTTCAGTATGACTTGTATAACATATAGGAGTTCAAGATTACAAAATAGCAAATTCTTATTTAAAACTTCTCAAAACCGATTCTATGTATGTATGTATATATATATATATATATATATATATATATATATATATATATATATATGTTCATGTAAGTGTTCAAGTATCAGTTATAGCATCAAAACTCATCAAATAGGAGTAGTATACTGTTTAGATTTAGTTTCAACATCAAACAAATCGAATCCAATCGAAAACTCTCAAACATTAACTTTTGACAATTCTTCAAAACAGTATATTGAGTATATATGTATAAGTGTATGTGAGTGTTTATGTGGATCAGTAAAATTAACCAAATCATGGTATAGGAGCAGGGTAAGGTTTGATTCAACCTCAGTTATCAAAACAGCTCGACAATCCAACTCGAAGACCTCATGAAAACATCAAAATCAAATCGGCTGAACACCTTCAGACTCGAAACTCAAAAAAACTTCTTTTACTCAAAACTCATTCTTTTAATTCAATAACCCATCTTATAATTCATTAACCACTTGTACAGTCACTCACATCAGCATACTCATGAATACGTACAATTCTAACATGCATAAACCAAGTTCGCTTCATCAAAAGCCTCAAACAGATCATATACATAGTATACACAATAAAAGCCAAGTCTTCATTTATTCTTTAAGAAATAACCATTGTACAACTCATAATAATTATTCAAAACATCAAGATCATGAAAGAAAACAACCTACTTGTGATTCCTATTAGGTTCTTTAACAATCTCAAGTCATCAATTATATAATTCTAATCATCCATAGCATAGTTTCATGAAAAGATTCAATTTATAGTTCATCTACTCATCAAGGTTTATTATATCTTCATACCAATCCCTAACATACTTTCTAATACACAATCACCATATACAACATGCTTAGAACAATACAAAAAAAACAAACATATGTCACTCACCTCAATGAAGAAATCAATCGAATTAATAAAGAATGAGAAAAAGTCCTTCTTTTGCACAATCCAAGATCATTGCTTTGAAAATCCAAGAAATTAATAATAAAAATATATCTTATTTTTTCAGATGAGAGGGATGGCTGTAGTGGCCATAATTTAGGCCGAAATCTGGATTTTTTAGAGTTTTACAAGTTTATGGAAACATCCCTTAACAAATTATACTTTACATATATAAACCTTTCTTTAATAAAGTTGTTAAATAAGTTAAATAAATTAAAATAAAACCAAATCCTTTTACTACTGAGTTATCCAACCATCATGCATAGCCAAGAAATTAAAAAAAAAAAATGATTTGTACTAAAATGGTAATTTTGCACAAAAATTCCTCTATTTGTAATATTTGCAAATAGGCCAAATAAATATCAGAAAAATCCAGAAATTTCATAAATAATACCTACTAACAAATATTAGATTTTCCAAACAAAATTTCTGAATTTTATTTTTCAAGAAAGATATTTCCACAAGATCCAACCTTAATTTCATATTTGCAAAAATATCATATTTGTTTAAATCTTTACCAAATCAACTCTAAATAAAATTTAAATAGATTTTATTTTCAATGATGACCATGGCTAGCCCAAAAATCAACAAAACTAATTTTCATTATTTGTTTGAGAACCAAATCGATTTTTTACATAAAAGTCCCTCTCTTTCGAAATATTTATAAAAATAGTTTCTTTATTCAGAAAAATAGTTAATTATAAATAGTAGAATTTATTCAGAAATCTAAAAGTGGAGATTTGTACCCCAAAAATTATTTGCACGTATTTTGCACGTGTAAAATCGACAAATTCGTAAAATAGTCAAATAAATTAAAATAAATCTGAAAATTAAAATATCATAAATAAAAGAGGAAAATCAATCATCAACCATAAAATTTTAAGAATTCAAAATTTCCTAACTCTGCACGTGCAAAATTGCAATTTCAAGAAAATCGTCAAAATAGTCAACTTTACCAATATAATATTATTTAATAATGCAAAATAAATCATTTTATTTTGCGGGGTGTTAAGAACTGTTGATATACTAGCATTGAGGGGGATGAACTTCTCAAAATGAAGAGCTGGGTAGCGCTGGCCATTGTCGTCCTTCTGGAATTTCTAGGGCCCTTCTTCGCTTGTATTCTTCCGTTTGTTCCTGGAAGATGACTCCTCTTGTCTGGGGGGGTTGAGAGCTTCTTCCGCTCGGATGTACTTCTCGCTCCTAAGCAGAAGTTCCGAGAAGTCCCGAGGAGGCTTCTTGGCAAGGGACGCCTTGAGGTCGGCGTTATTGACGTTGTGCCTGAATGCTGCAGAGGCCACTGATTGGTTGAAAGAGGCAATAGACCAGGCCTGGACGGTAAAGCGCCGAACGTAATATCTTAGGTGTTTACCCTTTCTTTGGCTGAGGGATAGCAAAGATTGTAACACCCCGTAGTTTTCAAAGTGTATAAAAATATATATATAAAATATATATTGAATAGTTGTTGGCTGTTTGTTTACAAGGAATGAACACTAATATAATAATATATAAATATAATAGCCTATGATCAAGAGTCACCTAATCGGTTAACCAACTTTTGAGAGACAGCCTGTGGTGGGTAGTTGTACTACATATTATCTAATTTGTCTTATAAATTGTATAAATTGTCTGAGCTAAATAATGGACCACCCGCAGAATCGGGGTACGGTGCAGGATGAAGAGTCACCAATTTGGTTAACCACCTTTTGAGAGGCCACCTGTGGTGGACAGTTGTACTACATAGTATCTAATTTGTTTTATAAATTGTATAAATTGTCTGAGCTAGGGGCAAGGGCATTACAAAGATGCACTTGTTTTCTCGGCTCGACGACTGCTAACAAAGTGGGTGAGGAAGAGCTCCTCAAACTGTTTGAACAAGAAGATAGAGGATGGGGGTAGACGGGAATACCATTCTCGCACTAGTACTTTCAACGTTGCTGGGAAGGCCTTGCAAAAGGAGCGCATCCGAGGCTTGATGAATCATCATGAGAGTTTTAAAACTCTCGATATGATCAGCCGGGTCTGACTCCCCATTGTAGGATTCAAAGCAGGGCAGCCTAAAGGTTTCGGGGACCGGAGCTTCGATGATGGCCCCAAAAAGGGGGGCCTGCTTAGGGGGAACTTATTGGTCTGTTATTCTTCTTCGGAATTGATCTTGTTGATGTGCATCTCCATCTCGGGGAGACGGTGGTGGACCAAGTCATCCTTCCGATCGGATCTAGTCAACCCTCGGGACTCCCCTTCATGAGTGGCTGTGTGACGAGGGCTAGGCGCACGCTGATCCTTACTCGTAGCAATATTAAGAGCTCGAAGGATATCGTCTTTGAAGTTCTAGAACCCGGCCTGAGTGACTGGTGCCCCTCCAGCTCGGCAATCCCCTGATGCGGATCGGCTTATTGGAGTATGACTTCTTCGCCGATGGCGTGGAGGGGACTCTCAGGGATAAAATGGTAATTTCACCTACAAACGGGTCCGAAATGGGAACTGGATCTCTTCTTCAAAGCCTAATAACCAATAAACGGATCTGTCCTATTGGATACGGGTACCAACCCGTTACAAACCAATTCAGAAGGATAAAGAGTAATTCAAATTCGTGATTATCCCTAAGAGGCGGTTTTAACCACTTCTTATCATGAAACGAGTTTAAACTCCCCACCTTATCCATCAACACCAGGAAGTAGAGATTTATCCGTATCTCGAAACAGGTCCCTAAGGCAATTATAAATACCCCTCTCCCCCCACCGTAACAAGGTAATCAATCTTTTTCTACCTAAATCTCTTTCTTAATCTTTGAGATTACTAACAAGAGCGTCGGAGGGTTCGTCGCCGGGATCCATCCCGGTGTATCGAACATTGTGCAGGTTTGCGACAGCAGCAAGAAACAAATCAACAAGTTGGTGAAGGTCACCAGGTTCGGTTTATTATTTTCCTCAAGAACCTACAAATTCATCTGTTTGCTCCCACACCAGAAATTAGCAACAACAGATTGGCGCCGTCTGTGGGAAACAGAAATAGCGATCTAGTCCTATCTCATCAGCCAAACAAGTTTCAAGCCATGCCTCCCAAGAAGGGGAAGACGACGGTCTCTAACTGCAAGGCCACTCCCGCTCCTTCACCCCCTCCAGTCCAGGAGGTTCCCCCTCAACCCACTCAACAAGTCCAGCAGCCTGGACAGCCTCTCCCTCAACCCGTCCAACAACGGCAGCCTGGACGGCTCCTTCCTCAACAACCACAACCCCAGCAGGATCCTCAAGGGCCACAAGAGGCTGCCACAGGACCCTCCCACCGAAGTCAACAAGGAAAATCTCCTCATCATGACCACGTGTCGATACACAACCCCTCGTTCGACTCCATGGCCTCACACAGTCCCCCTATGCCGAAGGATCTCCGGAACATCATCGTTAACAGACAGTATGGGGTAGATCTCCGGACCCGCTTAGATGAGAGGCGAACCCATGATGGGATACCCTGCCGAGAACATTAAAGGGGTCAAACGATCCGGTCCCCTAGAGCCCGGCCCCCCCGCAGGCCAGATCGCAGAAGGTCCAACTCTCCCAGGAGGCGAAGGGAATCACCCCAACGTCGTCAAAGGAGAAGCCGCTCTCCAGTCGGCCGACCAGCCCCTCGGGACCACCGAGAGAAGGAGACCCCTGTCACGAGGGCAAGTTCTAGCAATTTCAAAAGGCAGTCCTGAGGGCCCTCAATGCTGCTCCCGACCACGGTCAGCAAGCGCCCAGTCCTCAACTTCCCTAGACCATAGGCATCGTATGCCCAGTCTTCAACCTGCCCCCAGCTATCGTCGTCGCACTCCCAGTCCCCTTTCGCAAGAGGACGAATCCCGGGCCTCAGCAAGGTATGAACGAAGGGAAGATTTGGTCTACCGCCGTCTCCACGAAATGGAGAGGCGCCTTGGCCGACTGGACTGAGAGGAAGAGCAACGGGCGAGGAATTTCCGCCCCATCAGGCCTCCATTCTCCTGGACTATAATGGAGGCACCGGTCCTAGATAACTTTAAGCCTCCTCATTTTGAATCATACAACGGGGAGTCCGACCCCGCTGACCACATCGAGAGTTTTAAAACTCTCATGATGATACACTAGGTGTCGGACGCGCTTCTCTGCAAAATTTTCCCTGCCACGCTGAAGGGGCTTACAAGGGAACGGTACTCACGTCCAGCCCTGGACTCCATATTTTCCTTCGATCAGCTCAAAGGCCTCTTCCTGAATCACTTTGTGAGTAGCTGCCGAGCTGAAAAAACGAGCACCTCTCTGCTATTGCTTCATCAAAGGAAAGGCGAGCGGCTAAGAGACTATGTCAAACATTTTACTGTGGAGGCCAGATCCATCGCCTCCTTGGACCAGTCTGTGGCCTCCACCGCCTTCCAATCCAATGTCGCTAACGACAGCCTCAGAGCATCCCTTGCCAAGAAGCCTCCTCGGCATTTCTCAGAACTCCTGCTCAGCAGTGAGAAATACATCCGAGCGGAAGAAGCCCTCTCCTGCCCCGCTCTTGAGGGATCGTCCTCCAAGAACAAACGGAAGGGCGCTGAAGAAGAAGGAGCTAAGAAGCTCCAGAAAGACAACGGAGGCCAGCGTCGTCCTCCTCCCAGCTTTGAGAAGTTCACTCCGCTCAACGTGAGTGCCTCAGCCATCCTGATGGAGGTTGGGAAAGAGGGTCTTCTCCTGCCACCTCCGAAGATGAACACCCTGGGTAAGAAGAGGAATAGGGACAAGTGGTGCCGCTTCCACAGCGACCACGACCACAACACAGATGACTGTCGGGTCCTAAAAGATGAGATCGAAGCCCTTATTAAAAGAGGGTAACTCTCCAGGTTCGTAAGGAAGGACAGAGCAGATCCTCCTCTGCCCCCAGGGGGGCTAATAAGCGACCTGAGCGGCATGCGCAGACCCCGGACTCCGAACCAGAGGTCATCCTACATCTCAACCACGGAGGCCCAATATAGGGAGATTCCAACTCCTCCCGAAAAGCCTTCGTTCGGGAAGTAATTCTGTGCAGAATTGTCCTCCCCCCAAAGGCCTAGGGGTCCCGGTCACTTTCTCAGATAGAGATCTAGAGGGCGTCCGAACCCCCCATTGTGACGCGTTGGTAATAAACCTCCACATGGCCAACTTTGACGTGCGCCGGGTCCTAGTTGACAATGGCAGTTCGGTCAACATTCTCTTTCTAGAGGCTTTCCAGGGGCTCAAGCTATCCAGGGATCAACTCAAGCCCATCGGCTACACTCTCCACGGGTTCACAAGGGTGCCAGTGACGATCGAGGGTGTCATAACTCTCGACGTAACCGCTGGCAAAACTCCCATCACCCGAACCGAGCCAATGGAATTTATGGTGGTGGACGTAAAGGCTGCTTACAACGTCATCCTGGGTCGACCAGGCCTAGCTACTCTCCAGGCCATACCCTCAGCCTACCACATCAAGATGAAATTCCCCACCACAGCGGGCGTAGGGGAAGTCAGAGGGAGCCAGGAGACAGCCGGCAAATGTTGTATGACCTCGGTGGGAGGACCGGTCCTCTTCCTTGAAGCTCTTGAACTCCCCCAAGGGAGTAGCCCACCTATATCGGAGCCGGTCGATGAGCTGGAAAAGATGGCCTTCTCAGAAGGATATCCGACCCGGAAATTCCAGATTTGCAAAGTCCTTCCCCCTCCCGTTTGCTCTGACATTATCCAGTGTATAAGGGGAAATCGAGACCTCTTCGCCTGAACTGCGACTGACATACCGGAAATCTCCGAGGAGCTCCTCATGCATCACCTTAGTGTCGCTTCGGGGGCCAGACCCGTTCAGCAAAAGCAATGCAAATTTGCCTCCGAGCGCCAGCAGGCTATCAAGGAGGAGGTTGAGAAACTCCTTAGGGCTCGGTTCATACAGGAGGTCAACTATCCGAATGGCTGTCAAATGTCGTGATGGTCAAGAAAGCCAATGGGAGCTGGAGGATCTGCATTGATTTCACAGATTTAAACAAAGCCTGTCCCAAAGATCCATTCCCGCTCCCGAGCATTGACGCCCTAATTGATGCAACCTCGGGCCACGAACTCTTAAGCTTCATGGATGCGTTCTCTGGGTACAATCAGATAAGAATGTTCCCTCCCGACATTCCGAAGACCTCCTTCGTCACTAACCAGGATCTATATTGCTACCGAGCCATGCCCTTCGGGCTTAAGAATGCCGGTGCTACCTATCAACACCTTGTTAAAAAGGTCTTCAAGGATCAGATTGGGCAGAACATGGAAGTCTATGTATACGGCATGTTGGTGAAGAGTGCCAGCAGATCGGATCATGTCTCTGATCTCCAGGAGGCTTTTAACGTGTTGAGAAGACACGATATGAGACTGAACCTGAATAAGTGTGCGTTCGACGTCTCATCCGGCAAATTCCTGGGGTTCATGGTCAGCCAAAGGGGCATAGAGGCCAACCCCGAGAAGATCCAGGCCATACTCAACATGGCTCCCTCCTCCAGTGCGAAAGATGTGCAGAGACTCACCAGGCACCTCACAGCGATAGGGCATTTCCTCTCCAAATCTGGGAAAAAATGCCTCCCATTCTTCAAGGCCCTTACGGGGGCTAAAGGCTTTGAGTGGGGACAACAACAACAAGAGTCCTTTGATCAGCTCAAGGCCTACTTAGTCAACCCCGCACTCTTAAGCAAACCAAAACCCGGGGAAATCCTTTACTTATACCTTGCCGCTTCGGAGCAGACCCTCAGCACTGTTTTAGTAAAAGAAAAAGACAAGACGCAGAGGCCAATCCACTACGTGAGTAAAGTCCTTAGGGATGCTGAACTCCGTTATCCAAAGCTAGAGAAGATGGCCTATGCCTTGGTCATGGCGGCCCGAAAACTCTGCCCTTACTTCCAATCTCACTCGGTGGTCGTTCTTACCGACCAGCCGCTCAAACAAGTCCTCCACATGCCCGAAACCTCAGGGTGCCTTATGAAGTGGTCTATCGAGCTGAGCCAGCATGATATTAGCTATTAGCCTCAAACCGCTATCAAGGCTCAAGCCTTAGCGGAGTTCATAGTAGAGAGCACAATTGCCGATACCAACAAAGCGATAGAGGAACCCCCGTTCTGGATAGTGTATGTTGATGGGTCCTCGTGCGCCAATAGGAATGGAGCAAGAGTCATACTGGCTGGTCCAAACGATTTCATCCTCCAATACTCACTCCGTATCAAATTTCGGGCATCCAACAACGAGGCTGAGTATGAAGCCCTTATAGCCGGCATGTGCATGGCTCACAAGGCCGGGGCCAAACATGTCAAGATATTTAGCGACTCACAGCTGGTGGTAAACCAGGTATCAGGGGAATACGAAGTACGAGACAGTCGCATGGCCAAGTACTTGGCCAAAGTCAAGGAACTGATTGTCTCTTTCGAGGATGCACAACTCCAGCAAATTCTCAGAGAAGAGAATGTGCAGGCGGACGCCCTCTCAAAGCTAGCTTCCTCTTCCCCCCAAGGACTCGAACAAACTGTCTTAATAAATGTTCTACTGAGGCCCAGCATCGGGGAAGAAGGCCCCGAGCCAATGGAGACGTTGCCCTTATAACTCAGGGAGAATTTGATGCAGCCTCTGCTCGAGTTCCTTATAGATGGGATCCTTCCCTTAGACCCTAAAGACGGTCGAAAGATTCGAACCAGAGCCGAGCGGTACACACTTATCGAGGGAGTCTTGTACAAACGCTCCTACACCCAAGGAGACGGCAGACCCTACTTGAGATGTCTTTCCCCCGATGAAGCCCTGTATGCTTTGCAAGAAGTACATGAAGGGATGTGTGGTGCTCACTTAGAAGCAAGGTCCCTCGCCTGCAAAATCTTGAATTATGGGTATTCTGGCCTACTTTCCTTCGCGATGCCGAACAACACGTTCGCCAATGCGGTCCTTGTCAAAAAAAATCAACAATCCACTGCCTACCGCAAGCCCAGCTCTCCTCTCTATCCAGTCCAACCCCTTTTGCAATGTGGGAAATGGACCTGCTCGGACCTTTTCCTCCGGCACCGGGCCAGCTAAAGTTCCTTGTTGTGGCGATTGACTATTTCCCTAAATGGATCGAAGCCGAGCCCCTAGCAACGATCACAGAGAATAGAGTGCAGCACTTCTTTTAGAAAAACGTTGTCTGCAGATTCGATGTGCCCCGAATCTTGATAACGGACAACGAAACTCAGATTACGGGGGCGTCCTTCCGCACTTTTTGCACAGACCTGGGCATTCAGCAACGATTCTCCTCGGTCTCCCACCCCCAGTCCAACGGTCAGGCAGAGAATGCCAATCGGCAAATTCTCTTCGGCCTGAAAAAGAGACTGAGCAGGTCGGCTAAGGGGTTATGGGTAAAGCAGCTTCCCAATGTGCTCTGGAGCTATCGCACTACGAAGAGGACCCCCATGGGAGAATCTCCCATCAACCTCACTTATGGCTCTGAAGCCGTTATCCCTCTGGAGGTGGGTCTACCTTCTCCCCGCTTAATAGCCTACAACGAAGAGCAAAATGCGAACGAGCCTCGCGGTAACTTGGACCTTATCGACAAGATCCATGAGAGATCCTCTATCCGGCAAGAAATCTATCGGCGTAGGATCGAGCAATCCTACAACAAGAAAGTCTGCCCTACTAATCTCAAAGAAGGAGATCTGGTGCTCAGAAAGCTGTCAATCTCTTTTCCCAGCAAGAAAGGCAAGTTGGCACCCAATTAGGAAGGACCATATAGGATCTCCAAAGTTGTCCACCTAGGCGCTTATCAACTTGAAGACCCGGGGGGCAAGAGAGTACCGAGGACATGGAACGCAGAGCACTTGTTGAAGTACCAAAAGGGTGTTTGAACACTGCTCCAAGCAACTTCTCCTAGAGCATTCTTCTTAAAGCATTTTAAAGCTTGTTTCTTTTTCTTTATTAAGTGTAATAATGGCTTGCAACTCAGTAGCAGCCACTTAGTAGTTGTTTTTAATAAAGAGTCGTTCTCTCTCTCTCTCTAGAAAAACTATTGTCTTAATATTCTTTTACCGAGCACATACTCTCTAAACGACAAGAATGGAGTCCAACATTTGGTTCGATGCAACTTTTGCTATTTGCAAATGAGCGAGTAGCACAGTAGCTCACCATTCGGAATTACTCCTACAACTGTTAATACTCTCTAAATGATAAGTTCGGAGTCCAACACTTGGTTCGATGCATCTTTTGCTACTTGTGAACGAGCGAGTACAAAGTAGCTCACCATTCGGAATTACTCCTACAACTGTTGATACTCTCTAAATGACAAGTTCGGAATCCAACACTTGGTTAGATACAACCTTTGCTACTTGCGAATGAGCGAGTACAAAGTAGCTCACCATTCAGAATTGCTCCTACAACTGTTGATACTCTCTAAACGACAAGTTCGGAGTCCAACACTTGGTTCGATGCAACTTATACTACTTGCAAACAAGAGAGTACAAAGTAGTTCACCATTCGGAATTAGTTCTACAACTGTTGATACTCTTGCGAACATTAATGAAACACAAATTCTCACAAGAAGCTCGAGAAATGGGTACATTATCTCATCAAAATTTAAGGTACAAGTCTAATTCTAGACAAAAAACTCACATTATTTTATCAAGATTTGAGACGCAAGACTCATATGAAACGAAGAATATAAGATTACAAAATTTCGCCCTAGCCCCTCCTAGGGAACGGGATGCTTCGATTAAGCGATGTGTTGCGATCGCCTCATTTCCTTAGAAGTCTCCAAGCCGGCGAGCCGAGTGGCGTCGTCAGCACCTAGGAGCCTAATAGTCGCCCCGACAGATGCACCACTCGACGAGCCGGCTACCCCGCTTTGCGCATCCCCAAGGTGTCTCAAGATGGGGGGCGAACAAAGCGCTAACTCGTGGAACGACCTTTCTTGGGCATACTCACCCCGAGGGCAGGAAGTGCTTCTGACGTTACTCCCTTCAGATAGTCATCGTAGACGAAGGTTCTCCGCCTCTATCTCCACGATTCGCTCCTTCAACGAGTCGTCCGTCACTTTGACCTTCAGGCGAGGCATTCGGCTCAAGCTGCCCCCACGAGAAGCCTCGGAGATAGTCCTCCGAAGGTGCACCGCCTCCAAACTTTTCTCGAGCACCACGTTCTTCCATTCCTTTCTCTCGGATCTCACCTTGAAAAGGGAGTGACGAAGAAACTTGAGTCTTAAGCCTTGGCTGACAGCCATAGAGGGGCAGGACTCCTCACCTTCGGGTGCCACTTCACGAGTTCTCTCCTCAAGGTGCCTCAGCTCAATGTCTCGACGAGCCAGGGTCACTCTCAAATGACCCACCTCCCATTCTGCTCTATAGAGTAACTCTCGAGATCGAGCTAGCCGTAGCTTGACGACGCACAGCTTAAAACGGACACGTAGTGCTTCACCGACCTAAGAAGCCGAACAAAAAAAAGGAGTGTGAATTTTTAAGTCCCAAGAAATAACATGACAATACTACAGCTAAACAAAGCTACTGAGACAGCTCGGAAGTAGAACAAACCCACAAAAGTTTCGAAGCCTCACAACACTTGTCAAAAAAAAATGGGCGGAGAAGAAAAGCTTTTCATTAAAATTCAACAAGTACAAGAAGCGGTGGCCAGTCCGCAATTAGGCTACAGTACATAACGTTCAAAGTAGAAGTATGAACTACAACAAAGTGATGGGCGGACCACTTTAGAGTGATCCCCGGTCACCGAGGGCTCCAACCCTTGTGTGGCGGCGACGATCTCTAGGGGTGTGGCCTCCACATCGGCCTCTACCTCTGCCTCGTCGACCCCTACATCGACCACCTCAACCTCATCATCTTCTTCATCCTCCTCAGAGGTGTTGTCAAACCCAGGGATAGGGTCGGGGAACAGGCGCCATCCGGCGCAGTCTACCTCCGGATAGGCCTCCTTTACTTGCTCAATTGCGCGAGCATAGGCCTTTGCCATGTTGACGGCAAGGTACCCTTTCGCCCTCTCCATTGCTTCGGCCTCAGCCTCCTTAGCCGCGGTGACCCTAGCGGCGGCAACGGCATCCTCCTTGTCCTTCACTGCCAGCTCTTTCTATTGGAGAAGCATAGCGTTGTCAGCCTCGAGCTTTGCCACAACATTCTCGAGATGCTCAAATCTTGAAGCCTTCACCTCGGCTTCAAGCCTCGACAGCTCGAGGTCCTTGGCAATCCGAGCCTTTTCTGCCTGAGCCCAGTCGGTCTCCTGCTTCAGATCTTTCTCTAGTTCGGTCATCTTCTCCATCTGATGACCGAAGTGGCAAGTATCTGCGAAAAGAAAGATGAAGCACCATGACAAACTTGGGAAGAGTAGTTTATAAAAGATGAAAACCACAAGTCAATACTAGACTTACCGACACCGCCGCTCGTGCGATCTCGAGCACGTCATCACCAATGCCGCCGGTGTCCATGGTGTCCTTGTCCTTCGGCGTGGCGAGGTGCCGAACAACTTGCATGCAGGACGACGAGTCACCAAGGAACCCGTCGAGCTTGCGGACTTACCAGTCTGGAACAAAAATCTTCTTGTGCTCCTCGGTCAGGAACACCTCGGCCTTGGCCATCAACGGCAGGGCCTCAAAACCCAAGGCGACTGCTAAAAGGAAGGCCCCAATCTCAGTCGAAGCCGACGTCGCTGCGGGGGTTGGTGGCCGCTGAACAACTGCGGCCTGCATCGCCGCCTACTCCACGGTAGCGGCGACATTCCTCATCCTCGACAAGGATACCTTGGAGACCACCCTCTTTCTCTTCCTCGGGGCCTTTCTGGGACCCCACGCTGCACTGGCATGTCCTCGGTCCATAGCTTCTGCAACAACAAAAAGGAGTTAAGCACAAGTAAAGCCAGATTTAAGAGGAAGGGGAACACGAGGCTAAAAATTAACCGCATACTATGGTTTATAAGCCTGAGACCCCCCCTAAAGAGCACCTCCTCGGTCAGATCCCTTCAATCAAACTTCGGCTGATTGAGGAGCGTCCGAACTATCTCGTCTTCTTCGGGGCTGAGCACTGGGCTCTCTTTCACCCTCTTCAATACTTCTTCGACCCAAGTCATCGAGATGACCCACGGATCTCGACTCCGGACAAGGAAGTACTTGTCCCTCCAATGCTTTATCAAATTGGGGCTATTAACGAACTTGGTGCCATGCCTCGGAGCTAGGTAAAACCTAAACTCCGACTTTGTGGTTGATGAACCCGGTTTACGGTCCGTAGCACCCTCAACTCTGATGTGAGCCACGCCGCTTGGCAGTGAAGGATGAATATGTTGATCAGCCTCCACACAATCAGCATGTATTGGATGGTGTTGTGCTATCTAGATGATCTAAACTAGACACAAATTAAAAACCTCGCAAGTGTACGAATCGTTTATAGAAGCGTAGTGAAAAGCAAGGGTCGATCCCACAGAGATTGTAGTACTTAACTCACTAATCAATAAAATAGAAAATAGAATCTTAAAGTGTTGATCTAAAAGTCTAAGGAAATGAAAGGATAAAAATCTAAATTAAATAGCATCACAAATTAAGTCACGAATATCTATTAAAGTAGTTGGGCATTGATTTCCACCTATAGTCAATAATGCTAAGTTGTATACTACTCCAATTGCTCATGTTTGTTCCTTTAAGGGCATGGTATCTACTCCTTAAAGTAATGTTCCCCTAAGCCAAGAATCCGGCATGGTATCTACTCTAATTCGTTTCTTTCCTTAAGTATTTAGCATGGTATCTACTAAGTTGCACTTGAAGAAAGCATATGAACAATGGAAACGAACAAACACTTGAAGTTCTAGAAATTGGTATCAGATCTAGATCCTTCAAGTTGATTAAACCAAGAACCCCTAAAGATTTCCTTGTTACAAGATATGAACACGAGATACGGGTCGTCTCAATATACTCATATAACAAATTCAGATCTATACTGCACAAACTTGATAATCTCAGATTCTGTACATCAGTCGACTTGCTGTCACCTCAGTCGACTACCCTTAGAATTCTGAACAAGTTTGATTATTATAAATCTATTACAATTAACTCAGGTTTAATCAATAAGTAATAGAGTAGTATTCAGAAGAATATAAGCATTACATAACTACGGTTTCAATCTACCCAACTATGAAATTAGTTCCACATAATAAAACTTTTATTGATTGATAACATAGAATTCATGACTACAATAAAAATAAGACTCAAAGGAAGAACAGAAGAACACTGATTGTATGATGTGGAAATTGAGCCCAATCAGCAGTCGACTTGTTCTCCTTCTTGATGCTTGCTGTCGACGGTAAGTTCTTGTTGACGGATCCGGCCTCTTTTTTTTTGTCCCCTTTCTCAATGCCTCTTGGTTAATATTTATAGAACACGGCTAGAGAATTAGGGTTTGCCACTTTTTCAGGAAAGTCCTCCTATTTCCTTCTTTATTTGATCGGTGTTTTATTTCTTTCTCTTTTCTTCTTTCCTTCCTTATTTGCAAAGTTCCTGATTTCTTATCTTTTAACGCATAAAACTGAGTCCACCTTCTTAATTAAAGACGAGTTGTTACATACAGACGACCTGGGTTTGGATGAGGATGCATCTTCAGTTCTTATCTTCTGACTCCGCCATGACCAGTCGACTGGCTTGGGAATCAGCCGACTGTGCCGAGCCCCTTCAAACTCTCTGTCCGGTCGACTGTTAGAAGAACCAGTCGACTGATCTCTGCTGTTCCCTGTATATCATCCTCTCAGTCTGTATTATTCTGGAATCTGCTTCGTTTACTGCTTTTGGTTGTTTCCTATGGAAAAGAAGAAAAGAAGAGTAAAATACCACATATAAAGCATTTAAATGTCTAATTGCACTAAGATTATTGCTCCTAAATGTGAATATTATTGAGTCCATCAAATACCCCCAAACTTAGCTTTTGCTTGTCCTCAAGCAAAAAGAATGAAATTATGAACAAGGGGAAAAATAATAGTCTCTACCCATCACTCCAAGAAAATGTCTCATTGTGCAAGCATCAAAATTTTGCAATTAAAATTATAAACAATTTGCAAATAAAATAAAAACAAGCATACCCACTTACTCTAGTGCAATTGTCTATTCATAACTCCAACTCAACCACACTTGTTATGCAATTAATTATAGTTATAGTATGTAACTACCCAATCTATGATTATCCCTTTTCTCTACTACAAACCGAGTAGCAAACTAGAGTTTTTTTTTTTTTTTTTTTTTATGAAGTCTCTTCTCTAAGTTGTCACTTGCCTTTTGACGCGAATGTAAGACATTTGTGATGACTTCACCCGGTTACTCAACAAGTCACAAACTTTACCGTGCTTTGCATACTTATATTTCAAGTTGTCGTTTGACGTAAAAGTAAACATTGGTGATGAATACCCCTAGTTACTAAGCAACTCAAAACATTGGAGTAGATTGACTTTATTCAATTTTTTTTTTTTTTATTACTCTATTTACTTAAACTCTGTTTAGGACTAGATCAAAGGGGATAATCACAAGAAAAAGCAACACATTTGTTTGTTAGGTATAATCGCATGACTCATATAATTTTGTAAGGAATTATGAAACTCAACAATCCTAAAGTAAATAAGTATCCTTACCCTTTACTTTATAAGAAATTGTTTATCCTAAAAAAATTCAAAAAACTCCAAATGTAACTAACTACTACCCCCAAACTTAGATGGAACATTGTCCTCAATGTTCGCGCAAAAACTTAAAATAGGCATGTGTTACCACCCAGTTTGAAGGAAAAATAAAATAAAGAAATAAAGGAATAACGAAAGAAATGAATAAAGGAAGAGAGTGTAAGTACTCCCCTGAAAAATTGGGTTGCCTCCCAATAAGCGCTGTGTTTCCTGTCTTCAGCTAGACTTGATGAGTTGTGCAATGTATTGAATGGCTCGCGGCTCAAAACTCATCTTATTATAAGGTTTCCCCCTCTGCCCATTCACCTTGAACGTTTGATTTTTCGTCAACGCTCTATGTGGGGAAACCTCTGCAACAATGTCTGGACCATACCATCTTGACATAAGCCTATCTGCAATGGTCCACCTTAGTGCACCGTTGTGTTCTTGCAAGACTCCCTGCAGCCTTGCTTCTTCATGCATGCTTAATTTTTCAGTAGCTGTCACAGGTAATGTCTGGTTTTCCCCCAAATATTCATGTAGTGGCTTCAGCTCCTCATCTGGTGTCCTGGTAGCAGTCGACTTATTCCATTCACCAGTCGACTGGTCCTGTTCACCAGTCGACTTGTCCTGGAAAACACAAGTGTTATCAGATACCAACTTTTCAAATGCAGGTGCAAGCATACCTGAATATAACTTTGGAGTTTCAAGGTGATGTACTGTCTCTGCAATCCTCCAGTCATCGTATTCCATTTCAACCTGAGATAGTAGTGGAGGATGGGTAATTGTTTCTTGTAATGGATCAACACTATGTTCCTGCAATGTTTGGTCACAACTTTCCTGAACCACATCAACATTATAACATTCATGATCATCGTGTGGAAATTGTGGTGCAGCAAACATTTTACACTCAATCTCTTCCTCTAGTGTTGTCCTTGATTGGAGCTGTTCTTGTCCTCTAGGGTTAGGTATGGTTTGTGATGGGAATTCTCCTGTCCTTCTTTCACTTATCTCCGTAGCAATTTGACCAATTTGAAATTCCAATTTTTGAATGGCCTGTCCTTGTTGATTGCTTGTTTGCTGTTGCTGTTGGAGTAATTGAAGAATGGTTGATTCGAAATCCAACTTCTTCTGTTCTTGTGCTGGCCTATCATACCCATTCCCACCCTGGAATTGCTGCGTATGTCCTGGTGCGAATTGATTGCCTTGATGGTTTTGCCACCCTGGGTTATACGTGTTTGAAAAAAGGGTTGTTCTGGGGCGGGTACAGTTCCTGTTCTACGTAGTTTGCGTGCTCCTGATCTGCGAAAGAAAACATGGGATATGAATTAGTTGTATGATTAGAATGAAAACAAATTGCACAAATTTCTTTTGGTTGGCTTTTTATGCCTCCCAACGTTGAATTCACAAGCATATCAATCTTTTTGTTCATGGTTTCCATTTCTAATTGCATGTTATTACTATGAGAAATTTTGTATACTCCCTGTTTTTTCGAATTGTGGAGAATTGTTGTGAGTTCTCGCTGAGTTCTTCAAATAGCTCTATGGCCTCCTCAGCACTCTTCCTCATTAACATTCCATTGCAACCTGCATCTACAATTGCTTTGTTAGCGTCATTTAAATCCTCATAAAATGATTGTACCTGATCATCCTTAGGTATGTTGTGCGTAGGACACTTGAGAAGCTTGTTTTTGAAGTCCTTCCACGCCTCGAAGAATAAATCGCCATCTTTTTGTTGGAAAAGTAGAATTTCCCTTTTTAGTTGTCTGGTCTTCTGAGCTGGAAAGAACTCCTTCAAGAACTTTGTCGCCAATTGCTCCCATGATTGAATTGATCCTGGTTCCAAGGAATTATACCACAATTTAGCATTAAGTTTTAAAGAAAATGGAAACAAGATTAACCTGATTTGTTCAGGGGTAAGCCCTTGGACGCTTTGTGTTCTGCAAAGATCAAAGAAATCTTGCAAATGGAGGTGCAGATCCTCGTCTATTCTGCCACTAAAGTGGGGAACCATGCTGAGTAATTGAGGTGATAGATGCATATTCCCTGTGACATAAGGTTGAAAAGCTATGCAAGACGGTTGCTCAATATTCTTTGGAATGAATTTGTCTTGCATTGGTACTCGATTTAATACTTTTTCACCCATTGTTGCTTTTTGAATTCTTCGCTGTACAGTCGACTGGTCCTTGGAGACAGTCGACTGGTCTGAGTCTGTGCAAAGTTTAACCTAAAAGAAAATATAAGAAAAGAAAAAGAAGAAATAAAATAAAAAGAAAAAGATTTTACTGATTTGTAAGTTAAAATGCTAACAATCCCCGGCAGCGGCGCCAAAAACTTGTTGTGCTATCTAGATGATCTAAACTAGACACAAATTAAAAACCTCGCAAGTGTACGAATCGTTTATAGAAGCGTAGTGAAAAGCAAGGGTCGATCCCACAGAGATTGTAGTACTTAACTCACTAATCAATAAAATAGAAAATAGAATCTTAAAGTGTTGATCTAAAAGTCTAAGAAAATGAAAGGATAAAAATCTAAATTAAATAGCATCACAAATTGAGTCACGAATATCTATTAAAGTAGTTAGGCGTTGATTTCCACCTATAGTCAATAATGCTAAGTTGTATACTACTCCAATTGCTCATGTTTGTTCCTTTAAGGGCATGGTATCTACTCCTTAAAGTAATGTTTCCCTAAGCCAAGAATCGGGCATGGTATCTACTCTAATTCGTTTCTTTCCTTAAGTATTTAGCATGGTATCTACTAAGTTGCACTTGAAGAAAGCATATGAACAATGGAAACGAACAAACACTTGAAGTTCTAGAAATTGGTATCAGATCTAGATCCTTCAAGTTGATTAAACCAAGAACCCCTAAAGATTCCCTTGTTACAAGATATGAACACGAGATACGGGTCGTCTCAATATGCTCATATAACAGATTCAGATCTATACTGCACAAACTTGATAATCTCAGATTCTGTACATCAATCGACTTGCTGTCACCTCAGTTGACTGCCCTTAGAATTCTGAACAAGTTTGATTATTATAAATCTATTCCAATTAACTCAAGTTTAATCAATAAGTAATAGAGTAGTATTTAGAAGAATATATGCATTACATAACTAAGGTTTCAATCTACCCAACTATGAAATTAGTTCCACATAATAAAACTTTTATTGATTGATAACATAGAATTCATGACTACAATAAAAATAAGACTCAAAGGAAGAACAGAAGAACACTGATTGTATGATGTGGAAATTGAGCCCAATCAGCAGTCGACTTGTTCTCCTTCTTGATGCTTGCTGTCGACGGTAAGTTCTTGTTGACGGATCCGGCCTCTTTTTTTTTGTCCCCTTTCTCAATGCCTCTTGGTTAATATTTATAGAACACGGCTAGAGAATTAGGGTTTGCCACTTTTTCAGGAAAGTCCTCCTATTTCCTTCTTTATTTGATCGGTGTTTTATTTCTTTCTCTTTTCTTCTTTCCTTCCTTATTTGCAAAGTTCCTGATTTCTTATCTTTTAACACATAAGACTGAGTCCACCTTCTTAATTAAAGATGAGTTGTTACATACAGACGTACTGGGTTTGGATGAGGATGCATCTTCAATGTTCTTATCTTCTGACTCCCCCACGACCAGTCGACTGGCTTGGGAATCAGCCGACTGTGCCGAGCCCCTTCAAACTCTCTGTCCGGTCGACTGTTAGAAGAACCAGTCGACTGATCTCTGCTGTTCCCTGTATATCATCCTCTCAGTCTGTATTATTCTGGAATCTGCTTCGTTTGCTGCTTTCAGTTGTTTCCTATGGAAAAGAAGAAAAGAAGAGTAAAATACCACATATAAAGCATTTAAATGTCTAATTGCACTAAGATTATTGCTCCTAAATGTGAATATTATTGAGTCCATCAGATAGGGCTGAACCTAAACCATCGCAATACTTTGATGACAAATGGATGAAAAGGGAGCCGCGCACCGGCTATGAAGGCGTCGATGGGCCAGAAGCACATGTCCACTGGCATCGTAGAATTGGCTCTCACCCCAGGTCCAGGCAACATCAGATCATACTCTTTCGGGATCTGAAAACATTCCCGAATTGACGCCAGATCCACCTCGTTAAGTATGGAGATCGTCTCATCGACCTCCGAGGTCTCTCTGGCGGCATTCTCCTCGAAGCTCCATCCCATGCCGTACATAATACGCTCGGCCTGTTCATCCGGAAGGTCCCAAACCCTTTGAAATTCGGTTAGCTCCCCTGGTAGTCTGCCGAACTCTCCCATCCTCCGCTGGCTCTCAACCATGGTCTCCACTACGACCAAAGAGGACCCTACCATGGCCTTGCCTTTGTCGATTGAAGGAACTTGGCTCGAGTTCGGTTCATGGGCGAGAGTAAGGGAGGTTTCCTGCCTCAAAGGAATGCTAGACATTCTCTAAAAATAAACTAAGTATGAAATTACCTTGATTTGACAATGACTGCCGAAAAAGATCGACGGAAGAAGAAGATTCTTGCCTGAAGCTCCAGTAAGGGAAAGAAATCACCTGAGTAAAAAACTAGAGAGTGAGCAAATGAGAAGGGGGTGGAGTTTTATAGATAGGGGCACATTAACCGAGACTAAAAGGCCTTTAAAAGCGAGAAGGCCCGACCCATTTACTGCAAAACGACTGAAAATATGGAAAACTCAATAGACCTTTGACTGGTCAACGGTCAATGGTCAGCGTACCACGTGTCGCTCTCCAGGACTTCGACAACGTGTGCCAAGCACTCTTGCCACCGACGTCCAATTGCGAGAAAAAAATTCTATTGGACTTTGGCAACCTGTGCCGAGCACTCTTGCCACCGACGTCCAAATACGAGAAAAAAATCTCCTGAACTTCGGCAACCTGTGCCGAGCACTCTTGCCACCGACGTCCGAATGCGAGAAAAAATTCTCCTGGACTTTGGCAACCTGTGCCTAGCACTCTTGCCACCGACGTCCAAATGCGAGAAAAAATTCTCCTGGACTTCGGCAACGTGTGCCGAGGACTCTTGCCACTGACGTCTAAATGCGAGAAAAAATTCTCCTGGACTTCGGCAAACTGTGCCGAGCGCTCTTGCCACCGACGTCCAAATGTGAGAAAAAATTCTCCTAGACTTCGTCAACCTGTGCCGAGCGCTCTTGCCACCGACGTCCAAATGCAAAAAATTCTCCTGAACTTCGGCAACCTGTGCCGAGAGCTCTTGCCACCGACATTCAAATGGGAGAAAAATTCTCTTGGACTTCGGCAACCTGTGCCGAGCACTCTTGCCACCAACATCCAAATGCGAAAAAAAATTCTCCTGGACTTCGGCAACCTGTGTCGAGCACTCTTACCACCGATGTCCAAATGCGAGAAACAATTCTCTTGGACTTCGACAATGTGTTTCGAGCACTCTTGCCACCGACATCCAAACACGAGAAACAATTCTCTTGGAATTCGGTAACCTGTGCCGAGCATGTAATACCCCAGATATTTAAATAATGCTTTTAAGATTAATAAATAAATTTAAATGATTTTTGATGATTTAATAAATATTTTTCTAAAATTTACCTTTTTACACGTGCAAATATTTTATTGGGAAGTTCAAAGTCAAAAATTATTTTGGAGAAAACTAACTATTTATTATTAGATATTATTTGTGAATTTTCTAGATTTTTTTGACAATTATTGGACCTATTTGCAAATATTACAAAAAGCTGGACTTTTGTGCAAAATTGCCACTTGGAGTGAAAACTCTAGATTTTTTGATTTTTTGGCTTGGCATGATGCCTGGTCAACTCAGAGGTAAAGATTTTACTTTTTATTTTAATAAATTTGGTTTATTTTGTAAGTTTTGATAAAGAAGGGTCTTCTTTACAAAATTGCCAATTAGAGGGGCAAATGTGCAATTTCGTTTTTCTGGGTTTTCAAAATAGTGCCGGCTGATAGTAAGGTAGTTGTTTTTGTTTTTGAAAATCTCAATTAAGATGTTTTTATTTGTTTTTGAAAATCTCAATTAAGATGTTTTTATTTAATTTCCAAGTATAAGGATCTATATATGTAAAGATATATTTTAAAGAGGTATTTTACAAATCTATTCAAAACCCTAGATACCCTCAATTCCAGCCTATATAGGGTGGAGTGCAGCCGTGTCTTTGCTACACAACACAAAGTGATTTCTTATTATTACTTTCTTGGAGTTTTAAAGCGATGATCTTGGTTTTCATGTGAAATGAAGAATTTTCTTATTTCTTTATTATCTTCGGTTGATTCTTCAATAAGGTGAGGGACATATTTGTTTTCATATTGTTCTAAGCATGTTGTATGTGATGATTTATCTATTAGAAAGTATGTTAGATGATGGTATGAAGATATAATGAATTTTGATGAGTAGATGAACTAAAAAGTGAATCTTTTCATGAAACTATACTATTGATGATTAAAACCCTAGTTTCATGCTTTTATGCTGAGAATTTGCAATTGACAGTCGACTGCCCTTCTTGAGTGGTCGACCGTCAGTTGTTCTTTTGGCTAATTTGTCGTATTTTCTTTGTTTCTTTTAAATGGTTATTTCTTTGATATTATGGATTATTACTCTACTGTTTTATACGATACTTTTACTACAGATTATAGTACTTTACAGAGTTATATTTTATTTATAATAGAATTTTAAATGTATTCTTATGACCCTATTAAGTGAGTTATATGTGTTTTCAAAAGAGTTGATGTTTTGGTGATATTCTACAACTTAAAAATATGATTTTCTGTTATTTAATGGATTTAATATTTTATTTGAATTCTTGAATTTTATGAGTACATGATATAGAATTGGATTTTTGAAGTTTTGTTCATATAATCGTTTTGATGATAGATTTGTGAGTTCTATTGAAAGTTTTGGTATTGATGGTTGAGTTATGAGTCTTTAGAATTTGAGTGGGGCCTTAGCTACCGGTGAATGAGATTTTGGTTATTATTCAGTAGAGTTAAGCCCGGTAGGGTACACCAACTCAAAGAGATTCGCAATCTAATAAATAATTAATTAACTTAACAAAATAAGGACAGACACTAGATAGTGATATGATGAAATGAGTGCAAACGTGAGTTATGGACTCCAGGATGATCCAAGGAGTGAGATATTCCCCAGTATTCCGGAACGATGGACGTATAGGCCACAGAATGATCCGCGAAGTGTGATTGATCTCTAGTATTCCGAGGACGAGAGCGACGCTAATGGGATGTTTGTGCAATGAGGGTTCCAGGATAACCTGCGGAGTGAGGCAATCTCCAGTTTTTCAGGACGATGGACGTAAGGGCCACAGAATGATCTGCGGAATGGGATTGACCTCCAGTATTCCAAGGGCGAGAATCGATACTTGCAGAATGTCTAAATGTAACAACCCGAAAAATAGCGTATGGCTATTTTGCATCGTAATCTGTGTGCAATTGAAAATTGCACGCGAGTATGTATTTTCTGATAACAATTATTTTTAATTGAGAAATATCAGTTATTGTCTACTTTATTTTATATGGATTATTACGAGGTAATTTTAATGTATTTTGTATTGTCTATAATGTATTTGAGATTGGGGGGCTTATAGACAATTATCCCTTACTAAATACATTATTTATTTATCTATTATTATTTATTCCTTTATTAAAACCACCCCCCTTTCTCTTCTCCTTCCTTCTCCTTCTCCTTCTCCCGATCTGTTCTTTCCCAAACCCGATGGAAATCCCCCCCCCCCCCCCCGGCTCTCCTCCTCCCTTCTCCTTCTCTCGTTCATGCCCAGCCGAAGAGAAAGAAACCCCACCTCCATTCTTCCTTCTTCTTCTCCTTCCCTTCCCATTCCATTCCGACCCCAAAAAGAACCCCATCGAACCCATCGACCGACGATCTCCCCACCTCAAATCCCCTCCATTTCTTCGTCAATTCCAAATTAAACCGAGGGGTAGACTAAGTGAGGGGTTCTCTACATCGTGGTGGCTTCGGATTTTCGAAAGGGTTTCGGGACGGTAAACCCTAAACCATTTTATTGTATAAAATTATTTTGGGTTAATTTTTATTGAGTAGGAATATTAGGGTAGAGAGATTTAGAGATGTTGGAAGTGGCAGATGTGAGAAATTAGTGGATTGTTAGAGAGATTGTAAGTTATTAGTAAATTAGGGTTTTGGGTTTGTAAAAGGGAATTATATATGTATGAACTATTTCTCTTATAGTAGTGGAGAGTATAGTTGGACTGTAACGCCCCGAATCCCAAATCACTGAATTCGAGGAGTTCTACAGGATCTTTTCACTTTCTTTGAGTACAATTTTACAAGGAAATTCAAACTTTTCTTTTTACATCAGAGTTACAACATCTTACATTTAAATTTACACAACGGAAGCAAAATATACAACATTTACATAAATGAATAACAACATAATGAGATCTTTATGCATCCATTCTTCTTTACATGTAATTCATCCTTCATACAAAACTGTGGGTACGTCAGTTTATTCAACCGATGATAATTATACATGGCCATCCTCTCTATGCCAGAAACAGTATAATGAATCTCATTTCTTAACAAATCACAACTTGTTCAAAATAAGCATGTAAATCAAAAGGAAACTTTTAATGATGTCGTGTCGTGATTGTGCACTTAATCCTTAATGCATTTATTTAATTTTCACATGACACTAATGCACACTTGTTCGAATTCTATGCATCCCATTCTACATAGGTTCGAGGGCAAGCCTCTTATTCGTTCTTCATTTTTGTAGGGTTCAATCCCCCGCCATGACTTACTCTACTTCTGTAATTTCAGTGAGTATCTTAGATGATTCTATGAGTACAAGCATGTATCCTGGCCCCTGGAGTAGAATTTCGCGCCATGTCCTGACTCGTCAAGCATGCATTCTGCGACAATTCAGCCTCCTCCCTGAACACACTCCTCTTGCTGTCACCAAAACATCCCACAAGCGTGACTAAAGTCCGATCATTACTGAGTTGTGCCCGCGCCATGTCTTGACTCATCAAGCATGCATTCTGCGGCTCACACACCCGCACCGTACCCTAGCTCTCATACTCATGTTTTTCTCTCACCTTCATCACCTCCACACTATGTATTAATTTGATTAGAATCATGAAATAAAAATCAAGCTCTAGAGTTAGCCTCTCCATCAAAAACCGGACTTATCATTTCGTCTCACTTGACCAACCTGGTCTATTTCTCAACATCATTTCAATTCACTGCCGGGGAGACTTAGCTACTCTTTCGTTCAATTTCACATTCACAATATCCAATTGAGCACCTTCAGCTCATAAATCATTTTAGAGTCTCACAGACTTTCTTATCATGATTTCACATCTCATATGTTCATTTAATTCTCAATTTTCTCATCTACGTTTCATTTCACATAATTCATACAGCCATAACCAGAGTCCATCGATTAAATCATAAAGTTCACCATTACCAGCAGTAAATAACATGAATTCAAATATCAAAGTCCACTCTGTACAGTCGACTTGGAAGAACACCAGTCGACTCATACAGTCACATACAGGATCATTCATAAATACTCGGGATAGTCGACTGTTGTACACAACCAGTCGCCTGTTCCGCGACCTTTCATGTTCACAATATTATCCTCATGACAGTCGACTGTTCATCCATCAGTCGTCTGTCCTGGAGATTTCAACAGCACAATTCTATGTCCAGATCAATCGACTTGCTACACGCATTCGGTCGACTGGACAGATCCATTTTCTATTTAAGGAGATCATCTACAGTTCTTACATGCACTCGCATCATGATGTCAATTAACAGTATACATAAATTCATGTTTCTTAGACAGAGTCTCTTATCGTTTGGTAACATTACAACATGAATTTTCAAGCTACGAACATGCTCTTTTCTTTAGAGAAAAATACTTTAAAACATGCATTCACATTGCTCACACTTTCTTACGACCATGAAGATATGAATCCCAAGTCATCATACTAGGTCTACATAAATAGAATATCTTAATTTATGGAACATCCAAATAGTCAGTCCGATTGAAGTACCAGTCGACTTAACACAACATCAGTCGACTGCTCCAACAATTCTAAGTTATTAATCACCATTAATTCTTTTCATTCATTTACCTTCCCTCCATCATATGTGTCATAGGAAAAATATACATTTAATAATCACACCATCATGTCTATTCACACACATGTTTATCAGCACATTATGAAAATAGTGTCTCGTACCAGTCGGCTGGTTCACATGCCAGTCGACTGTACCGACAGTCTCGTTCTCAATATTAATAGTATGTTCAAGCAATTTCTACTGCATTCAATTCACTTTCTGTAACATGGTATCAATCATAACAATCATAGTATCATTCCTACATTAGAAGTCCTGAGAAACACCCACCTTATATGAAGAAATAAACGTAATCCTGCAAAGCTCTTCAACACGGTACTGCACTCCTTGCTCCTTTGTTCCACACCGAGCTCCTCAGAAATGCTGCTTGTCTCCACAGAAAAGCTCCCACACACCAACTCACAAATAACCCTCTTAAAGTAATCTTAGAAAATCTTAGTGTAAAAGAGATAGGGAAATAGGAGGGGTATTTATACTAGGAGATAAATAGAATGGAGGGTTAAGATACATTAGGGAATTGGAAAATCAAGGGCTGAGATCCAATCGGGAGTTTGAGAAACTACCCACACCTCAAAAGTAACCACCCATGACCCTAGTCCATTACTCCACAATCCGGCCAAGCTTTGTGCCTTGTGCACGTGTACATGGAGTGCACGTGTACACACAAAACCCCACTACAAAATTGTACACCATACCCGGAAAAATAAAGAAAAGATGCTACCTGTACAAGTTGTAGGAATTAAATAAATAAAAGGGTAAGTTTACGGGCTTAAGTTCATTTGGGCCAAAATATTTTAAAAGAGAAAATAAACAAATCAACATTTGGGCTTTAAAGAAAATACTTTATAGGAAACAATATACTTTATTCATCATGTGGAGAAATAATAATCAACATGCTATACAGCACACCAAAAATAAATAAATAATCTTTAAGTATTAAGAAAAAATCGGGGTATTACATGGACTATTAGAATATTTTGGGGGCGATTTTAGTAATTATTTGGGAATGAAAATACCATAGGCATTAGATTATCACGTGCATCATACGTGTATATCCTAAGCGTTCAATAAACGCTTGTGTGATATTTGAAATAGTGTTGTTAGCTTTTATGATTGGTTTGGATGATTTGAGTTTTAATTGCTTTGAAATTGGTGATAGGATATATTCGTGACTTTGGATGCGGGGTAGCATGGTGGCGCTTCGGATCTTTGCGGAATATGTGAGTACTATTTTATTTATATATTTTGTGTGTTAAGAAATATGTGAGTTAATTTATTTATGTATTTTGTGGGTTGAGAAGTACGTGAGTATCAATTTATTGACGTATTGATGTTTTAAAAGATGTTTGAATAACGTACGTGTATATGGGGATGAGCTATATTTATATGATGATATCAAAATATGGTGAGTATAGTTCTATATACGTATTTGATATTTTAAAGAAGTTTGAATAAACTGAAGTGTTGATATGATTTATGGATGAGGCGTATAGGGAAATTAACTATTTTGAGCATATAAAACCTATATAATGGATTAGTTATGGATGTGGGGATTCTCTACTTCTAATTTAGTTGCTTGCTCTCTTTAATTGTTTATGTATGTGTAGAAAGAACCCATCTTTTGGGTGTGGCTTGTTGTAGGTTGAGAAAGAACTCACTTTGAGGGTTGAGTAATTTGTGTTGCTAAAAGAACCCAACTTCATGTTATATTAGTTGTAGTATGATAAAGGAACAATCTTTTGATGTTGTTAGTTGTAGGGTGTTAAAAGATCACACTTTTATGTTGGTTACTTGTTGTAGGTTGAGAAAGAACCCATTCCTATGGCTATATTATTTGTGTATGCGGACAAGAACCCATTTTAGTTGTTCGTAGTAGTGAGTGAAAAGAACCCATCCTATGGATTGGATTGTTGTAGGATTGAGGCTCATGCTATATACCATGCTTGGGTAGTAGTAAGAATTCGTGCTTAAGTGTAGTAAATCCTACTTGAGTTATAGAAGTTATTTATCATGCCTGGATTATTGTAGGAAAGTTATAAACCATGCTTAAGGTTGTGGTAGATATCCATGCTTAAGTTGCATTCATGGTTAAGATTGTTGTGCGCACATGCTTAAGTTGTAGTCATGCTTAAGAATATTGTAGGTTGATGTTTAAGTTATATATCATGCTTACGGCTCTTGTAGATTCGTGCTTAAGTAATAGAAAATAATCATGTTGTTGTAGTGATGGTGTTAACTATCGCGTTATAGTTGTAGTGTAGTAGAGAGCTATCATGTTGTAGTTGTAGCATTAGTAAAGAACTATCGCGTTATAGTGTAGGGTAGTACAGAACTACCATGTTGTGGAGGTAGCTTAGTGAAGAACCATTGTGTTATAGTTGCGATACTCAAGTTGCATAGTAGTTCTAGATTCAAAGGAACTACACTGGAATTGTATTATGATTATAGTGGAAGATTAAAAAGAACCCATGAGCCCATGCTTTTAGTCCTAGGCAATTCTAGCTCCAACTTGAGGAAAGAACCCAATAATCTAGTGCATGTAGCTCTAGTTCAATTGGAGAGGGAAACCACGGATTGTAGTTGTATGAGACCCTAGGTAAGGTTGGACCTTATCATGTGAACATTACTCATTTTCATGGGTAATAAGGATTAGAAAGGTCATTAGTAATAGTTAGTTCAATAAAGGTTATTATGTCGCTTCGGGCTTCTCATTGTTAGAAGGCCTATTATAGACTATTAGTAGATTCTTCTGTTGCTTCTAGTAATAGAAGATCAAGTTGCTAGTAAGCACATTTGGTTTCTTCCAGGTTTGATTACCTGTATGGTTGTTTGCATATAGTTGTCTCGTACGCGGCTCGACCGGCCCGTGCGTAGCTGTTGGTCTCATACGCGGCATATTTGGCCGGTATGTACGTTGTTATCTCATACGAAGCCCGCCTGGCTCGTAGGGAGTGGTTGGTTCATACGTAGCTTATTGGCTCGTATGTGGTTAGTTTACCCGTATATAGCTTATTAGCTAGTACACAGTTGTTGTGCTCGTCTAGGGTGATATTATTATCCTAGGGGCTATCGACCATCAAGACATATGTTTACTTACTCCTAAGGAACTGTGGAGGAGTCACTCCTTGTGTACCGTCGGATCTTAACCGGTGTAGGTTGATCGAGGACCGGAGTATAGACGGAATCCAAGTTCAAGGTAGTGGCATGCATGTATGTTCACATGGCCGGGGTCTTGGATCGATAGGCCAGGAACCAGATCCTGAGGGATTCTGGTAAGTCTAGGTTAAGCAGCCTAGTAGAGTTATCTTGCGAAGTCTAGTTAAAAAGATAGCATGTTGTGTTTGTAATATTGTCATTCGTAGGATTGTTCAGGGTTAGGAACATCATTAGGGCAGTAACTTATAAAGATCATTTACTTAGACCCTTGCCGGAATGAGAGGAGTTGGTTTTAGGGGGCACCTTACGACCAACTTGTCCCTTGTGGCAGGCCTTAGGTGGTATTATTGGGTTGTACCTTCCCGTCAAAGGGATACGAATGGTGGCGTCTCACGAGTTGGAAGCACGGGTTGCGTATCTCACACTGTTAATTCCTGAAGTGCCATGATAAGGCGGGCGGAGCTAGGGGGATGCACCCCGGAACTCCGTCGGGTCCTATGCCGGGGATACGAACAGGCCATGGACTACGGTCTGGCTAGGGGGCGGCAGGGGGCTCTCCTGTTGGCGGAAACCCCGAGGGTTCGTCTGGTTTTTGAGTGAGGTCCGGTTAGCCGGGTAGTAGTGGCAAACATAGACACCACGAGCGGACTGCATTAGTGGGACATAGACACCATGAGCGTACTACCTTGGTAGGACTTGACCACGTCTGCAACCTCATTAGTCACGTTATATCTGTCAGGAACAGGTTGTGTACAATTAGAAACTCATAACGCGGGTTCAAATCCCTATATATGGAGAAACGGCTTGAGATGGGGTGCATGTAGTATGGGCTGCATGTTGCTTTGGAGACTTGCTGGCATTAGAATAAGAGCATCATCGTATTGGTAATCTTGCATTAGAGTTAAGTCATAACATACACTGGCACATAAATTATATGTACACGTGTCTTTTCCATTCGAGATGAATTGCAAGTGTGATAGTTGAAGTAAATTAATGACCAAGCTATCATCTTGGGATGTGATTTGATATTACCCAAGTTCGGCTTGGGGGTGCAGTAAATTATTATCCAAGCCATCGGCTTGGGGGTATGATATGTTATTGCCTAAACTACGGTTGGGATGTGGAATATATTGTGATGAAATGCAAGTAAATGGTAATGTGCAATGAGATGTTAGGTTGGACATGAATGAATGTGGTAGTATGAGAATGAATGCATATGTCTATGATGTGATACGTGATATAATGCAGTAAAATCAATATCTGTATTATGAGAGTGGTTATTCAAATGATTACTAAAGATAAGTATGTTATGAGCGGATATGGATATACATACAGGTGATGACTCAGAGAGTATTTGATGTGAAATCTCATTTATGATGTTTACATGTTCAGATGTCAAGTAAGATTTGTTTATCTTGGAAATTGTGAGTTCGTTATGTTTTACTTGTAAGTTAATTTATTTACTTATTTAATAAATTATACTCACACCAGAAATGGCTAACCCCTTAGTGTTTGGGGGTTAGGGAGTCCCTGGACTACCCTAGGTCCCCTACTGTTCCAGGTCCTCAGCAGTGCAGAGGTGAGGTGTAGGTTCATGTTCTGTGGAGTGGAGCTTCATTTCACAAATTGTTGTTTATGGTTTAATTATGAAAATAGTGAAGATTATGCTTTAAATTGTATTTTTGATGTATAAGTATGTGGATGATGATGATGAGTATAGTGTGGAGTGGCATGGTATGGTTTTGACCCGTACCCATCTCGTTGTGGAGTACCGGGCACTGTGGCATGTTTTTACAAGTTATTTTCTAAAAACTTACTACGTTTTCAAAGGAATTTATGGTTTTTATTCGATAATTGATATTCTATTATGAGTTTGGCCCCTAGAGCATATATATATATTGCCTGTGTGGTTCTGCTCATTTTGGCCTGGGAAGTCCGTGATATTATTGCCTGTAATGTGAGCAACGAAATTTAGAGCAGAATTCCGTAAGTTTTTTGTGTTTCGGGATAGAAATTACAGGGGAGACTCTGCCCAAATTTTCTTTGAAACATAACTATCTTAGTTTATGTTTAAAGTGATATAGAAATTGGAAGAATTGATTTTGGAGTCAAAAAGAATAAAAAAGGGGCAGGCGTTACAGTTTGATATTACACATTGATATTTGTAACCATTGTGTAATAACTCTGTGTTGAATAAAAGTTTTAAATTTTCCAGTTTTTCTGTGTATCGTGACTAATTGAAGAAAAGATCTTGGCAAGTGTCACGGTTTCCCAGTTACGTGGAAATCGGGGCGCTACACTAAATCTCATAGTAGTCATCGTAGTAGGATTAGTTGCATAGCGGAAGATTTAACCCTATCAAGTGGAGAACGATAAGGGCTTGCACCGGACCTATGTAGTGGGATGCACAGAATCTTGCATTAGAGAGTCAGTATATAACATTGGTGTTTTCTTGACTTGATTTTATGCATGTTGTTTCCTGTTTTTCTACAGTTGACACTTAACCTAGTTTCACTTGATGTTTTCATATTTTATTTATTATTATTTCTTATTTCATTTATTCTTGCTGTTGATACATGTTGTTTATGACTCAATGCCTTATATCTTATTTATGTTGCATTTATTTTTATGTCACTCACACCGTTATGGCTGACTCCTGTAGTTTTGGGGGTTAGGGTTATCTCTAACCTCATGTTTTACAGGTAGGTACCTACAGCTTGGGATTTGGATGCATGAGATAGAATTGATGTTATGGCTTATGTAAATTATAAAAGAATGTGTTGTAAAAAAAAAAAATTGTAGTTCAAGGTGTTTGTTTACCGCTGTGCTCTGTAAAGAATTAATGTAATAAAAGTTGAAAAATTTTATCTATGTTTTGGCTATGTTTACTATTACAATTGAGGTTGATGTTAGGAATTGTGCGACATATTTTTGAGATATCATATTGGAAATTCGGGGCGCTACAGAGCATTCTTGCCACCGACATCCAAATACGAGAAAATGCATTGACCGGTCAACGGTCAACACGCCACGTGTCGCTCTCCTGGACTTCGGCAACCTGTGCCGAGCACTCTTGCCACCGACGTCCAAATGCGAAAAAATGCGTTGACCGATCAACTGTCAACGGTCAACACGCCATGTGTCGCTCACTTGGACTTCGGCAACGTGTGCCGAGCACTCTTGCCATCGACGTCCAAATGCAAGAAAATGCGTTGACTGGTCAATGGTCAACGGTCAACGCGCCACGTGTCGCTCTCCTGGACTTCGGCAACGAGTGCAGAGCGCTCTTGCCACCGACCCCCAATGACAGAAAAATGCTTGCCTCTCGATGCGCGCTCATGATCGAAGCGCTTCAAATTGCGCCACGTCATCAGGTGGCAAATCTACCATTTGATCGCCCAGGAAATCCCGCCAGAGCTCTGATGAACGCTCCAGATCGCGCTACGTCAATAATTAGCTAATTAATCCTTTTTTTTATTTATTAATTCTAATTAATTATTTTAAAAATTGTGAAAAATAATTAAAATTTTAAAAAGTTAATTAAAAATGCTAAAAAATAATTATAAATTCGGGAAAATATTTTGAGCTCCTGAAAAAATAATTATTGATTAGAATAATTAATTGGTGCTTTTTGAAACTAGATTGTTAGTTCGCAAAATTAAATAAATAATTCGAAAAATAGTTAAAAATCTAGAAAATTCAAAAAAAAATTCAGAAAAATCTAAGAATAATTTTGGGCATTTTGCTCAGAAAAACACCGTTACACCTCGAGTAAGATCCAAACTCCTTTAAGAACTCCGATAAAGTCCCACACACCATTGAAACAATAAAACTACTCCCCAAAGGTTGTAAAACACAGTCTTTATGAGTAGGGGGCTCGTGATATGGCTAAAAATATGATTAAATCGGGACCATTCAAATCGGGCACGAATCTTAAAGCTCTCAAGGGTAAAATAGTAATTTCACCTACAAACGGGTCCGAAATGGGAACTGAGTCTCTTCTTCAAAACCCACTAACCCATAAACGGATCTATCCTATTGGATACAGGTACCAACCCATTACAAACCAATTCAGAAGGATAAATAGTAATTCAAATTCGTGATTATTCCTAAGATGCGGCTTTAACCACTTCTTATCATGAAATGAGTTTAAACTCCCCCGCTTATCCATCAACACCCGGAAGTAGAGATTTATCCTTATCTAGAAACGGGTCCCTAAGACGACTATAATACCCCTTTCCCCCACCGTAACAAGGTAATCAATCTTTTTCTACCTAAAGCTTTTTCTTAATCTTTGAGATTACTGACAAGAGCGTCAGAGGGTTCGTCGCCGAGATCCATCCCAGTGTATTGAAATTTGTGCAGGTTCGTGGCAGCGGCAAGAAACCAATCAACACGTTGGTTAAGGTCACCAGGTTCGCTTTATTGTTTTCCTCAAGAACCCACAAATTTATTTGTTTGCTCCCACACCAGAAATTAGCAACTGTTTTTTTCAATTTTTATTTCCTCCTGTTTTTCATTTGGCCTCAGCTGCCTAGATTGTGGAATGGCAGGATTGATCCTTGATCACCCGCATAGGTGTACAAGGAATATGCTGCTGGCGCTAGTAACTTTGCTTTGGTATGAGGGTATAAGTGGTGTTTGCTGAGTGTGCATATTAGGTAGATGTGTAATTATGGGTAGATGTGTAATTATGTATATGGCCTATGAAGCACAGATACCCGATTAATCTGGGACATATTAGAGTGTGCTTTGGTATGGGCACTGGAACAACACAATACCCGATCTAGGATACATTGTTTAACCAAAAAATAAGGTTAAGCTATATATACTAGTAATTACCACGTGCGGTGCACGTCTTCATAAATGCATATAAATTTTTTTTTAAAAATTCAGACAACCGACATCGAACTTAAGATCTAAGATCTCCTTTATATTAGTTATGCATGTGCATTTCACCTGTTTGTTTGGTAATAAATTTTCCGATTAAAATAGTATATATATATATATATATATATATATATATATATATATATATATATATATATATATATATATATATATATATATATATGAAAAGTTGTGTATCTTGTAAAAGTTGAAAGCATTTAAGCAATTTCATAATAATGATAAAAATAGATAATCTCTACTATTATAATGGGAGAAGGCCTTAGTCCTTAACCCAACCCGTGCAACGCACGTGTTGGTATATTTTTTTTTCCCCTTTTCATTCCTCCCCACCAAAAAAAATTTCCCCATGTGCAAATCACGTAATTTTTTTTCCCTTTTCATTCCCCCCTCAAAAAAAAATTTCCCACGTGCAAAGCACGTGTACAATGATAGTAAGCATTTTTTGAGGCATAACTGTGTCCAACATTTGGGTATTCTCCTGGATAATGATAATAAGAATATTTGGAGGCATATGTGTCCAAAATTTGGGTATTCTCCTAGGTACACACCTGAGAGAACTCAAAACCTGATGCATAAGGTTTTAAATATCGAATATCGGTGTCGTGTCGGCATAGAATTTTTTTATATATCGGGATATCTAATATATATCAATATAATCTAGATATGATCTACATGACATGTACATGCATTGCATTCTCATATTTATCACATAAATAACACAAATAATATGAAACTAAGAGAATTAATGCACACACGCATTAATATTGGATATACAATAAATTATATGATGCCAAACATACATATGCATGAACTAAAATATAGCATAATAAAATTGAAAAATCAATCAATCCAAACAAAATCTATAGATTATAGAAATAGAACCATCACAGCGTTTGACATATCTAATTTGAAACAAAAGAAAAAAACGATAAGTTACAAGAATTGAAGAACAATTTTGGTTTTGATTTTATTCAAATCCGTAAAATGAAAAATATTTGACAACATATATCACTGATATAGTTTGGGGACATATTGGCCGATAAATTACCGACATTTTCTCCAAAAAGATATAAACTTAATTTTCGAATATATCGTGTCTGTTTACTCTCAAATTCGATATGCCGGCGGATATATCGAGGATATTTTAAACCTTACTAATACACCTAACCTGCATAACGTTGCCTCCCCGACTACCTGTGCGTCATAGTCCGTAGGTGTTATGATGGGGCTTTGACTTTGCAAATTGGCCGGAATATCGAGCTTAGCATATTGATTAAGTAGAATGTTGAAAACAATTCTCCTACTGCTATAACAGGAGTAATGTTGTATGCAAGTATGTTGAAGTTACAATGACTAGATTGCGTCTTTCGGGAAAAAAAAAAAAGAATTTTAGTTGGCTAGCTCCTACAGTCTTATTAACAACCACTGAAGTCCATATCAACTTGAATTGCAAAGGAATTTAGTTATACTTTAATATTTATATTTTTTGATTATTTTATTGACACTGCATGCTTAATAGGTATTCCATGAGAAGAATGTCTGTTTCATTTTCTCTTAGTTTTCTGTAAAATTAAGTTGATCACCGATAGTTTTGTGAACTAATTTTGCCTGGTACATATACTCTTGTTTACCAGTTTGTGTTGTTGAAATCTTCATCTACTTAATTTTTAAAAAAAAATAATTGACCATTTCCTATTACTCTTGATGACATGATTTTTGCAGGCAAATCATTATCTGACCTTACAGAAATAAATGTATCTAGTTCGACTGGTGGATAAAAGGACATCTTAATGGATTCAAATATTTGTAGTAACATATTGATGCTCAAGTTTTGCAATGCATCTGATATGGTAAAAGAAAGTGATTTCAAATTGCATATACGTAATGCAACATTACCAAATTCATGCATCTTGCGTGAAAATGTTCCTCCTTTGGACAGAAGTATCTTGAACATTGTTAGGAAGTATGGTGAATATTCTTATGGTGAAAGAGTCAGACAGGAAACCTAGGGCTTCAAGAAGAAAAGGAAGATGACAATCCTCGATAAATACCAAGAACTAAAAAGAGCATTTGGAACATAATGGCATTTGGAACATAATGGCATTTATGAGGGCCTGCCACCATGGGATCCATCCTTAGGCGGTGATGAGTGTCCGAAATTTCTTTGTGATGTAATGGTTAGCATTGGTATCGGGTCGGATCCTTCATTATTCGGATCCGGTCTTCCATGGGTCCAAAAATTGGACCCGGATCCGGACCCGTGAGGACCGGGTCCGCTTCCAGGTCCTATTAAAATATTCCTATCCGTTCAGGTAGGAGCGGGAGTGTGAGCGGCGAGAGAGGCGGCGAGTAGAGGATTTAGAATAGAGGAGAGAAGAAAAAAGTATGAGTTTTGAGTTTGGAAGAGGAAAATTTAGAATTGAGGATAAAGGTGGGAGAGATAAGGATAGAATATTTATTTTTATGTTGATTTTTTGGATTTTTTTAATGGGTCCGAGTCCGGGTCCGGGTCGGGTATCTTTTGAGCGGACCCGGACCCAGCCCCAAAAGTACAGTGGGTCTCATTTTAAGATCCGGACCTGGACCCGGATAGACCGGGTCAGTTCCGGTCCAATGCTGGGTCCGAGTCAGTTCCGAATTTCAGGTATTTATACCAATGCTAGTAATGGTATGCTGGTTTTCTTCATATTATCTCTAATTATTTACATGAATAGTAGTTAACTGATTACAGGGGCGTAGCTAGGACAATTTTTCCAAGGGGCCAAGTAATAAATAAAATTAAGAAGAAAAAACAATTTATAAAGTAAATATAATTTTTTGGCATAGAGATCTAGTCTTCAAAAGATAGTTCACATATCATACTTTTAAACAACAATAAACAAAAAAGTCAAATTGTCTTGATTTCTTACAAAATCCCAAAAGTATATTTTCCTCATTCCAATAAACAAAAACAAGTGAAGCTTAAAAGAACTATGATCTGCGTTCTTTCATAGAAGTAAACTCTTTGATAATTGTATCTATACACAAATTCTCTGATATTTCTCTTTCAATAAAAATCATCAAGTAGTTCGAGAGATAATCATCCTCCAACTTGTTGCGAAGCCTATTTTTCACAAAACTCATTGCCGAAAATGCCCTCTCAGTAGTTCCTGTAGAAACCGGTAATGTGAGCGCAAGCCTACCTAATTAGTCTATCAACAAGAGGATAAATAATTGACTTTCTAGATCTCGCTAATGCTCGCCATAACTCGGAAAGAGATGACAAATTCTGGAATTCACTACGAAGAGGAATATCAAGTATATAATGTTCTAGTTACTTTAGATGTGTCTGATCATTCTCAGAAAAACCTTCAGGATAGAATTGGCTTGCAAGCTTGTAAATTTTCTCGACATTAAAAGATGTATATGCATCTCTCGGATCCAAAGTACCCCTTAGCACAAGTAAACCAACTGTATTTTCATTAAATCAGATATTTAATTCTTGCAATTGAGAATCAATTGTGGCAATGAATATGTCAACCCGATAATGATGTTCAACTGTAAGATGCGGCTGTGGATGTCGAGATGGAAATTTTCTTGTTAACTTTATAATGAATACTTAACTTTTAGTAAAGCACCAAAATTTTTTCTATATGGAAATCGATATTATTAACAAATGTCAAAAATTTTATACTTAATTCATTCAGAAATTGTGCTGCCAATTTTTGACATGATAAGTAAAATGAAGCATTTTATGTTCATGAATGACAAAACGAAAGGAAACTATATTGTTGGAGGCATGAACGTAATTTGAGAATTATTTCAAAATATTGACATAAACTGCTCAAAAAAATCAAGTAAAAAACTGAAAGGTTCATCAAGTATCTGTAGGCTTTAGTTAAGTTGAAAACAATTATGTCACTAAATTGGCTTTTCGCAGTATTTTTATGTCACTAAATTGGGGAAGAAAACTAGCCAAAAGCTTTTTGGGTTTCGTGTGCAGTCAATGGCTTGGATTAGTCTTTGTGTTGAGTGAGAGTACGAGTGTGGAAAAGGATATAAAATTATGGGATAACTTTTTATATATCTGATATTAAAGTGTCAAGTAAAAAAACAAACCGTGATATTTAACTGTTACCAGAACAATAAGCAAGCAAAGTAGCGTATTGTAACAGTGAAATTTTATTGCGGAAATATAGATATTTATGCTGGTAATACTGATGCAATTCAAATATACGTTTTACAAACCATTTATTGAAGGCTTTTCTATCTATCCTTATCAAAAGTAAAATTATATCAAAGTTCATACCTATATATATTGTCTGATGTACATATGCATTCTATATGCCAGACACTATAAGTGAATGCTATGGAAACCACTGCCTTAATCTTTAGTTTAGTTGGGTAGCTTAAAAATTAAACAAGACTCTTTTGAATCCCAAAAAACCAATGTCCATTTTCAATTAACCTATGGGGAAGATAATTAATGATTATAAGACCTTATCCTCACAACCACAACCCCCAAGAGATAACTTACTATTATCCTTGCAAAATTTATTATCACCTAAATACTAATAGATGATAAGCTATTGAATGCATTATAAAAATTAAAGATAGCTCAGAAATCAGAAACAGTTGGGTTGGTTTGGACGATGTAGGTCATAGCAGCAGCAACTGTAAATGGAGCTAGGTCTAGAGATTATTAAAGGAAGCACAGATTCCTGACTTCAAATTACTTCGTGACCTTTTTAAATTACTCCGTTTTTCGCAGTTATTTTATGTCACTAAATTGAAAAATAAATTTATGAGTGGATTCTAACCTTCGTCTGATTCTCTTGTCCTCCTGTGCGAGGAGTGCCTGCAGTGGCGCAGGCAGTGCTGCGAGTCTACGATGGAGGGCTGTCGGGGTGCAGCGGGCCGAGCGACGGTGACGATGAGAGGGTGCAGCGGGGCGGCGAGGAAAGGATGAGCGGGGATGGCGAGGAAAGTGATCCGAGATCGGGGATGGCGATGTGGTGGTCGAGGGCGGATGGATTTCAGATTTGGGGAAAAATGTTTGGATTTCAGATTGGGGATATGAACAGATTGGGGATATATAGAGAGGGGGTTTTCTAAAATTTTTAGGGGGACCAAACTATAAATATGAATATATTAGGGGGGTTTTTAAATATCCCCCCCCTCCCCGGGCCCTCACAATGCTCCCCCCGACTGATTACATGCTAAAAGAATTATGAAGGTGCAGCTAAGCATATAATATATATGATAAAGTCGGTGAAATAGTAATAATAATAGAGGTTATCTGGATATATATATGAAAGAGATATCCGGGTTTCATAAGGGATAGGCGGGGTGTCCTAAGGGATAAGAGGGAATTTCTTCCTCTGGCACCATAAAAAACCTTCCCAACCACTACCCACACAATTCAAAGTGTTCAACAAGTCATAAAATCAGTGTTCTAAAAAACGGCCTAGGTGGCCACCTAAGCGTTAGGCGTCCTCCCGACGACTCGCCTAGAGCCTAGGCTGTTTGAAAAATTGGGTTATGGGTATAAACGAGTCTTAGGTGGTTTAGACCCACTTAGGACCTAAACATTTTTTAAAAATTTTGTTACAAACCATACCCGACTCGTTCCCACCCGACCCGCTTTAGAACCCTAAATCTTTACTACAATAATGGGAGAATGACTTAGTGTAATTTGTGTTGTATAAAAATTGTCTCTAATCTTTTTAATCTGTCGGAACAAAAGAAATAAAAACGGAATTACCGGCCTATGGGGAAGTCGCGCGGAACGCACTGTCCTAAGAGTTGATCCGCGGTCTTATGTGCAGACGCTTCGCAGATGCTCCTAGTGGTAAAAACCCCCGTATCACCGGCGTCTCGCTGTCGCACAAAACTTCGAGAGATTGACCCGAACTTAGCCTTGCCCAGAACGAAGGTGGAAAGGAAAGGGAGCGGAAGCAGCGAAGGAATGGTTTGCTGTGTTTGCGGATTGGTAAAGAAGAGGAGTATTTCTTTGTGGTGCGATCTGAGTTTTCAGTCGTAGCAAAACGGAAGGGGGTTGGGAATATAAATACACAAGAACGTGTGAACGTTGGGAGAGAAGGAGGCCAGAAAAATCGGATCTGAAAACTAATCCAACGTTTAAGTGGAATTAGTCAAAAGAAAAAAAAATAAACAGCAAAAGAAGTTTTGGATCTCAACCCGAACCCGAAGAGCAATTTCGGATCGGCATTCGTGTCCGCAGATGCGGGCACGCACACCCGTGCCCACTACGCGCGCCGAACCGAACCGGGCCGGGCGGCGGCGGTGGCGCGCGCGTGTGGCCCACGGGTTCTCTCCACACCACACTAGACTACAATGGGGTAAAGAGTGGTTTGTATTATAGACACTCACATGGTGGTCTTTTCCACCGATGTGGGACTAAAGGAAAAAGAAGGAATCTTGGGTTTTGAGAAAAACAGCCAACAATCCCCCCCCAAAACCAAGATTCTAAGGCAGTGATAACAAAAGAGTAATGATACAGAAGTTCTGGGCAAGAGTATACTATGCATAGATGAAATGGACTACAGCCTTGAATCTCACGTAGTGACTATTGTCTTTGTCTGAAGAAGTGCTTGATGGACTACGCCTTGAATCAGAATTCTTGACTCAGATTCAGAAAATAGCACACATAGTACGCTAGAGGTTCTTGGGTCTATCGGGTGGCACTTTTGAATGGCCATGCGCACTTTTCCATATTCATGAGAGTTGTTTGGGATCGCCCTGTCCCATAGTCGCGGCCTTCACGACCTCTCATATAGGTAAGTCCTCAAAGGGTTGGTGATCGGAGTCAACCCTACATAATAATGTTTGGACCTATTAAGAGTTTAGAACTCATCCTAACCAGATCACACAGGAACACTGTCACCATAGGGATGGGATATCATTGTACAACCTCGTACAGCCACCTGGGTATTAATTTATGAGAATTTAATCTCTGAGTCAGTGTTCCATAATAGTCACTGAAGTCCAGCTTGTTTCTACCCATTGAACCGGCTTCTTGGGATCTCCAGTCAGACTCGGTTGGGTTGCCACTACTGGTGACTTACTTATGGGCTTAACCCCATCTCCCTCGATGATTCTAGGATCAACGTCCTAGACAGACCCTTTGTTAAGTGGTCTGCAAGGTTCTTTTCTGACTTTATATAGTCAAGAACCACATATTTGCCTAATAGGCTCTTGATTGACTTGAAGCACAGCTGCAGGTGCCTGTTCATCTTAGCATTCACATAATCATGCTTTAGTAGTTCTATAACAGATTTATTATCGCAGTTTATGAAAATAGGAGGAACAGGAATATTAGTAACAGGTATATGCATAATCAAATTTCTTAGCCATTCAGCTTCTGTACAAGTAGTGTCCAAAGCTATCATTTCAGAATCCATAGTACTTCTAGCTATGATGGTTTGTTTACATGAACCCCAGGAGATTGCAGCACCTCCTAAGGTAAAGACATATCCAGTTGTGGATTTCACATTATGTGAGTCAGTTACCCAGTTTGCATCTGAGTAACCTTCTATGATATCAGGGTGTCTAGAATAATGAAGTTTGTAATCTATAGTACCCTTAAGATATCTAAATACTCTTTCTAATGCTGACCAATGTGACCGGTTTGGGTTACTAGTATATCTACTAAGTCTCCCAACAGCAAATGCAATATCAGGTCTAGTTCTATTTGATATACACATAAGAGAACCTATCATTTGAGAGTATCTATGTTGTTCTACAGGTGAACCTTCATTCTTCTTGAGAATGATACTACTGTCAAAAGGAGTACGAGCATGTGTCTTATCAAAGTACTCAACTTTTCTTAGCATTTTCTCAATAGAATGTACTAAGGAGAGAGTATAACCCTCCTTGGATTTGGATACTTGCATTCCTAGAATCAGGTTAGCTACTCCTAGGTCTTTCATATCAAACATGCTAGATAAATAATCTTTAGTATTATTTATTAACTCAAGTGTTGTTCCTAAAATAAGGATGTCATCTACATATAAGCATATAATGACACAACTTCCATCAGTGTTTTTAGAGTATATACATTTATCATACTCATTTGGTAAGAAGCCATATTCTAAAATCACTTTATCAAATTTGCTGTGCCATTGCTTGGGAGATTGCTTTAGGCCATAAAAAGATTTTACTAACCTGCAAACTTTCTTTTCTTGACCCTTAGCAATAAAACCTTCAGGTTGCTCCATGTAGATTTCTTCCTCTAGGTCTCCATTCAAAAAGGCTGTCTTTACATCCATTTGATGTATTATCAAGTCATGAATAGATGCTAAAGCTAGAAGAGTTCTAATAGAGGCAATCCTAGCTACAGGAGAGTAGGTGTCAAAATAATCTAATCCTTTTTTCTGGGTGAAACCTTTGGCTACTAATCTAGCTTTGTATTTCTCTATTGTACCGTCAGCTCTAAGTTTCTTTTTGAAGATCCACTTGCAACCTATGGGTTTACTACCTAAAGGCAGGTCTGCTAAAAGCCAAGTACTGTTCTCCATAATGGAGTTGTACTCATTGTTGATGGCTTCTTTCCAGAAAGGTGCATCAGGAGAAGATATTGCTTCTTCGTAAGTTGAGGATCACCCTCTATCAAATAAGTGAAAAATCTTCTCCTAAATTTCTTTCAATCCTACCTCTTTTGCTTCTTCTAGGTTCTGAGTCTTGATCAGGTTGAGAGCTAGAAGGTTGAGAATGGGAACTGGTAGAAGGAGGCAGGAAATGACTGGAGGGGTTGGAAGAAATTCTATCTTTAAAAGGGAATATATTCTCAAAGTAAACTGCATCTCTAGCTTCTATGATGGTATTATTAGAGATTTCATTTACTTCAGAATGAGTCACTAAAAATCTATTGGCATTGCTATCTAGGGCATATCTTATGAATACAGCATCTACAGTCTTAGGTCCAATCTTTCTCTTTTTAGGTTCAGGGATTCCTACTTTTGCTAGACATCCCCAGACCTTAAAGTAATGGACTCTAGGAGTTCTACCTTTTCATAATTCATAGGGAGTCTTATCCTTTGACTTACTAGGGATCCTGTTTAGGATGTAACAGGCTGTCAATAAGGCTTCTCCCCACAAGTTATCAGGAGCTCCTGAGCTGAGAAGCATGGCATTCACCATGTCTAACAGAGTTCGATTCTTTCTTTCAGCAACTCCGTTAGACTGTGGTGAGTAAGGAGCAGTCATCTCATGAATTATTCCGTGTTCTTCACAGAAGTTAGTCATTTCGTTTGAGGTATACTCTCCGCCACGATCAGATCTAAGGATCTTAATCTTTTTCTCTAATTGGTTCTCAGCTTCGGATTTGAAAACCTTAAATCTATCTAGAACTTCATCTTTGGTTTTGAGAAGGTAGGTATAGCAATACTTAGAACAATCATCTATAAAAGTGACAAAGTATTTCCTACCACCTCGGGTCAAAATCCTATTTGAGTCACAAACATCACTATGAACTAGTTCTAGAGGATCAGAATTCCTCTCTATAGATTTGAAAGGCAGTCTAGTATGTTTGGCTTGAACACAAATCTCACATTTGTGTTTATTATCTACAGGAGACTTGGGAATAAGATCTAAGTTCATCATCCTTCTAAGAGAACCCAGATTCACATGACCTAGTCTACCATGCCAAACATTGGAAGATTCTATATTTGAAACAACAGGAGAAGGATCTGACATTTTATTTATAGTGCTGAGAATGAAAAGACCATCCTTGTAGTGCCCCGATTTCCAATACTGAAAAACCGTGACACGAGCCAAGACCTTTCCTTCAATTAGTCACAATACACAGAAAACAGGAAAATTTAAAACTTTTTATTAACTCAATATTACAGGCCATATGTTCCCATTTATACAATAGATTACATCAGAGTATACATGAAATGGTTATTACAGCGGAAATTAAAATATGTCATTAACTCCTCACTTTCCTTGCCTTGAGTCCTCCTGAATCTCGCACATGTAGTACCTATGGAAGTGGGGACGTCAGTATTCACTGACGCTTAAAGGCTGATCATATAGCAGCGAATCTCCAATACAACATATACAACCAGATAAAGTATGTCGGTGTAGTTTAAGTGTTCGTGAGTGCAGTGATTAGAATCTAATAAGTGTCACTCAAACTGGAATATCAATGCACTGTCAACTAAACTAGAATACTAATGCGCTGTCAATTAAGCTAGGATGCTCATATTCTAATGTCAGCAAGTCTCTGAAAGCAACATGCATCCCATACTACATGCGCCCCATCTCAAGCTGTTTTCTCCATATATAGGGATTGAACCCGCGTTATGAATTCTAATTGTACACAACCTGTTCCTGACAGATACAACGTGACTGATGAGGTTGCAGATGTGGTCAAGTCCCACTAATGCAGTTTGCCAGTGGTGTCTATGTTGCCACTGCTATCCGGCAACCGGACCTCACTCAAAAACCTGACGAACCGTCGGGGATACTGCTAACAGGGGAGCCCCCTGGTCGGACCGTAGTCCATGGCCTGTTCGCCCTCTTGGCATAGGACCTGACGGAGTTCCGGGGGTCCATCCCCCCTAGCTCCACCCGCCTTATCATGGCACTTCAGGAATTAACAATCAGGATACGCAACCCATGTCCCCAACTAGTGAGAAGGCATCGTGCGTATCCCTTTTGACAGGAAGGTACAACCCGATAACTCCACCTATGATCGGCCCCAAGGAAAGGGTTGGTCGTACGGTGCACCCTACTACCAACTCCCCTTCTTTCTGGCAAAAAGGTTAAGTAATGATTTTATAAGTCACTACCCTAATGATGTCACTATCCTCATGCGATCTCACATAATTTCCAACTTGGATTATTATGGTCCGACTCGTGGTCCCTCGATCCAAGACTCTGGTAATAAAATCTCTCTCACTCATCCCTACCTCTAACTTGGATTCTACCAACACTCTCGGCCCACGGTCAACCTACATCGGTTAAAATCCGTCGATGTCCGAGGTGAGATCTATCCATTTTACTCTAAGGGGGTAGGATGTGGTCTTGATGGTCGATGACCCTTAGGGTAATTGAATACCCTAAACTAGCTTTTTATCAAGCTACAACTATTAGAACTTCTCAACCCTTATTACTATGAATGAAGGGTGCTCATATGCTATGGTTCCACTTTAAATTAGAACCGACTCGACTAGAATCCATGGGTTCTCTTCCTAACCCACATAAACATCGATACATATCCTCATGCAACTAGGATGCTATATTATGTCGTCCAAGCATGTATGGTTCCTTACTAATATCAACTACAACAAGGTAGTTATAACTACAATTTCAACATGGCTCTTTCTATTTACTTAGCCTATGGCAATTCAATCATGGCATGCAATTGCAAGCATCAATCTATGACAATTAATCATGGTATATATGACATAACCATCAACTCACAATATTCTTAATTATGAAGCGATTTAGCATGCACTTGTAACAAGTCTTAAGCATGGATATATAACTAGTATGAACATACAACATTCCAAGGCATGGTAGGCATTTTTAATTTAAATCCTACAACATTCTAAGCATGTACCTACACTTAGCATGGTATTCATTATTCCTAAACATGGTAGGAATTTTAGAATTAATCCTACAACATTCTAAGCATAAATAGACTAATCTAAACATGGTAGGAATTTTAGAATTAATCCTACAACATTCTAAGCATAAATAGACTAATCTAAACATGGTAGGAATTTTAGAATTAATCCTACAACATTTAAGCATAAATAGACTAATCTAAACATGGTAAGAATTTTAGAATTAATCCTACAACATTCTAAGCATAAATAGACTAATCTAAACATGGTAGGATTTTTAGAATGGATCCTACAACATTCTAAGCATAATTAAAGTAATCTAGACATGGTAGGATTTTTAGAATGGATCCTACAACATTCTAAGCATAATTAAAGTAATCTAGACATGGTAGGATTTTTAGAATGGATCCTACAACATTCTAAGCATAATTAAAGTAATCTAAACATGGTAGGATTTTTAGAATGGATCCTACAACAATTGAAGCATAAATCTCTTTCCTAAATATGATATAATAAATTCCACATCTACTATTACTACTTTAATCGAAACATACACATCTAGTATGCTATTTTAATTGAAGCATACACATCTACTACTACTACAACTTTATTTGAACCAAAAATATAACATACAACTATCTACTACTACTACTACTTTATTTGAACCAAAAATATATAACATACAACTATCTACTACTACTACTACTACTTTATTTGAACCAAAAATATAACATACAACTATCTACTACTACTACTACTTTATTTGAACCAAAAAATATATAACATACAACTATCTACTACTACTACTACTACTTTATTTGAACCAAAAATATAACATACAACTATCTACTACTACTACTACTACTTTATTTTAACAAGCTACTTCTTGATTGTCTACTAGTCTTTATTAGTTGATTTATTAACACTAGTGATTGTAGAAGAAAGATCTTTTTATTTATTCTACAACTAGTGATTTAAAAGAAAAGATCCTTTTTTATTTATTCTACAACTAGAGATTTAGGTAGTTTCTTTTTTTTTTCATACTTTAAGATTAAAAGGAACTAAACAATAATACAATAAGTAAGAACATCCATTTTGGTTCAATCCAATATGTGCTTTCTCCTTTTTTTTTGTCCAATGTTCAACATAGGTCCTACAACCAAAAAGGGTTGTATACAAGTTCATATGCCTTATGTATGGGTTCACATTCAAGTCCTACAACCTTACATGGTTGTATGTACAAATTTATATGCATGTGTTATTTTAGTCCAAGTAGTTAACAACATTCAAAATGAGAAAACTCATACAACCATACTACTACAAAGTAACCACACCAAAAGAAAAATAAACAAGAGGGTAAGAAGAAGAAGGATCATCAAACACCATTCAAGGAAACAACAACCAAACAAACAAACAAACACACAAACAACAAACCTAGGAGAAACCCCCACCTTGTTTCTTTTCTTGATGGAAGCACTAGCTACTCTCCTTCTTTCTCCTAGAACTTCTAGCAAACCTACAAATAAAACTCTCAAGTTAGTCCACTCATTCTTTTCCTTTCTTTCTTTTTTTTTTTTTTTTTGATCTTTCTAAAATGAGACTATGGTGAAAGGAAGAGGGTATTTATAAGAGGAGAGAGGGGTGGAGAGTGCAAATGTGCTCTTACACATTTGCACATAAGCCCCTCCATAAAATGGGGCCGGCCTCACCTAGGGGAGAAGGAGGAAATGTGGGGGAGGTGTTATGTGGGGGGAGGTTGATGTGGGGGAGAAGTTTTCTAGAAGAATTCTTAACCCTCTTATGTCTTTGTAACCCTAGGTTTAGTACCTAATAATTCCTAATTATCTATTAGGTTGTCATGGCTAAAAGAATCACAATGGTGAAGAAAAATATAAAATAATCAAGTAGTCGAACTCTAATAAAATAATATTATTAATAGTCGGTCGGGATATTACAATCCTTTACATATCCTTTCCCAATAAAAGATTCATTCTTAGAAAATACAACTTTATTTGCTTCCATTACAATTTTGAAACCTGACGCTACAAGAAGGGAACCACTAACTAAGTTTCTCCTAACTGACGGCACATGAAGTACATCATGAAGAGCTAGATTTTTTCCTGATGTCATCTTCAGGTCTATTCTTCCTCTTCCTACAATCTGTGCCATTGATCCATCTCCTAGGGTTATGCCTCCTCCACATGATTCCTGATAGTTTGAAAAACAGGAGCGATCAAATGAAACATGAACATTAGCTCCAGAATCCAACCACCAGTCATCAGAATGGTAAGAAATATTAACAGATGGTTGGAAAGACACTGACCTGAAGGAACTAGAAGATCCATTTAGAATCATGTTGGCTTCTAGTTTGGTAGGGCCTTTTCCCTTATAAGGAGTCTTCATTGGTTCCTTCTTCCTATGAAAGCAATTGAAGGATAGATGATTTGTTCTTCCACACACCAAACAAAACTTCTGTTGGTCCTGAGTCTGACCGAAGTTTCTAGTCCTGTGGTTTTGCTGGTGTTGGCGGTTTTGGTGGTTTTGGTGATTCTGGTGATGAGGCTGAAAGTTCTTTTTCTTGAAGGAGGTTTTTTTAGGTTTGTGAGGATTATTAGGTTTGGATTTGCCTTGAGTAGACACTACAAGGTTTACCTTTGCTTTAGACTCATTTTTAGGGTTTGACCTAAGCCTAAGTTGTTCTTCTGTTCTAATCTTCTTTAGGACTTGGGCAAAGGTAAGCTCACCTTGAGTATGAGTGAGTTCCTTCTTGACATCAGACCAAGAAGGAGGGAGTTTATCTATTAGGGAAGCTATCTTATATTCAGTAGAAAAGGTTGTACCTTTTGCTTGAATATGCCTCACATATTCTTGGAATTCATGGATTTGGTCATTCATAGGTTTGTTATCTACCATGAAATACCTATTGAAAGCTGAAGAATTGAATCTTTCAATTCCAGCATCATCACAACCATATTCATCGTCTAAAGCGTCCCAAAGTTCTTTAGCATTTTTATATTCAAAGAATATGTCATAAAGGGAGTCAGATATGGCGCTTAGAATTCGATGAAAACAGTGGAAGTCTATTTCCTTAGGGGTTTTTGATTTTTGGGAACTAGCGGATTCCTTAGGAGTTTGAGATGAAAGAGTGGATTCAGAAACTTCTTTGGTGGACTCAAATTTGTCAGACTCAGTTGTGTTGGGTGTGGATCCATCAATTGCTGAAAGGAGTCCTAAGGTGGTGAGCCAGAATTTCATCTGACTCTGCCACCTTTTGAAGTGGGTGCCATCAAACTTGGCTGGCTTTGCTGAAGCAGTCTCTTCTTTTCCAGTCATGATTTAATAGTATAACAGTCTAGAGGCTGCAGAAATAATACTGTAGCTACTCAATAAAGGTGTTGCGGGTTCTAGACAATAGTTTAATGATCTTGCTAATCAACCTAAACAAATCTTTAGTCTATCAAGTTCTGATTAACTTGGGTTAGCTGTAGGAGTCGGTTCCCAGCTAGCGGTGGTCCGAAGATGCTTAAATACCATGTCGCTTAGGGCTGTTTACACCCGGTTGACAGAAGGACCCTTTAGGCTTGTCCCCAAATTTATCTTTTCTTTTAAGACCTTTAGATTTCTTTTAAGGAATTTGCAAAATCAATAACTATTCCTTTATCTAAATGTTTAAAGGATACTAAGAAATATCTAGCACCACAGCTAATAATAGTCTTGATATTGTAGGTAGTAATGTTATTCACAATATAACAAGACACTTAATTATACTAGCAAATTGCAAGCTGATAAAACAAATGTACAGCGAGAAGTATTCAAAGGCTTTGAGAACATTAAAGTGAATCTAATAACACAAATTTGGTGCCAACAAATATTGTGATTAACAATAGATTAAGACTGTAAGGATTTTAAAGCTATAGATATTCTACAGTGTGGGAATCTATAGTGATGCAACAAAATTTAATTATCTGTCTCGAAATTGTGATTAACAAAGATAATATTAAGGCTTCGGATTCAGCTTCGAAATTTACTAATAATTTATTTATTTATTTAGCCCTTACAATATTTAATAATGAAGTGAATTAACAGAATGTAGTGAATCTTAATCAAAACTGTGTATGATGTATCAGGCTATCTTAATCAAACAGAATGTACTAAATTAACAGATTAACAATAAGCAATTCTGTTTATATATGCTGATTAATCAGTTAATCAATATGTATATGCTTAATTGACAGATTAACAAAAGGCAATTCTGTTTATATGTGGTAATTAATCAGATTGATAATATGTATGTACTTAATTAACAACAAATTCTAAATTAATTAGATTGATAATATGGTTGTTCTTAATTAACAGTATATGCTAAACTAGTCAGATTAACAATATGGCTGTTGTTAATTAACAATTGATGCTAAACTAATCAGATTAACAAGATGGCTGTTCTTAGTTAACAATATATGCCAAACTAGTCAGATTAACAATATGGCTGTTGTTAATTAACAATTTATGCTAAACTAATCAGATTAACAAGATGGCTGTTCTTAGTTAACAATATATGCTAAACTAATCAGATTAATAATATGTCTCAACTCTTAGATTGTTGTATAAAAATTGTCTCTAATCTTTTTAATCTGTCGGAACAAAAGAAATAAAAACGGATTTACCAGCCTATGGGGAAGTCACGCGGAACGCACTGCCCTAAGAGTTGATCCGCGGTCTTATGTGCAGACGCTTCGCAGATGCTCCTAGTGGTAAAACCCCCGGTATCACCGGCGTCTCGCTGTCGCACAAAACTTCGAGAGATTGACCCGAACTTAGCCTTGCCCAGAACGAAGGTGGAAAGGAAAGGGAGCGGAAGCAGCGAAGGAATGGTTTGCTGTGTTTGCGGATTGGTAAAGAAGAGGAGTATTTCTTTGTGGTGCGATCTGAGTTTTCAGTCGTAGCAAAACGGAAGGGGGTTGGGAATATAAATACACAAGAACGTGTGAACGTTGGGAGAGAAGGAGGCCAGAAAAATCGGATCTGAAAACTAATCCAACGTTTAAGTGGAATTAGTCAAAAGAAAAAAAAATAAACAGTAAAAGAAGTTTTGGATCTCAACCCGAACCCGAAGAGCAATTTCGGATCAGCATTCGTGTCCGCAGATGCGGGCGCACACACCTGTGCCCACTACGCGGGCCGAACCGAACCGGGCCAGGCGGCGGCGGCGGCGCGTGCGTGTGGCCCACGGGTTCTCTCCACACCACACTAGACTACAATGGGATAAAGAGTGGTTTGTATTATAGACACTCACATGGTGGTCTTTCCCACCAATGTGGGACTAAAGGAAAAAGAAGGAATCTTGGGTTTTGAGAAAAAACTGCCAACAATTTGTCCATATCCCAACCCGTGCAACGCACGTTTAATTAAACTCTGCAATATAAACCAATGAAATACGTACAGTACACGTTCAAATTTGTTACCCTCTTCCTATATCTCAAAAAAACCAAAAACCCTACCCTCTTCATCTCCCTCTCTCTCTGCACCTGCCTCGTTTCTTCAACTCCCTCTCACTCTCGCCGACAAATCGCATCTCCGCCGATGATCATAGTGCCGCTTGCTCCTCCCCTCTCTCACTCCTGCGCTGTCGACCTGCAGTGCCACCGCACCCTCTCTCTCTCCCCGTGCTGTCTGCCTTCAGTGCTCATGGGAGAGTTGGGGTTGTGTAACCAAATAAACACATGCATTATAACCAAATAAATACGTGCAATGCACATGCATAATTAATATAAATGAGATATTAGGTTCGGTGCCAGACAACGTCGAAATTTTTACTTTTAAAATATATATATTTATAAAAACGTGCATTGCACGTGTAAATTACTAGCCCCTAATAGTTTCATTTCCCGATCCAAAATCTCGAATCTCACCTCAAAATCTCATAATCCCGTTCCACCGCCTCCCTACTCGTGTCAACACCACCTCGTCCGCCTCCCTCCTCGCATTAACTCCGACGCAGCCACCTTCTAGGCTTCCTCATCTTCCCTCTCAACCTCTCGACGCAAGTCTCCCCCATTTTGATGCAACCCTCCTTTGTCGCAAGCCTCAACCCTCCGGAGACAGTCAGACCCCAAAGCTAGCCTCCTCCATTCCGACGCAAGCCTCCCCCAGGCCCGGTGGTTCTTCGACTGGAACCGGGTAATCTCTCTCTCTCTCTCTCTCTCTCTCTCTCTCTCTCTCTCTCTCTCTCTTCTAGTCTTCTAATATTTGTTCACACTCTATCGACATCTTTGATTAAAGATTTGGAACAAGACTATTTGATTCGATTTTATTGTTATTAACATGATTATAGGTAAGTACATTTCTGGGCTAATACGTATCTGTTTACTTATAGGTTGGGGCAAACTTCTGTGCATCATGGTGTGCAGTGGCGGAGGCACTGCTGGCCTAGGGTGAGTGGCCGCTCACCCTGGACTCGGCAGGCCGCCTATAATAGGCCGAAAGTTTTTTTTTTCTCCCCCTCAGTTTGCCATAATGCCCATAACACCACCCCCCCCCCCACCCCACTCTCTTTCGGTCCACGAAAGTTTCAGCCGCTCTACTCCACCTCTTCATCTCTTCAATCTCTTCTTCTCTTCGTCAGTTCATCCTCTTCGTCTCTTCACTCCACTCCACCACAATCGAAACCCTAGATCCCCATCCTCTTCATCTCTTCATTCTCTTTATTTTCGACTACAATCGAATTTGAAACCCTAGATCCCCATCCAATCCCCCAATTTTCAAACCTCCATTTCCCAAACTCGCGGCACCAAAGTCGAAAAGGAGGAACCGAGGAGGTGGTGGTGCTGGTCGGAAACTCTAGCTATTCAGCCGGACCAGAGCCAGGTACAGACTACAGAGGTACTCATTCAGTTCCCCCATTTTTTGTTTGAAATTTTCGGAATCTCTATTGGTGATCAAAGATGGGGTTTTTTATTCAATAACTCACAAAAGGTTTTCTTTTTGTTATTGCAACGATTCAGTTTAAAGATGCTCTTTTCTATGCATAGATGATTGGTATTTGGTAATAAATTTATTTGTTCATTAAAAAAAAATTTGAGTAAATAAATACCCAAATGGAATGAAATCTAGGGAAAGTGAGAAACCCATTAGAAGTTGCTAACAACTAGGTAAAATTACTTTGTAAGACTGTAACTCAAATTAGTTCAGATTGAAAAGATTTTTCCCAAACCATTCACACTTCACTAAATGTGCACATAGAAAAAAATGATTCTAAGGTCTAACTAGTGAACTACTATTGTTGATTATTGGATACCCAAAATTAATCCACTTGCACTGTAAAACTAAAAGATGGCTTCAAATTCTAGCTAATTTAATAACTACAATATGTTATACGGCATCAAAATGGAGTATATGTGTCCTTGACTGGCTTTCAAGCCTCCTCAACAACATTTATGTCAATTTTGAAAATGGGAATTCTATACTTCTTGGTAATGTCTACATGTCACATGTGAGCTTTTTGTTGTTGGAAAACATCTCTATGTTTTAGAACTCTTATTTACCTTTGCTTTATTCTATTTAAGAACATTATATAGACTAAGTCGATAAGTTCTTTTGCAAAGTTACTTTTCGCATCTTGATTAATTAGTACGGACTAGTAGAGACTAGAGAGAGAAGTAGCAAAGATTGTGGGTTGACAATTGTGGGATGACGGAAAAGTAGAAGATATGATATTTTTCTTCTTCCTAAAGAAAAGCACAGAAGATGTGATATTAGAGATAAACACTATAACTGTTGTGAATTTTTTTCCTATTTTTTTTTTCCGTTCAAAGTTAAATCTAGTAAATATATTATATAGGATATGTTCTTGATTAGCCCTCGAAAGGTATAGCTACCCTGTAAATTAATTACTGACATATTGATTGTTTTACTAATGTAGGATTTTGGGAGTGGAAGGTGTACAGGACGTATGTCAGAGGACATGGGACTGGGATAAATCCTTCTTGAGATACAAATTCTTCATATCGATACTCTCCCAGGTATGTTTCTAGCTATCTTATTTTGTTCCTGTAACTTTTAGTTATCATGGCTAAATTTAGATGAAAGTATGTTACTTTTACAAGCATGCTTGCTCAAGTCATGGTTGCCTAAATTTTACCTTTTGTGAATGGATTTGGTTCAATTTCCATGGACATGACACATTAATATATGTTCATTTCATCAATACCATATATGATTGATTGTCCATGTGAAATATCTATCCATAAAGATATTACTATACATCTTATATCAAAAAAATATCTATTGTGTTATTTCTATTATTTCTATTATGAACATCATCTAATATGAATTAATATCCTTTGATCAACAACTGAACTGAGTCAATATATAGACACATCAATATATAAGTTGTAATGTGTAGCAACTACATTAGGGATTTATAAATTAGATTTTTGTTTGATACTAATTTAATTTTTTAACAATATTCAAACAATTATGGATAAATTTTTGAAAAGAATATCAAGGGGGGGCGGTGATTTAAGTGTTCGTCCTCCTCGTCCTCGTGTAGAGCTGAACGTTGATGAACTTGCATCTGATCTTAGAAATAGAAAAAATATTTATTCCTTTGATGCTAATGATAGAGAGATAATTCGAAGGCATTATTGGCAAAAAGGTCCGTGTCAACCAAAGTCCCATTTTTCCCTTCTAGGAATTTTGGCAACGAGAAAAGAAAGTTTCTTCCTAATTGGTTTCAAGAACACCCTAATAGGAGTTGTTTGAAGTATAGTCTGTCTAAAGATGCTGCATTCTATTTATGTTGTTATTTATTCAAGCCCGAAAGTGGTTCTCAAAGTGGTAGTGACAAGTTTGTTTGTGAAGGATTTACAAATTGGAAGAAAGGGCCACACAAATTCAAAGAGCATGAAGGAGGTCATAAAAGCATTCATAATTCGTGCATGAAGAAGTGTCTTGATTTAATAAATCAAAGACAACATATAGATGTTCAGTTGGTAAAGCAATCGGATAAAGTCCGAATGGAGTATCGCACGCGTTTACTTGCTTCAATTAAAGTTATTAAATTGCTTTGCGTCAAGGATTTTCATTTCAAGGACATGAGGAATCTGATGAATCAGATAATCGGAGAAACTTTCTTGAAGTACTAGAGTTTTATGCTGAAGATAATGAAGAAATGAAAAAAGTTGTTTTGAACAATGCTCCAGAGAATAATAAACTGACATCCCCAATGATTCAGAAGGATATTGTGAAAGCAATAGCAGCCGAGATCACAAATGTAATCATGGATGATCTAGGAAGTGATTTGTTCTCTATTTTAGTTGATGAATCTAGAGACATATCCGTGAAAGAACAAATGGTTGTATGTCTTCGTTATGTGAATAAAAAAGATTGCGTCGTTGAACGTATTCTTGGAGCGGTACATGTTTCTTCTACAACTGCTATATGTTTAAAGGAGGCAATTGATATTCTTTTTGCTAATCATGGGTTGAGTATATCATGATTGCGTGGACAAGGTTATGATGGAGCTAGCAACATGAAGGGTGAATATAATGGTCTCAAAATCTTGATTATGAGAGAAAATCAGTCTGCCTTTTATGTTCATTGTTTTGCTCATCAATTACAGTTAGCACTTGTTGGTATTGTTCATAAGCATAAGACTATTGCCACATTCTTCAACTTAATTACCAAATTGTGTAATATTATTGGAGGTTCAGCAAAACGACATGATGTTCTTCGGGATAAACAATTTGAGAGATTGATTGCGAGAATAAGTAGGGGTGAAATTGAAACAGGGCGACGATTGAATCAATAAGCTACACTAAAGCGCTCAGGAGACACACGTTGGGGATCGCACTTTAATACTCTTTTGAGTGTAATTCACTTGTTTCCCTCAATAGTTGAGGTACTTGAAGTTATTAATGAGGATGACCTACATGGAGATGCAAATATGCTATTGAAGTTATTTGATTTTGAATTTGTATTTAATTTGCATTTGATGAGAACCGTATTGGGAATTATTAACGAGTTATCTCAATCATTATAGAGAATTGACCAAGACATTCTAAATGCAATTAATCTTGTTGGTGTAACCAAAAGACAAGTACAGAATTGAGAGAAAACGAATGGGAGTCTTTCTTAGAAGAAGTTTATGAGTTTTGCAAGAAAAATAAAATTTCATTTCCAAATATGGATGAAACTTTTGTAGCACATGGGAGATCACGTCGTTGAACCGAGAAACTGACAAACCTTAATCATTACCGTGTAGAGATATTTTATGCAGTGATCGACTTACAACTTCAAGAGTTGAACCATCGCTTCGATGAAATAAATACCCAGTTGGTGTTGTGCATTGCTTGTCTTAATCCAAGAGATTCATTTTCTGCTTTTGATAAGGTAAAGCTACTGCAATTTGTAAAGTTTTACCCAGTTGATTTTTCTCCTACTGATTTGATGGCTTTGAGTTTCCATCTTGATACATACCTTGAAGATGTCGCACGTGCTGATGAGTTTTCTAATCTGATTGGAATTAATGATTTGACTCAAAAAATGGTTCAGACTAGAAGACATATTGTTTATCCATTGGTGTATTTACTTATGTAGTTGGCATTACTCCTACCGGTGGCAACGGCAACCTGTGAAAGAGCATTTTCAGCTATGAAGCTTATAAAAACTTTGCTTCGCAACCAGATGGGAGATGAATGGTTTGATGATTGTTTGATTGCATATGTCGAGAAAAGGACGTTGAAGTCAATCAAAAATGATGATATCATGAAAAGGTTTCAAAATATGAAGTTGCGTAGGGGAGTTTTGTAATATAACTATGTTTAATTGCTTTTGTAATATGAATGTGATGTGGATGTTTAAAGTTTTTTTATAAATTTGTGGTTTTTATTATTTCGCTCCCGTTGGATGAAAATCCTGGCTCCGCCACTGATGGTGTGACCCCTGCAGACTAATAACTCCTCTATATGTCGAGTTGTCTGAGACGTATCCGCAAATGATTTTACTCACAGTCGACGTTGATGAGTTAACACTAAGTATCCCTGCATCCCCTCTTTCTCTTTTTTGATTCCCAGGTAAAACACAAATGCAGCATATTGAGTTTTGTTTCCATATTGATCAATTTTAGGAGAAACAACTTCTTACTTAACAGTGCATAATATATCAACATGTATTGTGTGTGTGTGGTGTGTTCGATCCCCTTATGTATCATGATAATAGAGTATCTACAGTTCGACACTGATTAGTTGATGGTTTGTATTATCATTTTTGGTTTCAATACTCTTGTCAAAGTCTCTTATATAAAATGTTGATTTCCTGTATGTGCGCCAGGGAGATGGTTAATAGTTTATCTTTTAGACTAATTTTTTCCTAGGCCAATTATATAATTCTGATATCCATTGTGTTACATTCAGTTCTAGCTTAATGTGGACTTTCTTCATTTTCTTTATTTTCTTCTTTGTTGCTCCATCGAATAAGAAAAAAGCTTGTGTAATACCACAAATCTTTGATGTGCTGATGCTATCATGATTTATTCTTTGCTTGTTCTCCTTTCCCTCCTCTTATATACTCCTTCCTATGTTTCAGTGCACAGTTTTAGAAGTCATGGTAATTGAAGGTCTAGGGACAACTATTGATATGTTGCTTGTTAATGGTGTCCTCGTGAAGGAGATCAAATAGTTGTTCGTGGCATGCAAGTAGTACCTTCTTTTGTTAATTTTTGTTCAAAAAAATGATTTGGCTTTTTCATCTATATGATCTGTGCTCTTATTTTTTAAAAATTTTATTTTAGGGACCTTTTGTGACCTCTATTAGAGCTCTGATGACTCCCCATCCTAAGAAGGAATTGCGAGTTAAGGTTAGAACTCTGTTGCTTATTTTTGCTATCTTTCAGTACGAGTGTTCGTCATATGATTGTAAGAAATAGTTTAATTTTATTCTCTATGATGGATGAATGCTATCTTTGTTTGTACCCCTTTTTCTGCATATCCATAATTCAAAATTAGTGTTTTAGAAAATAAGGAAAATAGGTATTTATGGAAATCGTCACCAATCCGATTGGGAACTGTTATTAAATGTAAAAATGGGGATTAAACAGAAACACCACTTTACTTTTTTTAATCTAACTACTGAATAGTTCATTGTGAGATATAAAGGCATAAGCAATCAACTAGCTGAAGATTTAAAGAACATCATATAAGAAACAAAAGGTTTTAGTACTAAATGGTTACTTGGGTGAATCCATGTAATAGATAATTTTTTGCAATTCAGACAGACATTGTCAATAACACTAACTTAGTTGTACATTTATACTTATATTATATCCCATCTTTATAAATTTTGGCCATCAAACATTCAAACTATAGCTTGCTGAAGCAAATTGGGACTAATATTCTTATATTCCTATTCCCGAGTGGGCCGTGTTGATGCATTAGCAGTCCTCAGAGGAGCTGAAATCTTGGATGGATATTCTTCATCTTCACTGATACAATAATACATCAATTCGACTATGTAAAGCTCTTCTGCAATTGTAATGAGAAAATTCAAGAGTAAGAATGGGTAGCAATAAAGAGTAAGAATGGGTAACAAAACAAAACCAAAAGTTCGATAAATTAATATATATTCAAATAAATAAATAAATAAATAAAATTGCCTAGCACCTAGCTGCTTAAGCCCCGCTTACAAGATGTAGGCGCTAGGCCCCCATTGGCGCCCAACTACTATTTAGCAACTTTTAGAACATTGCATAAAACATAGGAGTATGAAATATTATCAAAAGATGAATTTGTTTGTCCATGCATCGGGTAGTCGCAATTATCTGATTGGTGAAAATTCGTTAATTTCTCAATCTTATGATGAATGGGAAAAATGTGCGTGAATATAGTGAATTTACTTTACTTTATGTTTTATGATATAAAGATCAACTTGAACAATGCAAATCATGAATATTGGTTGCGGATATTGGATTCTTTTAGTATGTTGTATGAGTTCCTATGCCATAGAACTATATATATAGAGCCATGATAAAGTGAGAACTCTTTTGGTGAGAACCACGTGGCTCATGAGATTGTTTGGGACATTAGTTAAAAGATCCAAACCTTCCAAATTGATCTACATGATTAATGTAATTTATGGATGAGAAATCAAGTTGTTTGAGATTTGTTTGTCCATGTATTGAAGTGTTACAAATTGTATAGTTGAAAAATCGTTATTTTTTATAATGACATGATGCATGGATAAATAAATTTCAAATGACTTGATTTTATATTTCTAGACTAATTTGGTCATGTTAAACAATGTGAATGGTTTGGACCATCCATAGGATGGATATGCATGGAGTTCTCACGAAGCTTATCGTTAGAACGGTTCTCCTCTGATCATATATATATATATATATATATATATATATATGGGCCTCTTCGGTTGCACACTACTTTCGTGAGAACTCGCCCTTCTGGCCATCGCATGGATGATTCAAATCGTTCAAATTGATCTACATGTCTAAATTAGTCTAAATATGTTAAATCAAGTCATTTGAAATTGATTTGCCCATCCATCATATTTAGCATAATTTTGAAACACTTTAATGTGGACAAATGAATTTCTAATAACTTTATTTTACATATTTAGACTATTTTAGACGCGTAGATCAATGTGAACGGTTTGAATCATTCATACGATGGCCAGAAGGACGAGTGCTCACGGAAAGTAGTGTGCAACGAAAGATTTCCTTATATATATGGGGGATTGATCCCATAAGGTCCTACCTCACCCCTTATTTTGAGGCCTTATGGGTAACCCCATTGATATGCCTTCCCCCCCCCCCCCCCCCCCCCCCCCAAAAAAAAAAATCCGAACCGTTGGAAGTTTGTTTGTTCATTTTTTACAGTATAATAGGATATTTAAGACATGTAAAACAAGATGAACTGTTCGGATTTTTCATAGGAAGTTCATATCATGGAGGGCCTCAAAATAAGAGGTGAGGTAAGGCCTTAGGAGATTCTTCGTGAGAACTAGTTCTCACATGATCACTTCCTTGTAGGGCTATGATCATGTGAGAACCAAGCGTGAATTTTTTTTTGGGATATAAATTGAAAAATCAGAACCATTCATTTTGATATACACATCCAAATTAGCCTACCACTACAAAAGCTGTAGGAATACCGGACGACACTACCCCGGTGCTCGGGTGTTTTGCCGGGGCATTCCCCGGCACTTTGCCAAAAATGCCTGCGGGGACCAAAGATTCCCCAGCGTTTTATAAAAAACGCCGGGGAATGTTCCTTTCTAAAAACCCCACGCTCCCCACTTCCCTCTCTCTATTTCCCTATTCACGCTTTATTTCTCCGAAACCCTATTTCTCTTTTTTCGATTTTGCACCGACGGATCGCCGTTCGCTCTCACCGCCGCCGCCCTCCCCCCGCCACCCGCCGCACGCCGCTGTTCGCTCTCATCGCTGCCGCCGCTTGCCGCTCGCCGCCTGCCTCCCACCGCTCGCCGCTCGCCTCCCGCCTCCCGCCGCTGTTCGCTCTCATCGCCGCCGAGTATGAAGACCAGTGTTAAGATCATTCACGCAAGGTTTGATCCCTTTATTGCTTTGACATTTTAGGTTATGTGGATTGAATTGATTGATGAAAATTAGGGATTGTGTAGAATTGTATTATACACGAGGATCCAGATTTCCAAGTTCAGGCGCAAGCTACCAAATCGCCAAATTAGGGATTCTTCTGCAGGTTGTAGAACAAGGAATTCGTGAGCTTTGATTGCATTCTATTTGGTAATTTAAATTGATTTTGATGCATCCACAGATCTTGATGACACTCTGTACTCGTCGAGGACTGGCATTGCACAAGCTTGCAGAAAAAATATTGAAGGTATAATTAATACCCCCCCCCCCCCCCCCCCCCCCCCCCCCCCGCAAGAGTTATTGATTTTTAATTGCTTGGTTTTTAATCCGTTTTTTTTTTCTTTTCAGAATTTCTTGCTATGAAATGTGGTGTGAGCTGCTTCTCTTCGAGTTGAGCTGTTCAGAACTTATGGCAGCTCACTTATAGGGCTTTTGGTATATTAATTTATTAATTAATGTAATTTAATTTCTTTTTAATTCCTTAATTAAGTAAAATTAGATAAATAATAATCATGAAAATAATATTTATTTTCTTGTAGGCTCTTGGTTATGATGTTCATCTAGATGAATACCACAGGTACTTGATCAACATTACCTCACAAAACTTTTTATTTTACTTCATCTAAATATTTTATTTTATTTTTGTATTTTGACATGTTAATAAATGATAACAAAATAGGAGTTCATAAATTTTCACCTAAAAATACATGCTCATTTATTGTACTTGTTCTTGTCAGTTATGTACACGGGAGGTTGGCATATGAGAATATCCAACCCGACTCGCGACTATTTTAATGACTGAATTGTGTTATGACTTACAAGCTTTCTATGGGGTATCAGATTTTTAAACTTCGAGTCAATTGGTAGATTTCGTAAGATTTTCTGTTTGCATGCAAAGAATTACTAATTTTAATTTTACCCTGAGCCTTGATCATCTCTAATCCATTTATGTACTTCCGGCATGTCCGTTGGATGCTGCCGATCTGTGAAGCACGTGTACCCCAAAATGCTCCCGTATCAGTACCGGGTGCGTATCGGATACGGATACGCACGGGTACGTTCCGGGTATGCACCCGGTACGTATCCGAATCAATTTTTATTAAAAAAAACTGAAAAAACCTTCGACACGTGTTTGGGTACGCCCGGGTGCGAACCGGGTGTGCCCGGGTGCGCCTATTAAGGGAGAAAAAAAAATGAAAAAAATAACATTAGTCAACTCTCCCCCTCCCCCTTCTCATTCACGCTAACCCTCTCTCTCCCCAAAATCCCCTTTTCTCAAATCTCCCATTTCTCACTGTCGACAAACCCTAAATCCCTTTTCTCAAATCTCCCCTCTCCCAAATCGCGCCTCCACCCCGACGTCGCGCACGCCCTCTCTCTCCGACGTCGTCGTCCTCCTGTCTCTCCGACGTCGCGCACGGTCTACATCATCGACGTCATCGTCCTCCTGTCTCTCTCCACATCGACGACCTCGACGACCTTGACAGTCGCGCGCCTCGACCTCGACGATCTTAACAGTCGCGCGCCTCGACGACCTCGACGACCTTGACAGTCGCGCGCTTCGACCTCGACGAACTTGACCTACCGTCAGATCTGACATTTGCTTGCCTCCTTCAAGGTTCGATTTTGTTCTTCACTTCTCCTTTCTCTACAAATTAGATGAAAATAAATGAGATTGAGAAATATGAAATTAGATTGACAAATATGAAAATAAATTAGATGTTAATGAGAAATATTGAGAAGTATTGACTATTGAGAAGTATGAAAATAAATTAGATGTTAGCTATGTTAGTTATAAATTGTATGGTAGCTATGTTAGATATAACATAAATTAGATGTTTATGACTTCATTCTAATTGTTAGTTATAAATTGTAATACTTGTTTATTTTCATTATAGAGTATAATAAATTTATATTTAGTTATGTATAATAAATTTATTATTTTTAGTTATGTATAAAATTGTAATTAGTTATAAATTATATATATTTTTAACATAATGTATAATAAATTTATTATTTTTATATTCAACGCACCCTTAACGTACCCGTATCCTAAATTTTTGAGAAATCACGTATCCGCGTACCCGAGTCGTGTCGTACCCGTATTTCGTACCCGTGTCCGTGCTACATAGCTGCCAATTGTGTTAACACATGTCCTTTACAATAATTTACTTCGTCAAAGAAATTGGTCATCACCTCACCAAGAAGGGAATTATATGTCAGTTGAAATTAAGATGTTGAAAGGAATCTTCCGAAAATGTTCCTCTAGGTTTGATCTCACAGTCAAGTCAAGGTGAGCTCATTCAAGTTAATCGCAGGATAACTGAGGTGTTTTTTTATTTTAGACATTTTTTCTCTGACATATGCCATGTTGGGTTAATTTTGCAGGTTGTGACTGTCCACACTCTATTAAGAAATCAGTTGAAGTTTCTGGCATACAATATCACTGGCTGAATTCGTACTTGGTAATCTTATCCGTTGATGATACAGAATTGTTCTTTTACTTCACTTAATTATTTAAGGTAGTAAGCTTTATATATTTTGACAAGATTGTTGCTGGCTTGAAACAGAAATGCAAGATGTTTGATGTTTATTTAGGCAACGGCTTTTCCAACATTGATCTCTTGATGTGATCTGTCAGTTTAATCTTGGAAGTTTGGATGATAAACTTATTAAAATATCTCTAAAGACTTTAAAATGAGCAAAAAACCAATTGGAAAGCATTCTAGAAGAATCAGTTTCTATTGATGAGTTGTGCAGATCATGTTTGTAATTTGATACTTCTGATAAATTGTACAAATGAACTTATGAAGTATGAGAGGGAGATGTCAACCAAGACTTACTCTTCCTCTAATTGTGACATAAATAAAACCTGAAACTTCCTTTTGCAAATCAGATATGGTGATCCAAATGCATTGTATATGAAGTGGGACTGCAACTGAATATTTTGATATTTTCTAATTCTTCATTTGTCAATAGATTTCCCTGATGTATTATTCCTGGTTTCCCCTTGGTTTCTGATTTGCAGCTGGAATAATAATCCATGAAATTCTTTGTGGTTTCTAATTTCTTTGTTTTCTTTGATATTAGCATTTCTTTTTGTTCTTGTTCTCTGATTATTAAAACTAACTCTAGCTTTATTTGTCTTTAGAGCTCTTTTGCCATTCTGTATTATTCATGAGTTCTTCATCTTTATTTTCATCCAGCAGGTGTACGCTGCCATGTGGTTGCAAGGTTTTGTTCTCTTCACATGTTAGCTTTCATTTTACCTGTTACCTCAAAATATTCCACTAGTGAACTGCAAAATTTCATTTTAGTTATTGCCATCTACCGGTACATTTCACTAGTAAACATTATTGTTAATTGATAAAATTTCAATAGCTTTTAGCTCTTCCCTGTTTGTTGTAATTTTTGCCATAAAGCCCTTTCTGTATTGCTTACGCATCTGATGTGATGCGATAATATGAATTACAGAAGTTTCATGCCTTTGCATTTAGAGATTCTTCGAGAATCTTTCTCAGCAGCCCACGATGTATATTTCTGTTCTACTTCGCCGGGTGTATAACACACCAGCTGCCTTTTGCCGAGATCAACCAAGCATTTCAGTTGCTTCAACACGGCAAATCTCTTCGATGCATTCTTCGACTCTGAAAATGTAATCAATGATACATCCCTCTTGTCATGTACTGAAAATGTAATCAATGATACATTCCGCTTGCCGCTTGTCATGTACTGGATTCAATTATGATTATCAGATGAGAATTGATTATAAAAATTATCCAGTTTTAAACATTATTGAGCCAGAATTTTGTTTGACATATAGCAGCTTGGTATTTCTGTATTTTTCTGGGTTGAGTAAATTAAAAGAAACTATTTTACTGGTTTGTTATTCTTATATTCTTATATTAAGGATTTTAAATTTTAAAAGGGGTAGATTTTTAAAATTTTTTTTTTTTTTTTCAAGTGTCGGGAATTGAAACGAAAAGCGCCGGGGTATCATACGAAACCCCGGTGTTTAAAAACGCCGGGAAAGACAATATTCTACCCTGGCAGGGGCAAGGATGGCACTTGCGGCGGCGCTTTTTGAAGTGCCGGTGGGGTCAACCCCGGCGTTTGGAAATGCCGGTAAAGGTTTAAGAAAATGCCGGGGATTCCCGTCCCGTTTGTAGTGTACGGATTAGAAATTATGTCATTTGAGATTTGTTTGTTCATGCTTTAAAGTGTTACAAAGTGTATGGTTGAATATCGTTATTTTTTATAATGACATGATGGATGAACAAATGAATTGATTTAATTTTGCTAGTATGGATGAATAGCAATGTAAAGTCAAACAAATTGATATAATATTGCTAGTAAGATAAAAATAAGTAGATAGATTTGCCAAACAATAGTCCACAAATCAATCAGCCACAAAAACCACGATAAAATCATTTCATAAAATGCAAACACATAATGATCCTAATAAGTTTTTTAAATAACGGTTTAGTTAGGTTACCATTAAAGAAATAGACTTTAGAAAATGGATAACATTTTTGAACCGTTATAGGACCTGTTACGATGTTATATCACCCGTTATCTGATATCAACCCAATATTGGAAAATAATAGTGATTCGGTTTCTTTTGGGCTGAGATTCAAACCCAATGAGAATCAAATCTAATTGATTCACATCTGTGTGTTTGATAGTAAAAAAGAAAATAATAAACCAAAACCTCCACCAATTGTTCTCTTCACCTTCTCGGCTCAAACCTTATTTTACAAGTTCGGTGTCGCCTCTTGTATTCATCATCTTCTCCAATTGTCTTCTTCTCTCTTAAGTTTTTATTCTTATGTTGTAAACTTATATAGTACATTTAATCCTTAATATGTAGATATCTTTCTTTTATGTATTATATTGCAATTTCATGTAGGTGATTATACACTTTGGTTCTAACTGTTATATTGCTTGTGTGAGGTTGTTGGTATTTGCGATACATAAATATGATATATGTAATGGTTGTTTAAAACTTTAAATCACATTTAAGATATATATCTTACTATGTTATAGCATCCCGATATTTTTAAAATTCACCGATATCTGATATCCGATATCCGATATCCAATATGAATTTTGCTATCCAATACGATACCGATTTTTGATATTTAAAACCTTGATCCTAATATCCAGATGATATTAATGAGATGCTAAAGATTGAACCATTAAAAGAACAAATAAAAAGATGAATCACAATTGTCATTGTGGTCTAGTAGTAAGCCTCTTCACTGGTGAACAAGAGGTCAAGAGTTCAAATACCAACTTGCAACAAAGAGATGAATCAATAGTTAATCCCATTATTTTAATTTCCTCTGATACGGCTGAAATTTTGGCTGAAATTTCGTTTCGGCTAGCTTGCCGATACAAAATCACATATTTTATATTCTACATTGTTTTAGACCGAAATGTATAGATTTCAGCCGAAATTATCGAAATATCAGCCGAAATATTGCCGAAATTGGTGAAATATCAGCCAAAGTAGACACAAATGTTACTGTGAATATATAATTTTATTTTTTTACTTTTTGCATGTCTTTCAATATAGGACCTTAAGCTAAAATAATATGAGGATTTCTTATCGCTATTTTTTGTATATATGCAAAGTCAAGTAAGTTTATTAACTAATACATTTTATCTAATCAATGCAAATTCAATTTAGTTATATACTTATATTACATTCTCTTCTATATTATTGTTAAATTATGCGAAGATTTACCGTAATTGATTCATGTCATTAGTTACATTATACAGTATTTAATATGATAAATGACATGTAGAACATATAATATCTTATTTAGTAACAAAAAAAATATTTGTTGAGTATAGGAAATGAACTTCCGATATGATCACATTGTTAGAACCTGAATATAGAATAATAGAAAATCCCAACAGAAATTGCGAAGAAATCAAATACAGGAAAGAAAACAGTAAGTAAAAGAAATTGCACAGAGTCGAGATTGATAATCTCCGTCCTTAAAGCAGAATTTGCCCCGTAGTGTGACGGTTACCGGCGAATTGCTTCCCAGGATACAACTGTACCTTCTCTGAAGAACGCAGCACCCTTGCTTCAGAGACAACGAACTGTTGTCTGTGTTGTACTCTCAGTTGACGCTGATGCAAAGGAGAAGAAGAAGAAGAATAAAACACGAAAAAATTCTCTCTCTGTATAGAAGACTCTGTCTGGATTTATGGAGGAAATTGTAGACTGATCAGATGCCATTACTCTGTAACAGCAGAGTAATGGAGACTCTTCAGATTCATAACTAGTGAGTCATTACTCTGCTGTTACAGAGTAATGGGTACCAGTTACTGAATCTGAAAAGTTTTTTCAGTTCAGTAGGGGAAGAGTTTTTGTCTGGACAAAAAAAAATTTAAGCCAGACCAAGCCAAGCCAAACCGAACCGAGCCGAAGTCGGGGCCGGGGCCGGAGCCGGAGCCGAGCCGGGCCGGGCCCGCGCGCGCGTGTTTGTCATTTTGGCTAAGTCCTCTCTCCACTACACGTTAGTGGTAACCCCCGGGCCACGCCCTTTAGTCCAGTTTTCTAGTATATATACTAGAAAAAATCCTTTCCAATTTCCGATATGGGACTATCCATTTGCCAAGTTAGTACCTTTCAAGTACCCAACTTTGGATCAACATTTCTCATTCATACGGAATTCGTTTTTGGCAAGTGAGTATACTACGGAATAGTACTTGTCGAGAGGATCGCAATCCACTCCTTTTCCGGCGCCATGGTGGCCGGAGCCTGCCGGAATTCGGCCCGAAAAACTGCAAAAATTAATTCCAACAATCCCCCACATGAATGGAAATTACCAGATCATGTAATCCGGATACGACAGAAAAACAAAAAACATGACAAAAACACTCTGAGAGTACAATCGGAAAATCACTGCATCAGGAATGGTAGTAATTTTTCAACTTTGAACCACCCTTAGTAATTAGCTATCGGATTCACTTGACCAGGTAGTGATCATGATGTCTTGAACTACCCGGGCTTTGATGTGAACCTAGACAATAACTATCACACAGTTTCATCTCCTCACAGAACTAAGTTCTCTTGTTTTGTTCATTTTGGCCTTGAACATCCCTGGTTAATCGTGAGTGAACTTGGAGAATGTAGCCTCTCTTCATTCTCCTAGAAACGGCCCCATTTCACACTCACAAGGTGATTTCCCATAAAGAGTATCCTGCTATACCCAACTTTTGTTTCAAAGCTATGGGAATCATTAAAAACCAAGCTTATCCTAACTCTTTGCAGGCAGCACTGTTTTATCATCCGAAGAGTGGGTATGAGATTTTAATCTCTCAGTGCTTCGGTCGATTCAACAAGATTTAGTTGTCCCTTTGAACCTAGATCTTCGGATCTCCAATTCCTAGGTAGGGTTTCCATCAAGTATCCTCTTTCGTCGTAGGCTTTAAACCCATTCCTCTTGATGATCTCACAACCTGCTCTCACGACAGACCTTTAGTAAATGGATCCGCTAGGTTGTCGGCCGATTTTATATATTCTATAGAGATTACTCCATTTGATAGCAGTTGTTTAATGGTTTTGTGTCGCCTTCTGATATGACGAGACTTACCATTATACATACAACTCAGTGCCCGTGCTATAGCCGATTGGTTGTCACAGTGTACACATAAGGGAGGCACTGGTTTTTTCCACATTGGAATATCCTCTAAGAAGTTTCGAAGCCATTCTGCTTCCTGGTAACAATCTTAAAGCAGAATTTTTTCCTCACAGATTCTAACAGTTTTGTGAAGTCTGTTTACAGGTGCTGTTCGGAAAAAACAACTAACAGTTTCTGTTTCGAACAATTTCAGAAAAAACAAGAACATGGAGAACACACCAACTGACATTGCTAATGGGCTTCTCAGTACCGAAATACCGGTGATCCAAAATGTGACTGCACAATCGGTTGGGGTACATTCGGTCGTTCTGCCCATGCACATAACCGTGGGAGAAAAACCGGAGAAGTTCAATGGAACTGAATTCAAAAAGTGGCAAGGGAAGATGCAGTTCTACCTGACCACATTGAAGCTGGACAGATTCCTCACTGAATCTGCCCCGATGCTGGCGCCAATGGATGCACACTCCGTTGCTGCAGTTGATGCGTGGACTCAGGGTGACTACCTCTGCAGGAACTACATCCTGAATGGCTTGGTAGACCCCCTGTACAACGTCTACTGTGTCTTCAAGACATCTAAACTCCTGTGGGGGTCCTTGGAAAAGAAGTACAAAACAGAAGACGCCGGGTCCAAGAAATTTGTTGTCGGCAAATTTCTGGACTATAAGATGATTGACTCCAAAACTGTGGTGAGTCAAGTCCAAGAACTGCAGGTTATAATGCACGACATTGCTGCAGAGAGTATGACGCTGTGCGAGCCATTTCAGGTTGCAGCGTTCATTGAAAAACTTCCACCTGGGTGGAAAGACTTCAAGAATTACCTCAAACACAAGCGAAAGGAGATGTCTCTTGAAGATCTAATTGTCAGGTTGCGGATCGAAGAAGAGAATCGCAAGGCTGACAGGTCCTATGGAAACCAGTCCATAGAAAAGGCCAATGTGGTGGAGCACGAACAGAAGGGCAAGAAGAGGAAGTTTCTGCCACAGGCCTCAAACAAAAAACCTTTTGCAAAGAGGTTTGCTGGGAAATGCCACAAGTGTGGTAAGCTAGGGCACAAAATTTCTGAGTGCCGCAGTAAGGACAGTAACCGTTCAGGAACAGGACATGTAAAGGGGAATGAAAAATCCCACGCACACATAGCTGAGAACTTGTCCACTGGTCTCTCTGACCTGGACCTCTGTGCTGTAGTATCAGAGGTAAATCTTGTGGGGAACAATCCTCGTGAATGGTGGTACGATACTGGGGCCACCAAGCATATCTGCTCGGACAAGGAAATGTTCACCTCCTACTAGAAGTGCAACAAAGATGAACAGCTGTTCATGGGAAACTCTTCCACCTCCAAAATTGAAGGAACAGGGAAGATAATGCTGAAAATGACTTCAGGCAAAGAGCTAACACTCACAAATGTGCTGCATGTCCCAGACATTAGAAAGAACTTGATTTCAGGTTCTTTGCTAAGCAAGAATGAGTTTAAGGTTGTTCTTGTTTCTGATAATTTTGTACTGTCTACGAATGGGGTATACTTGGGTAAAGAATATGTAAAGGATGGACTGTTCAAGTTTAATGTAATGACAGTTATCCCTAAAACTATTGTTCCTGTTGTTCCCAAAGTTAATGAAATAACTCCTATTGCCTATGTTGTTGAGTCTTCCTCTGTTTGGCATGAAAGACTAGGTCATATTAATGTAAATTCTATGCGTAGATTAGTTAACATGAATTTGCTACCAAAATTTAAGGTAGATAACTCAGAAAAATGTGAAGTTTGCACGGAGGCCAAACTCACTAAAACTCCATCACGTTCTGTAGAAAGAAACACAGAAACTCTAGGTCTAATTCACACGGATCTTTGTGACTTAAAATATGTGCAGACCAGAGGTGGCAAAAAGTACTTTGTGACTTTCATAGACGATTGCACAAAATTCTGTTATGTATATTTGTTACATAGCAAAAATGAGGTTTTGGATAAATTCAAAGAATATAAACTTGAGGTTGAGAATTAACTTGGCAAAACGATTAAAATTGTTAGAAGTGATAGAGGAGGAGAATATGATGCACCATTTAACATGTTCTGCTCAGAACATGGAATAGTTCATCAGACAACTGCTCCCTACTCACCCGAATCAAACGGTACTGCCGAACGCAAGAACCAAACTCTAAAGGAGATGATGAATTCCTTGTTGTTGAATTCTGGCTTACCCCAAAACATGTGGGGGGAAGCGTTGCTGACTGCCAACTACATTCTTAATAAAATACCTCACAAGAAAACTGGCAAGACACCATATGAACTGTGGAAAGGTAACTTACCTTCGTATAAATACCTCAAAGTGTGGGGGTGTCTAGCAAAAGTGCCAGTACCTAACCCGAAACAGGTCACCATCGGACCTAAGACGATTGATTGCATATTCATAGGCTATGCACACAACAGTAGTGCATATCGGTTCTTGGTATACAAATCAGATATACCGGATACCCATGTGAATCCAATAATGGAATCAAGGAATGCTTCCTTCTTTGAACACGTATTTCCGTGCAAGGATACTACGTACCCCAAACGTACACGTGAACAAGGAAATGCAAGCACTTCAGTTGATGAACCAGAACATGATACTGATGAGCCTAGACGAAGTAAACGGGCTAGAACATCCAAATCATTTGGTCCTGACTTTGTGACGGCCTTTCTGTTAGAGAAGGAGCCCAGAACTTTCAAGAAAGCCATGTCTATGCCTGATGCTCCTATGTGGAAGGAAGCAATCAAAAGTGAAATAGACTCCATTATGCAAAATCATACATGGGAGTTAGTCGACTTGCCTTCTAGATGTAAAGCTCTAGGAGGCAAATGGATTTTCAAACAAAAATTGAAACCAGATGGTTCAATAGAAAAGCATAAGGCTAGACTTGTGGTGCAAGGATTTAGGCAAAAAGAAGGTCTAGATTTCTTCGATACATATTCTCCAGTTACCAGAATAACATCCATAAAAATGTTGATAGCTATTGCAGCTCTACGTAACCTGGAAATACATCAAATGGATGTTAAAACTGCATTTCTAAATGGGGACTTAGAAGAAGAAATATACATGAAACAACCTGAGGGTTACGTAGTTCCTGGACAGGAAAACAAGGTGTGCAGGCTTGTAAAATCACTGTACGGCCTGAAACAAGCTTCAAAGCAGTGGCATGAAAAATTTGACAATGTTATGATGTCAAATGGTTTCAAAATAAATGAATGCGATAAATGTATCTATATCAAAGATACTCCAAATGGATACATTCTGGTTTGTCTATACGTAGACGACATGCTCATTATTGGAAGCAATAACGACATTATCAAACAAACTAAGAGCATGCTTAGTGGCAAGTTTGACATGAAAGATTTGAGAGTTGCAGATGTCATACTAGGAATTAAAGTTTTCAGGACATCTGAGGGGATTACTTTGTCTCAAGCTCATTATGCTGAGAAAGTACTTGAAAGATTTAAGAATTACTCCAATGGGACAGCAAAAAGTCCTGTCGATCCAAGACTTCACTTGTTTAAAAACACAGGCGAAAGCATATCACAACTAGAATATGCACGTGTAATCGGTAGTCTGATGTACCTAACAAATTGTACAAGACCGGACCTAGCACATTCGGTAAATGTACTAAGCCGATACACGAGTAATCCACGACGAAGTCATTGGAAAGGAATAACTAGAGTATTGAACTACTTGCGACATACTCAGAGTTATGCGCTGCATTACACCAGATATCCAGCAGTACTGAAAGGCAACAGTGATGCCAACTGGATATCAGACTCCAAGAACTCAAAATCCACAAGTGGATATGTTTTCACACTTGGTGGTGCAGCTGTGTCATGGAAATCCTCTAAACAAACGCTATTGGCCAGATCCACCATGGAATTTGAGTTTATTGCTTTAGACAAAGTGGCAGAGGAAGCAGAATGGCTTCGAAACTTCTTAGAGGATATTCCAATGTGGGAAAAACCAGTGCCTGCCTTATGTGTACACTGTAACAGCCAATCGGCTATAGCACGGGCACTGAGTTGTATGTATAATGGTAAGTCTCATCATATCAGAAGGCGACACAAAACCATTAGACAACTGCTCTCAAATGGAGTAATCTTTATAGAATATATAAAATCGGCCGACAACCTAGCGGATCCATTTACTAAAGATCTGTCGCGAGAGCAGGTTGTGAGATCATCAAGAGGAATGGGTTTAAAGCCTACGACGAAAGAGGATACTTGATGGAAACCCTACCTAGGAATTGGAGATCCGAAGATCTAGGTTCAAAGGGACAACTAAATCTTGTTGAATCGACCGAAGCACTGAGAGATTAAAATCTCATACCCACTCTTAGGATGATAAAACAGTGCTGCCTGCAAAGAGTTAGGATAAGCTTGGTTTTTAATGATTCCCATAGCTTTGAAACAAAAGTGGGGTATAGCAGGATACTCTTAATGGGAAATCACCTTGTGAGTGTGAAATGGGGCCGTTTCTAGGAGAATGAAGAGAGGCTACATTCTCCAAGTTCACTCACGATTAACCAGGGATGTTCAAGGCCAAAATGAACAAAACAAGAGAACTTAGTTCTGTGAGGAGATGAAACTGTGTGATAGTTATTGTCTAGGTTCACATCAAAGCCCGGGTAGTTCAAGACATCATGATCACTACCTGGTCAAGTGAATCCGATAGCTAATTACTAAGGGTGGTTCAAAGTTGAAAAATTACTACCATTCCTGATGCAGTGATTTTCCGATTGTACTCTCAGAGTGTTTTTGTCATGTTTTTTGTTTTTCTGTCGTGTCCGGATTACATGGTCTGGTAATTTCCATTCATGTGGGGGATTGTTGGAATTAATTTTTGCAGTTTTTCGGGCCGAATTCCGGCAGGCTCCGGCCACCATGGCGCCGGAAAAGGAGTGGATTGCGATCCTCTCGACGAGTACTATTCCGTAGTATACTCAATTGCCAAAAACGAATTCCGTATGAATGAGAAATGTTGATCCAAAGTTGGGTACTTGAAAGGTACTAACTTGGCAAATGGATAGTCCCATATCGGAAATTGAAAAGGATTTTATCTAGTATATATACTAGAAAACTGGACTAAAGGGCGTGGCCCGGGGGTTACCACTAACGTGTAGTGGAGAGAGGACTTAGCCAAAATGACAAACACACACGCACGCGTGCCCGGCCCGGCCCGGCTCCGGCTCTGGCCCCGGCCCCGGCTTCGGCTTCGGCTCGGTTCGGTTTGGCTTGGCTTGGTCTGGCTTAAATTTATTTTTGCCCAGACAAAAACTCTTCCCCTACTTACTGAACTGAAAAAACTTTTCAGATTCAGTAACTGGTACCCATTACTCTGTAACAGCAGAGTAATGACTCACCAGTTATGAATCTGAAGAGTCTCCATTACTCTGCTCTTACAGAGTAATGGCATCTGATCAGTCTACAATTTCCTCTATAAATCCAGACAGAGTCTTCTATACAGAGAGAGAATTTTTTCGTGTTTTATTCTTCTTCTTCTTCTTCTCCTCTGCATCAGTGTCAACTGAGAGTACAACACAGACAACAGTTCGTTGTCTCTGAAGCAAGGGTGCTGCGTTCTTCAGAGAAGGTACAGTTGTATCATGGGAAGCAATTCGCCGGTAACCGTCACACTACGGGGCGAATTCAGCTTTAAGGACGGAGATTATCAATCTCGACTCTGTGCAATTTCATTTACTTACTGTTTTCTTTCCTGTATTTGATTTCTTCGCAATTTCTGTTGGGATTTTCTATTATTCTATATTCAGGTTATAACAATCTTAAAGCAGAATTCTGTGCAATCGTCTATGAAAGTCACAAAGTACTTTTTGCCACCTCTGGTCTGCACATATTTTAAGTCACAAAGATCCATGTGAATTAGATCTAGAGTTTCTGTGTTTCTTTCTACAGAACGTGATGGAGTTTTAGTGAGTTTAGCCTCCGTGCAAACTTCACATTTTTCTGAGTTATCTACCTTAAATTTTGGTAGCAAATTCATGTTAACTAATCTACGCATAGAATTTACATTAACATGACCTAGTCTTCTGTTTTGTACTTCTTTTCCAGGGACCCCCACAGGAGTTTAGATGTCTTGAAGACACAGTAGACGTTGTACAGGGGGTCTACCAAGCCATTCAGGATGTAGTTCTTGTAGAGGTAGTCGTCCTGAGTCCACGCATCAACTGCAGCAACGGAGTGTGCATCCATTGGCACCAGCATCGGGGCAGATTCAGTGAGGAATCTGTCCAGCTTCAATGTGGTCAGGTAGAACTGCATCTTCCCTTGCCACTACCGAAAAAATCATGTGGGCAGAATTTCGGAGCCGGAGCCGGAGCCGGGCCGGGCGCGCACGCGCGCGTGTGTGTTTGTCATTTTGGCTAAGTCCTCTCTCCACTACACGTTAGTGGTAACCCCCGGGCCACGCCCTTTGTCCAGTTTTCTTGTATATATACTAGAAAAAATCCTTTCCAATTTTCGATATGGGACTATCCATTTGCCAAGTTAGTACCTTTCAAGTACCCAACTTTGGATCAACATTTCTCATTCATGCGGAATTCATTTTTGGCAAGTGAGTATACTATGGAATAGTACTCGTCGAGAGGATCGCAATCCACTCCTTTTCCGGCGCCCCGGTGGCCGGAGCCTGCCGGAATCCGGCCCGAAAAACTGCAAAAATTAATTCCAACAATCCCCCACATGAATGGAAATTACCAGACCATGTAATCCGGACACGATAGAAAAACAAAAAACATGATAGAAAGACTCTGAGAGTACAATCGGAAAATCACTGCATCAGGAATGGTAGTAATTTTTCAACTTTGAACCACCCTTAGTAATTAGCTATCGGATTCACTTGACCAGGTAGTGATCATGATGTCTTGAACTACCCAGGCTTTGATATGAACCTAGACAATAACTATCACACAGTTTCATCTCCTCACAGAACTAAGTTCTCTTGTTGTGTTCATTTTGGCCTTAAACATTCCTGGTTAATCGTGAGTGAACTTGGAGAATGTAGCATCTCTTCATTCTCCTAGAAACGGCCCCATTTCACACTCACAAGGTGATTGCCTATAAAGAGTATCCTGCTATACCCCACTTTTATTTCAAAGCTATGGGAATCATTAAAAGCCAAGCTTATCCTAACTCTTTGCAGGCAGCACTGTTTTATCATCCTAAGAGTGGGTATGAGATTTTAATCTCTCAGTGCTTCGGTCGATTCAACAAGATTTAGTTGTCCCTTTAAACCTAGATCTTGGGATCTCCAATTCCTAGGTAGGGTTTCCATCAAGTATCCTCTTTCGTCGTAGGCTTTAAACCCATTCCACTTGATGATCTCACAACCTGCTCTCGCGATAGACCTTTAGTAAATGGATCCGCTAGGTTGTCGACCGATTTTATATATTCTATAGAGATTACTCCATTTGAGAGCAGTTGTCTAATGGTTTTGTCGCCTTCTGATATGACGAGACTTACCATTATACATACAACTCAGTGCCCGTGCTATAGCCGATTGGCTGTCACAGTGTACACATAAGGCAGACACTGGTTTTTCCCACATTGGAATATCCTCTAAGAAGTTCCGAAGCCATTCTGCTTTAAGATTGTTAGAACCTGAATATAGAATAATAGAAAATCCCAACAGAAATTGTGAAGAAATCAAATACAGGAGAGAAAACAGTAAGTAAAAGAAATTGCACATAGCCGAGATTGATAATCTCTGTCCTTAAAGCAGAATTCGCCCCGTTGTGTGACGGTTACCGGCGAATTGCTTCCCAGGATACAACTGTACCTTCTTTGAAGAACGCAGCACCCTTGCTTCAGAGACAACGAACTGTTGTCTGTGTTGTACTCTCAGTTGACACTGACGCAGAGGAGAAGAAGAAGAAGAATAAAACACGAAAAAATTCTCTCTCTGTATAGAAGACTCTGTCTGGATTTATAGAGGAAATTGTAGACTGATCAGATGCCATTACTCTGTAACAGCAGAGTAATGGAGACTCTTCAGATTCATAACTGGTGAGCCATTACTCTGTTGTTACAGAGTAATGGGTACCAGTTACTGAATCTGAAAAGTTTTTTCAGTTCAGTAGGGGAAGAGTTTTTGTCTGGGCATAAAAAAATTTAAGCCAACCAAACCGAGCCGGGGCCGGGGCCGGGCACGGGCGCGCGCGCGCGCGCGTGTGTGTTTGTCATTTTGGCTAAGTCCTCTCTCCACTACACGTTAATGGTAACCCCCGGGCCACGCCCTTTAGTCCAGTTTTCTAGTATATATACTAAAAAAATCCTTTCCAATTTCCGATATGGAACTATCCATTTGCCAAGTTAGTACCTTTCAAGTACCCAACTTTGGATCAACATTTCTCATTCATGCGGAATTCGTTTTTGGCAAGTGAGTATACTACGGAATAGTACTCATCGAGAGGATCGCAATCCACTCCTTTTCCGGCGCCGCCGGTGGCCGGAGACTACCGGAATCCGGCCCGGAAAACTGCAAAAATTAATTCCAACACACATTTCTCTGAGATCTCCTCCGACATCTCCGATACAAGATGAAATACCCATTGCCGAGATGTGTCCGAAATCCGAGATTTAAAACCATGGTGAATCCTTCATACTAAGATCTCCGGCTATTTGGAATGAATGTTATGGAAATATTTATTTATTTTATTTGAACGATTGGTAAGGTAGAGTTTCGCGATGTTTTTAAGGGAAGATTTTGGGCCATATGTGGAAAGAATCTTATGACAATATATAATCTTTAGTAGATATTATTATGGAAGAAAAATATTCATTTTTGGTATCTTGTGTACTATGCAATTGTTAATAGATCTTGGCATTTTTAAATTAATTTTTAACTTTTTTCTTAAAAGAATTAATTAAAATCTTGACGATTAGATTGAACTTTTTGATCATCTTGAAATTAATGGTCAATATTTTAGCAACTGGATCATCTAAACTCGTACTTTTTAGAGTTGTGTGTGTGTGTCTATATATATATATATATATATACACGCACACTAGGTTTGCCCGTGGGTACATGCCTACAACACGTTTTCGGAACGATGCAACATATGAAAAGCTCTGTAAACAGTAAAATATATGTAATCCTGTTTGACTCATAAATCATATAGGTATCAATATTTATATGCAATACCACCGGGCTTGAAACTCCACGATAAGTTATAAAAAAACAATTAGAATGTCGTAAAACAGTCACATATGTTTCTTTAAATTCTTTTTTTTTTCGTCATACGCATAGAGCCATCAAGGCTCCAGCCAACACATCTATTTATAACTAACATCAACATTATGAGCCTAAAGATGTGAAAATGAATTGTTATAAATGACTTTTTTTATTTAAAAAATCGCTTACTTTTTTCCGAATGTATTAATTTAAGCATGTATTCGTGAACTTAACCTAGCACCGAAATCAACTTCAATTGCTCTAAAAACAAACCACATTGATAGAGAAACCTCTAAAAATTCAAACATTTATGTTAATTAAGTGATAGTCATGTAGGCATTACCAATTCAAAATATGCTTCAGTTCCCATTCAACTTCATTCATTTCTTCATCAGCTAAAAAGAAAACAACCTACCAAGCAAATTTAGTGTTGGTATTTCCCATTCAACGCCATCTTTCCTATTCTCACTAAGTTGACAGCGTAAACCGATAATGTCACTCAAACATCAAACAATTCCTCGACCCCCAAACAGAAACACGAACACACTTTCCAAATTTAAACTACCACTCCAATTCCTCCCAAACGAAACCACATTCATACGAAACCTCCGAAGACTCAAACTTTCCACCCCCTCACTAGAAAAAACACTGGCAGTACACATTCTAAACTCAAAATACAACCAAAACCAACTTCAATTGTTCCAAATCTAACCCCAAAGACTCAAAATTTATAAACAAACCCAAAAAAAGAACCAACCTTAACATCAGAATAAACACATCATCCAATGTAGAATTCACCGGAATCAGCGTCGTCTCCACCTCCTCAGTCGAAACACCTACAAAATTTAAAGAAGACCAACACTTTATCATCCAAGATCAAAATGTTTTGGCTCCAAAACCCTAGCTGCTTACATGCAAGAAATTAAGGAGGGAGGCGAACTGCCACGTAGAGCGGAGGGCCCACCGGGGGTTTCGGCGAGGAGAATGGGAGTTCCACAACTGCGTGCCGATCCAGCTGTTCTGGAACTTCTCGCGCTCTTGGCGTGTGAGGCGGTAGGGTTTGGGAGGGGGGAGAGGGGAGGGGGCGGTGCTGGCGGGAGGTGCAGGCACGGGGTTGGAGGAGTTTTTCGGTGATCGCCGGGTGGAGGGGGAGTAAGAATGTGAGAATGAAATATGAAGAAGTGAAGAGAGGTGAGAGTAATAAAGTGAGGAGGATTTATGTTTTGGGGGAAAAACTTTTGGAGGGAAAATGTCTTTTGGAATGGTGAATGTGAGCCATTAATTTTGTTTCAAATGAAGGAGAGCCACTTGATAGCTTTTATTCAAATTGCCTTGTAATTTATTATATAGACTATGTTTGCCCGTGGGCACGTGCCTATGTCACGTCTTCGGAACGATGCATTATATGAAAGTAAGCATTATAATGTTAGAAATATAAAAGAAAGAATTAATTGATCTAATATGAAAGAGTTGTAGATGTCATATAAGAAAATGAAACTTACATGGTCGTATATAGTGATATTATCCATTGTAAGGAGCAACGAGAATCCAGACAGATGCGTTTAGTTCTGATGAAGAACTTGCATTGTATATCAAGGAGGAAAAATATTTGACAATTAACTTTGGTGTTCTCAATATATTCTACTATTAGATGTTAATATACTTTCTGAGATGTACACTATAATAATGTTCATGTATAATACTTGATACATTTACTTTTCAATATTTCGGATGCATGAATCAGAAACTTCTATCATAGAGTTTATGTCGCTCAAGTGTGAATAGTACGGCAACAATTAGTTGAAAATAAAAGTCCATGTTGTATAATTATAAATGGGGGTGTAAAATCCAACTTCTTAAAACTTTGAAGATGAAAAATGATGAAATTTAACTTTTGATGAGATATTTGCTACTTTCAGTGTAACTTTAAATGTTCAAATTTACCCAAGTGTATATCCATTTAAATCTTCTCAATCCCCGCTATCTGGCAGTGCAGCACAAAGCCATTCACATGTCTTCACATGTTTGACATATACTGAATAGGAATCGGAGTATACCCGCAGAGAACTTCGGTCGCGAATGGGGGTAGGGGGGACGGAGGCCCGCTAGAAAACATCGAACGAAAAAAAGCACGTGTCAGGAGAAGTAGGCATACATGCTCTGACGCCCGGGCCTGGTAAGATAAGATCGAAGTGCTGCTCAAATCCTCCTCCGTAAGCATCGAAGGCCTGGCAAGATAAGGCGGAACCAGTTGCCTATCTCCATCGTGGCTCGAGGGGAAGGTATCGTCTCCCGAAGGTACTCTAAACATCTTTGATATATATATATATTATCTTGGATGTGACAACTACGGTCAGAAAGTTCGCCGAAAAAAGCAAATACCTTGCAGCAACGACTGACTAGTTTGCCGGAGAAGAAAAAAAATTTTAGAAGAAAAATGAGAGAATGAGGGAAGAGAGAAAATGGGGGTGGAGGTTTTATAGCGAATGAAGGGCGACGCTTGGGCTCCCCAAGCTTATGGGCCGCCAACTGTTAGGAAAGCCCAAAAAGCCTATCGGTCGCAAAGGAAAAAGAAGTCCAACGGTCAGGGAGATCGAACGACAAAAAACCGTTGAACTGGTCAACAGTCAACGGCCGAAACTACCTCCACTGTTCGGTGTTGTGAGCTGAACAAATGTGCCCCTGGTCGAAAAAACAACAAAAACCATTGACTGATCAGCGTCAACGGTCAATAGGGACACGTGTTGCTTTGCCGAAACTACCTCCAATGTTCGATGTCGTGCACCGAACAAACATGCCCTCGATCGAAAAATTGCCAAAAACTGTTGGTTGATCAACGATCAACGGGAACACGAGTCACGCAGCCTAACCACCTCTAGTGTTCGGTGGCTTACGCCGAATAAACGTGCCCCTGATAAAAAAAACACAAAAAAATCATTGACTGGTGAACGGTCAACGGTGACACATGTCGTGTAGCCGAAACTACCTACAGCGTTCGGTGCAGTGCACCGAACAAACGTGACCCCGACCGAAAAATCACCAAAAATTGTTGACTGGTCAACGGTCAACGGGGACATGTGTCGCCAGCCGAACTACCTCCAGCATTCGGTGTTGTGCGCCGAACAAACGTGCTCCCGATCGAAAAACATAAAAAACCGTTGACTGGTCAACGATCAACAGTGACATGTGTCACATAGTCGGACCATCTCCAGCGTTCGGTGTCGTACGCCGAACAAACGCGCCCCCGATCGAAATAGGTGCAAAACGCCATTGACTGGTCAACGATCAATGACACGTGTTGCTTAGCCAAACCATCCCCATCTTTCGGCGCAGCGAGCCGAACAAACATGCCCCCCGAGCTGAAAAAGGGGCACTTTGCGTTGACCGATCAACGCTCGTCACCGCTCGATCTCCCTGATCTTCAAGCTAGCCGCGATCAACACTCAAGATCTCGCCATGTCATCAGGTGATTATTAATTCCTTTATTTAATTATTAAATAGAATTAATTATTTAAAAATTTCGAAAACATAATTAAAAAAACGTTAAAAAATCAAAAAATCAAAAAATAATTATTAATTCAAAAAAATATTTTTAAAATTCTGAAAAATAATTATTAATTCAGAATAATTGATTAAAAATTTTGTTAATTAATTATTAAATCTCGGAAATTGAATAAAAAATTCGAGAAATGATTTAAAATTGGAAAAAAAATAGAAAAATCTGAAAAAAATCACAAAAATTCCAGAAAGTTTACAATTAATTTTGGGTATTTTATAAACCCAGAATAAGACCGTTACACCTCGAGCAAGATCAAAACCTCTCCGATAACTCCGATAAGTTATGTAAACTCTTAAAAATGGGCAAACTACTCCTGAAAGGCTGTGAAACTCAGTATTCGGGAGTGGGGGGCTTGTGATATGGGTAAAAATAAACCATGTCGGGACCGTTCAAATCGGATGCAAATCTTAAAGCTTTTAGGGGTAAAATGGTAATTTCATCTATAAAGAGGGCCATGAGTGAAAATTGGGCCTCTTTCAAGCCCGACATTCCAAAAACGAATCTGTCTTACTGGGTTGTCCTACCAGCCCAATGAGAATGGATCCAGATTGTTTAAATAGAATTTAAACCCATGATTATCTATAAGAGATGGTTCAAAAACCATATCTCTTATCTTGAAGGAATTTTAAACACTCCCACAACCACTCTTATCTCTTCATAAATATGAGATAACTGATACAATCAAAAAATACTGGAAATTAGAGATAAATCATTATCTTGAAACTGAACAAAGACGACTATAAATACCCCCCCTACTTCCACCAGAAACAAATAATTAGTATCTTCTCCACAAACACTCTTAACAAGAATTCTTGATTTCTGACTTGGGCATCGGATGGTCTGTCATTGAGATCAATCCCGGTGTCTCAGACTTTTTGTAGGTCAACGGAGGCGATCGTCACCACACAAATCGAATCCTACGGCGCAAACAAGTCAGATCGTCAAGTCAATCGCAGTCAAAGACAGTCGAAAGTCAAAAGGTCAAATTCTTGATTGTTCCTCCAAAGAATCCACATCATCTCGTTGCTCCCATACAAAAAAAAGCAGCAACAGGAATGGACATCCTAACTTGGGGAATAAGTTTTGTTTGCCTATTTCAGGTTTCTTTGTGTAGTAATATCAAGTATTATGTTTATTTGATCATTTACAATCCCTTATAAGGGTTTGGCCATTGTATATTGGTCTTTCTACGAGAGTTTGGCCCAATGTTACCAAGTTCGCAATACGTTTGGGTCGTGGTATGGGTACCAAATCGCGGTATGCTACTGTAGGGAGTACATTGTGCGGCGGGGGTAGGATAAGTTAGGGCACTCACTTGAGTATTATATATAGATGTGTAGAGATAGAGATAGAGATAGAAAATTAGACTATAAATACATTGATTACTTGCATTACTAAATATAAGAGTAATAATCAATTAAACTGTTTTGTGAATTAAGCTGAATTTGAAGATAAATTGATGGATTAATAAATAAAGGAGCTCAGGTTAAAGATAGAAAAAATGTTGTATTGGAATCGCTAGTTTAATAGATTCGGATTGCGAACCCATCATAAACCGGATCGCAAGATCCAGATCGTAGTTAGGGGCGTGGGAGAACCCTGGTGACGGTGGTATGTACTTTTGGCCAGTTTTGAGTATTTGGTCCCTAAGGGTTATTTGATCCTTTATGAGTGTTTTGGTACGTTTATGGGTGTTTGGATCCTGATTGGTTTGGAGTAGGGTATGGGATTACTAACACTATACTTTTCAAATACTTGTTGTTAATATGTACTTCGAAAGCCATACTTCGCTAAAATATTAAATCAATATGCCCATGAAAAGCCAAACCTCCGTAAGGAACCAAATACTCAAAGGGTCATACTCTCCATACCAAAATATCAAATAATAAAATTCCTAGAAAGGAACCAATTCCCCATAAAAGGCCCAACTCCTTTAATGGGTACCCCTAAACAGTCAATCTCTCATAAAGGAATCAAACAGCACCGGTGGGAAGTCCTAACGTAAATAGCTTTGCAGTATATCAAAGATGAACCTAGTTAATATCTTACCATGCATAACTTTTTTTTTCCAATTAAATCCAAAAGATATTTAACCTGAAGCCCTTTGCTTTAGTTTTATGCTTGGCATCTCAGTTCTTATGACAACCCTAACTTTCTAATTAGAATCCTTCCCTAGTCCTCAAATAGACATCAGTTTAATTAGCCAAAGAGGTAAATAGTCAGCACATGATCTATTACTATTGTGATCCGCTATCTTATTTTGTTTACTCTATTTGGTATGCTACTACTACTTCAAGTATTATTATTTATTGGTGCCATTTGTAGATAATGCCATCTTTCAACTTTCCTGTCAAAGGTATCATTGGACTGCAAAACAAATACACCAGTATTAATGTATTTCCTTTTTCTTTCATCATATGAAACAAATCTCACCCGTAAATTCTCTACCATCAGTCTTATTTCCCTATCTGAAGATCATCAACATCACATATTATTAATCTAGTTATGAGTAACAATAGTTATGAGCAACAATGTTCCTATGATGTTGCGTGGCTTATTTGGGACCCTTAATTGTTGGTATCAGTAATTATTCCATTATGAGTAGTTGTGACTGGTCTTATTTTTTTTAACTCACAAGTCATAACATTTTTGCTCAAATTCTAGTTAAGATTGAACGTGCAGTTGATTATGTCTGCATGTTATATAAGTTCAAGGTGGTGGCTTTCCTATAAATCCTTACAGAGTGATTCATCACTTGTTAAAATTGATTGTTAATTTATAAGTCCAGTGAGCTCTTGCATTTAGAATTTTTCATCATACAAAAGTTATTGATATGGATCAAGGAAGCATTGTTCAGTTGCACTTGCATGTGAAGCTTCTTTTGATAGCCAGCTGAGGGAATTTTTTCCCAGGATGACCCTCTTTTAGAAAGTTTTTCCCAAACTGACCTACCTTTTTTTTCTTCCCTAAACGACCCACTCGCTTTTTGAAAAAGCGAGTCTGAAATTATTCCCCTCGCTTTTTCAAAAAGCAAGTCTTATGTTGCAGATTTACAACATCTCAAGACCCGCTTTTTGAAAAAGCGAGGGAAATAATCCCAGACTTGCTTTTTCAAAAAGCGGGTCTTTAGTTTTTCTGCCCAGTAAGAGTGGAAGGCTCGACAGGAGGAAGGGTGGTACTTCGGGGTGGCGAGGGTCGACGCGACTGCAAGAGCGGAAGGCTCGACTGAGACGAGGGGAGTGGACGGCACCTCGGGGTCGCGTTAATGGCGACGAAGGAGGAGCGCGGCGGCTGAGATGGGGAAGAAGGCAGCACTGGGTTGCAGGCGTAGGCGATAGGGTTCTTCGGTGGTGGGTTCGACTGCCGGAGGCGAAGCTCCGGCAATGGAGGGATAGGGCGAACTGTAACACCACAAAATTTTTTTTTTTTGAAAAACTAAACCTCTAAATGCAATTCTTTCAATTTCTATATCACTTTAAACATAAACTAAAATAGTTATATTTCAATAAAAATTTGGGCAAAATTTCCCATGTAATTTCCACCCCGAAACACAATTAGCTTACGGAATTCTACTCTAAATTCCGTAGCTCACATCACAGGCAATAATATCACGGGCTCTCCAGGCCAAAATGAGCAGAATCGCACAAGCAATATAATATCATGCTCTGGGGCCAAACTCATAACAGAATATCAGTTACCAATTAAAAACCATAAATTTCTTTGAAAACGAGGTAAAAATTTTAGAAAAACCTTTGTAAAACCTACCACAGGGCCCGGTACACCACAACGAGATGGGTACGGGTCAAGAACATACCATACTACCCCACACTATACTCATCATCGACATCCAGGCACTTTTACATTCAAATTACAATTTAAACTACAAATTTCACTAGTCACCTAACAAATTTTATACAAAAATTCTAAAATAAAAACTCCACCCTATAAATCTACGCCTCACCTCTGCGCTGCTGAGGACCTGTAACAGTAGGGGATCTAAGGTAGTCCAAGGACTCCCTAACCCCCAAAACACTAAGGGGTCAGCCATTACTGGTGTGAGTATAGTTATTAATCTAATAAATCATTAAATAGTATAAAGAAAATAAATTAAACTTACAAACATCCAAATAAGAAGATGCAACCTGAATTCTGAACATAAAAACACCAATAATACGAGGTTATATCAAAATACTCTTCCAATCTGCATCCAACTATATAATTATCCATAACTTCACATATTTCACTATATGCTTCACATCAACCTCATATATATCCTTATTTTACATCGCATAATACGAATTCGCATACAATCCGTTATTTTTCAATTTGAATTCCCTAACACGAATATTCATCTTTTCACAATTATCGTCATAGAAGCATTTCACTATTTATATGAATACAAACTCATAACACAACATACTTTCATTAATAACCATTTTCATAACCAATCTCATAATACGGGTATTTGTTTTATTGTGTTATAACGAGTATCACATCATAAACATATGCATCTATTCTCATAATACCACATTCCTTCATGTCTTATGACATAAATATAATATCTCATTGCCCATTGCAATTTACTCACATTTAATCACATCATTAGCACATCACTAATTAGAATGCTTATTCTCATTGCATCAAAAACATGTTTTATAGCTCATTTTCATCTCATTATACCACTTTAGTAATTTCTCCTTCTTATAAGTAATATATCTTATTATCATTTTCACTTATAACACAAATTGCCATTAGCTTCACTTTCATTCTCATCACAATATACTCCATATCCCCAAACACAATTTGGACCACAACATATCACACCCCAAAGCCGATAGCTTGGGTAATAATCACCGCACCCCAAACACACAGTTTGGGTAATATCACATCACATCTCAAGCCGATAGCTTGGTTATTAATTCACTTCAATTACTTTTCATCTTCACTTTACTTAATTCTTCATTTCCATTAATCATTACCACTACCATGCCAACTCACCCTACCAATTATGCCAAGGCAGGTAGTTCCCACCATTTCCACAGAAATAGCGGGCAGGTAGTTCCTTGACACAATTCCAAGGTGTAACAACTCATACCATTCTGTATTTTACTTTAATCATTTACATAATATAATTACTCCATACTGTTCATATTAACACACGTCTCTTTTACTTTTTTTTTCATTTTAAATTAACCACATACTGCAATTATCATTTCTTTTCATACACAACTGATAACTCGTATCTCTTCGTATTCATTTCATTCACATCCACTTTCTTTCACATTCACAATTCACTTTCTTCACTCTCCCATTTTATTTACACTTAGTTATTTTATTAGTTTGTCAACCAGTGAGCCACAGTATCCCAACATACTGAAAGTCGACAGCCCAGTAAACACGCGGCCCGATGCTCACATAGAGTCTTACTCGTCCGAGGCTACGTCTTCCTCCTAACCGAACTAGCGAGGGAACCACTAACCCCAAGTAGAATTTGGGTACTTCCTCCCAGCCGAAGCCAAGAGGGAAAAACCACTGACCCCAGGTAACCTGGGTACTTCCTCGCGACGGCTGTCATCGAGGGAAAAACCACTAACCCCAGATAAACTGGGTACTTCCTCGCGACGGCTGTCATCGAGGGAAAATCCACTAACCCCAGATAAACTGGGTACTTCCTCGCGATGGCTGTCATCGAGGGAAAACCGGGCCTCAAGCCGATAGCTTGGGTGATAAAATCCACTTACCCCAAACATAGTTTGGGTCCACTTACCCCAAGCCGGTCCTTGGGTGTTAGGAGGTCTAGCCCAAACCCTCAGGATTGCTGTAGGTACTGGTCAACAAAGCCATCTGTTATTAGCATTAATCATTTCATCTTTCCATCTTGCTTTATCACACAAGCATTTCACTTTTTAATTTAACAATTGCCACACCCTTGACTTTAATCAAGTGAGTCATTATCTCATCGTACTACATATATTTGTTCATCCGGGTGCTGCATTTATAGGGTTATTACTTCATAATATACCGTATCATAAAGATATCAGAGTATGTAATTCATCACACTTTTATAACTTAAGCGTATATAAATTTTAAATAACAGATTCTATTATAATATCACCCATTAGTTCACTACAAACACAATAATAAAACCTACATAAGCTATATCAGTAATTTCATCAATTATCACATCATTACTCAATACCGACTATATGTATATATCACAAAAAGGCACCACAATCACTTATTTCGTCTAATTATATCTAATAACATCCAATTATAGCAAGCTAGCCCATACACAACGTTCCACGTATGCCAAACCGCCTATAAGAGCCTATGTGGCCAAAAACATGCACGAAACATGCACGGAGTAGAAAAAGACATAAACCGTGTGAGTTATTAATTTTTATTGTTTAAACACATCACACTAACCTCTAAAGTAGATTTGATGTGTTCAAAATAGTAAATTTCGGCAAATATCACAAAAACCCGTTTTTGGCCCTTAAATATCCGTATTTTTATGAAAAAATGGATTTTAAGCATAATTTCTACCAAATGTATCGAAATGCCACGAAATTTGGCCACAACATAAAATATAAATAAATACAACATACTCACCTAACGGATCAAGCAAACGATGTCCCACGTCCGCCCGGTAGCCAGTCGAAGTTCAACTTTTTCCACCTAATTGGAAAATTATAGAACCGATTAGCTTAGAACTCATAACGTGACCTACGGACCTCCAAATTCTAATCCGTCTTCACCCACACGTCACAAATGACATAAGTAGGCGAGCTACATCGACGGATTTCAAATTCGAACCCCAATACAGGAACTGACATATTGATCGGAGGCTTTCTAATAAGAAAATTCTCTATCTCCTAATTTCTTTAATCCCTTCTTCCCAATTTCTCAAATTAGGGTTAATAATAATAATAGGAATCAATTACACCTCCGAACCCAACAAATTCTCACCTAAATCTCGCTCGGGCTTTTCACCGAATACCCGGCGCGCACTTTTCACCTATAGTCCATTTGACTCAATTTAATTGAACTTAAAGCTTATAAAAATTACCAAAATTTCTCATTAATCCCCTTATAACATTTTTCATCCTCTAATAATTTTTTTTTCTATCATCAATGGAACCAATTTTTCCTTTCCAAATTCACAAACCCTAATTTATCAACAACTTATAAAATCTCCAAGAACTCACTAATTTCTTGCCTCTACAGTACCCAACACCTCCTTATCTCCATACTACCATATTTCTATACAATAGAAATTAAAGTCACTTGATTCTACACAAATAACATAAACTAGGGTATACCTTCCAATTGCTTTTTCTCCAAATTGAAGCTACCATGAAGAAGAGAACCCTTCAATGAGCTTGCCCCTTAATTTAATCGAAATTTTATGGAGGAAAAAGTCGGGATTTTGGGCTGGGAGGTGGTCGGGTGTTGGGGTCGGCTGGGCAGTGAACGAAACAGAAGGGAGAAGAAGAAAGGAAAGGAAGGAGGAAAAAGATGGGGGTGGGGGTTTTAGGAAATAAAAAAAATAATAAATATAATAATTAATAAGGTATATTTACACATATAGCCCCCAAGCTCCAAAATATTTCAAATAGTCCTTAATTCTGTACTTTAATAATACGATCAGTACAAATAAACTAAATTTATCGCATACTCCCCCAAAATTTTAAAATAAAGTATAACAATATTTCTTCACAAAAAATCTCAACTCATGACTCCAATATATCAATAATACCAATCTACCACAAATATAGACACCAATATCAATATTTAAAAGAAAAATACACCAAATAAAATTCTCACCACTCCAGGAATATAAAAATGGGTATTTTCAGTATTTTACAAATTAGAGGTGTTACATTCTACACAGGTCAAAAGAAGCTCGTCCTCGAGCTATGTGGGTTAAGAAAACTCCTCGAACAAATTCAAGATACCTCCTTCACACCATTTCCTAGGATTTCCAGATACATTATCAGCATCAATACTTCATTGCACCATTAACAACTGAACAACTAGTCGTCAGGTCTACCGCACTATCGATTTACAATATCCACTAGCTTCATATGATCTGTCACATCCAATGCCACATCCAGCTGGACATCAATCTGTGGGGCTCCACATCTTAAGATAGATTTCTCACACTTTCTCAACATAAAACAGGAAATACCTCAAGAATGCTTGGCATCTCAGAGGTAAACGTCAAATGATATACCACGGTTCCAATTCTTTCTATTACTCTAAAGGGGCCAACAAATCCCAGGTCTAACTTTCCCCGGTTCCTAAAACGGTGTACTCCATGAATAAAGGATACCTTTAAGAATACCTAATCTTCAATTTCTAACTTCAAGAGGCTTTCGCCGCTGATCTGCGTCACCTTTTCTTTTGTCGACTACACACCTCAAAAGAGGCTTATCCATGCTCACCTAATAATGAATATTCTTCCTCGTTCCGGACCACTAAAATATTCTCCTGGAATCTTGATTCATCGTCATGCAACCGAGATAGACAATATACTGAGTATAAGGAGCATTCTCCATCACCCGCTACCACGAGCCATCCTTATCAAGAACAACAAATCTATGATAATAACAAGAATTTTCCCCACTACCTACTGACCAATCTGCAGTACATTCATTAATCCCATCCAGAATTCGACCATGCATCCTCTGTCGCAAGCAGAAATTTTGAATTTAAGTTTGACTGATCAACTGTAGGATAGACGGCTGTATTGATAAACTACCGATATATAAGGTCGGGTCAACCTCTACTACGGAAATAAAATCAAATTGATCTAATGAATTTAACACCGTCCACTCCTGGGACGTCATTAAGACCAAAACCTTCTTTCCATTTATAGCATTCATCACCTTATTTCTTCCCCGGGTGGTATTTTGTTTCCATACCAAGCTACCAAGGTACTCAAGCCACGTTTATTGCCTCCTGCTAAAATCATTTGCAGAACAAGTGTTCAAACTCTTACGATCACCGAAAAAGCTAAAACTATTTTCTGAAAAAAAAAATTAATTTCTTAACACCTTCAATACATACCCTACTGTCACTGATTTCAAATCTGCGTAATTCATGCACCCCGTATAACCACAACTGCCTCAATATATAAGCCCCAAGCTTGCCTTCCTGCATCAAACTGCACCTGATCCTGTACTACATGCACTCCCTTCTCGGGATGATCAAAACATGAGCTGTCATTAAGCTTCCTTTTACCCTTGAAAGTATCTTTCCACGCTGTTCAGGTCATACCAACAGCTCATTCTTTATGATAAAATGAGTCATCAGGTACAGCAATAATAGAAAATCGAGGAGTGGACCTCCGATAATAGCCAATTAAAACCAAGAAACTAGGAATTTCCAACACATCCGAGGGTTATTTCCCATCTTTTCACCTTTTGTAATTTTCTTCGGATTCACAAATACGCCTTCAACAGACACAATGTGTCCCAAAAATCACACTTCTCACTCCCAAAAATGACAATTTACAGACATATCATACCGCTTCTAGTCCCAACGAGTCTACAACTCAATTCTGAGGTGCCATCTATGCCCCTCCATACTGCGAAAATACACCAAATATCATCTACAATTACAATCACACCTTGTTAATATGAGGGTGAAAGGTCCAATTCGTTAATTTCATGAAAACTACAGGGACATTCACCAGCCCAACAAACATCACTAAGAACTCATACAATTCATACCGAGTACGAAAAACAATTCCTGAGATATATATTCCCTCTTCAAGGATTATTTGATAGTACTCGGTGTGCAACTCTAGCCGGGAGATTAATGGCACTCCCCGCAACTAATCCAACAAATTATCTATTCTCAACAATGAATACTTAATAGTCACCTTACTCCGTACACCTTCTCGGTGAACTACCTTCTTTGTTACAAAACTGTTGGCGCGCCCTACGGCGTATCACTTAACCGATACCCTTTATCAAAAACATCACCTCAAATTCTCTTTCAACTTTTCCCATTCCTTAAGTGCTATAACACAAGCTGATTTAGAAATTGGAGTCATACCAAATATCAAATTGATCTGGAACTCCAAAGTTTGCCCAGGTGGGGGACCAAGAACCTCTTCGAATATATCAAAAACTTTGCAACCCACATCAACAATCTCAATCTTCGCCTTAGATATTTCTACTGAACTCCAACGAGCATAGTTTCATCGTCCAAGACATTACATACAATCAGAAACTGGGTTTCATCGGGCTGCCTCACCCGAATCCTCCCTACATCAAACCCCAATAAAGAATAATAACCACAACCACACATCACTCCATAGTCTATAAGACATACACCTATAGGACATACACCCATAGGACCTACACAAGATCTCCAGGGAATAGCCTCTTACCCACGCAGCAATCAACATAATAGAATACTCCAATAGTACACAAATCCACATCGGGATTTCTACAGAGGTCAACCCATATGCAGGGCCATGAAAGGTAATGCTGACTCAAAGTCAGACAAGAGTCTAATGAGGATCGCACCATTCCATGATATAATCTATACTTAAAAAAACACCCGCATAAAATACACTTTCTATCTCCGACTAAGCAATAATGAACCCATACTCACATGGAAAGATCACTAGGATTAACAAAATTCCTAGTTAACCTAGGCTCTGATACCAAACTGTAACACCCCAAAATTTTTTTTTTTGAAAAACTAAACCTCTAAATGCAATTCTTTCAATTTCTATATCACTTTAAACATAAACTAAAATAGTTATATTTCAATAAAAATTTGGACAGAGTTTTCCCTGTAATTTCCGTCCCGAAACACAATTAGCTTATGGAATTCTGCTCCAAATTCCGTAGCTCACATCACAGGCAATAATATCACGGGCTCCCCAGGCCAAAATGAGCAGAATCACATGGGTAATATAATATCCTGCTCTGGAGGCCAAACTCATAACAGAATATCAGTTACCAATTAAAAACCATAATTTTCTTTGAAAATGAGGTAAAAATTTAAGAAAAACCTTTGTAAAACCTACCACAGGGCCCAGTACACCAAAACAAAATGGGTACAGGTCAAGAACATACCATACTACCCCACACTATACTCATCATCGACATCTAGGCACTTTTACATTCAAATTACAATTTAAACTACAAATTTCACTAGTCACCTAACTAATTTTATACAAAAATTCTAAAATAAAAACTCCACCCTATAAATCTACGCCTCACCTCTGCGCTGCTGAGGACCTGTAACAGTAGGGCATCTAGGGTAGTCCAAGGACTCCCTAACCCCCCAAACACTAAGAGGTCAGCCATTACTGGTGTGAGTATAGTTATTAATCTAATAAATCATTAAATAGTATAAAGAAAATAAATTAAACTTACAAACATCCAAATAAGAAGATGCAACCTGAATTCTGAACATAAAAACATCACCAATACGAGGTTATATCAAAATACTCTTCCAATCTGCATCCAACTATATAATTATCCATAACTTCACACATTTCACTATATGCTTCACATCAACCTCATATATATCCTTATTTTACATCGCATAATACGAATTCGCATACAATCCGTTATTTTTCAATTTGAATTCCCTAACACGAATATTCATCTTTTCACAATTATCGTCATAGAAGCATTTCACTATTTATATGAATACAAACTCATAACACAACATACTTTCATTAATAACCATTTTCATAACCAATCTCATAATACGGGTATTTGTTTTATTGTGTTATAACGAGTATCACATCATAAACATATGCATCTATTCTCATAATACCACATTCCTTCATGTCTTATGACATAAATATAATATCTCATTGCCCATTGCAATTTACTCACATTTCATCACATCATTAGCACATCACTAATTAGAATGCTTATTCTCATTGCATCAAAAACATGTTTTATAGCTCATTTTCATCTCATTATACCACTTTAGTAATTTCTCATTCTTATAAGTAATATATCATATTATCATTTTCACTTATAACACAAATTGCCATTAGCTTCACTTTCATTCTCATCACAATATACTCCATATCCCCAAACACAATTTGGGCCACAACATATCACACCCCAAAGCCGATAGCTTGGGTAATAATCACCGCACCCCAAACACACAGTTTGGATAATATCACATCACATCTCAAGCCGATAGCTTGGTTATTAATTCACTTCAATTACTTTTCATCTTCACTTTACTTAATTCTTCATTTCCATTAATCATTACCACTACCATGCCAACTCACCCTACGAATTATGCCAAGGCAGGTAGTTCCCACCATTTCCACAGAAATAGCGGACAGGTAGTTCCTTGACACAATTCCAAGGTTAACAACTCATACCATTCTGTATTTTACTTTAATCATTTACATAATATAATTACTCCATACTGTTCATATTAACACACGTCTCTTTTACTTTTTTTTCATTTTAAATTAACCACATACTGCAATTATCATTTCTTTTCATACACAACTCATAACTCATATCTCTTCGTATTTATTTTATTCACAACCACTTTCTTTCACATTCACAATTCACTTTCTTTACTCTCCCATTTTATTTACACTTAGTTATTTTATTAGTTTGTCGACCAGTGAGCCACAGTATCGCAACATACTGAAAGCCGACAGCCCAGTAAACACGCGGCCCGATGCTCACACAGAGTCTTACTCGTCCGAGCCTACGTCTTCCTCCTAGCCGAACTAGCGAGGGAACCACTAACCCCAAGTAGAACTTGGGTACTTCCTCCCAGCCGAAGCCAAGAGGGAAAAACCACTGACCCCAGGTAACCTGGGTACTTCCTCGCGACGGCTGTCATCGAGGGAAAAACCATTAACCCCAGATAAACTGGGTACTTCCTCGCGACGGCTGTCATCGAGGGAAAAACCACTAACCCCAGATAAACTGGGTACTTCCTCGCGACGGCTGTCATCGAGGGAAAACCGGGCCTCAAGCCGATAGCTTGGGTGATAAAATCCACTTACCCCAAACATAGTTTGGGTCCACTTACCCCAAGCCGGTCCTTGTGTGTTAGGAGGTCTAGCCCAAACCCCCAGGATTGCTGTAGGTACTGGTCAACAAAGCCATCTGTTATTAGCATTAATCATTTCATCTTTCCATCTTGCTTTATCACACAAGCATTTCACTTTTTAATTTAACAATTGCCACAACCTTGACTTTAATCAAGTGAGTCATTGTCTCATCATACTACATATATTCGTTCATCCGGGTGTTGCATTTATAGGGTTATTACTTCATAATATACCGTATCATAAAGATATCAGAGTATGTAATTCATCACAATTTTATAACTTAAGCGTATATAAATTTTAAATAACAGATTCTATCATAATATCACCCATTAGTTCACTACAAACACAATAATAAAACCTACATAAGCTATATCAGTAATTTCATCAATTATCACATCATTACTCAATACCGACGATATGTATATATCACAAAAAGGCACCACAATCACTTATTTCGTCTAATTATATCTAATAACATCCAATTATAGCAAGCTAGCCCATACACAACGTTCCACGTATGCCAAACAGCCTATAAAAGCCTATGTGGCCAAAAACATGCACGAAACATGCACGTAGTAGAAAAAGTCATAAACCGTGTGAGTTATTAATTTTTATTGTTTAAACACGTCACACTAACCTCTAAAGTAGATTTGATGTGTTCAAAATAGTAAATTTCGGCAAATGTCACAAAAACCCGTTTTCGGCCCTTAAAAATCCGTATTTTTCTGAAAAAATGAATTTTTAACATAACTTTTACCAAATGTATCGAAATGCCACGAAATTTAGGCACAACATAAAATATACATAAATACAACATACTCACCTGATGGATCAAGCAAACGATGTCCCATGTCCGCCCAGTAGCCAGTCGAAGTTCAACTTTTTCCACCTAATTGAAAAATTTTAGAACCGATTAGCTTAGAACTCATAACGTGACCTACGAACCTCCAAATTTGAATCCGTCTTCACCCACACGTCACAAATGACATAAGTAGGCGAGCTACATCGACGGATTTCAAATTCGAACCCCAATACAGGAACTGACATATTGATCGGAGGCTTTCTAATAAGAAAATTCTCTATCTCCTAATTTCTTTAATCCCTTCTTCCCAATTTCTCAAATTAGGGTTAATAATAATAATAGGAATCAATTACACCTCCGAACCCAACAAATTCTCACCTAAATCTCGCTCGGGCATTTCACCGAATACCCGGCGCGCACTTTTCACCTATTGTCCATTTCACTCAATTTAATTCAACTTAAAGCCTATAAAAATTACCAAAATTTCTCATTAATCCCCTTATAACATTTTTCATCCTCCAATAATTTTTTTTTCTATCATCAATGGAACCAATTTTTTCTTTCCAAATTCACAAATCCTAATTTATCAACAACTTATAAAATCTCCAAGAACTCACTAATTTCTTGCCTCTACAATACCCAACACCTTCTTATCTCCATACTACCATATTTCTATACAATAGAAATTAAAGTCACTTGATTCTACACAAATAAAATAAACTAGAGTATACCTTCCAATTGCTTTTTCTCCAAATTGAAGCTACCATGAAGAAGAGAACCCTTCAATGAGCTTGCCCCTTAATTTAATCGAAATTTTATGGAGGAAAAAGTCGGGATTTTGGGCTGGGAGGTGGTCGGGTGTTGGGGTCGGCTGAGCGTGAACGAAACAGAAGAGAGAAGAAGAAAGGAAAGGATGGAGGAAAAAGATGGGGGTGGGGGTTTTAGGAAATAAAAAATAAAAATATAATAATTAATAAGGTATATTTACACATATAGCTCCCAATCTCCAAAATATTTCAAATAGACCATAATTCTGTACTTTAATAATATGATCAGTACAAATACACTAAATTTATCGCATACTCCCCCAAAATTTTAAAATAAAGTATAACAATATTTCTTCACATAAAATCTCAACTCATGGCTCCAATATATCAATAATACCAATCTACCACAAATATAGACACCAATATTAATATTTAAAAGAAAAATACACCAAATAAAATTCTCACCACTCCAGGAATATAAAAACGGGTATTTTCGGTATTTTACAAATTAGAGGTGTTACACGAGCGGCGGGACTTCAATGGTGGGGTGTCGAGAGGAAGACGAGGCGAGCGGAGGAGGTGGAGTGCGGCATGGGTTCTGTGGTCGTTGGGAGACAGAGGAAGAGTGAGCGGGAGATGGAGGAAGAGAGAGAGAGAGCGGGAGATTGGGAACTTAACACAGCAAGTGAAACAAGATTACAAGTTCAAGCTCTTAAATTGGGAACAATGACAAAGACTAACACACTCATTAATCTCCGTCAATCTCACTCAAAATTTCAAATCATTCTCTAATTTGCTTTAGTATTGAAATGAGAGAGCAAAAATCAAAGGAAAATAATATATATATAAGGAAAATTAGTACACTAGTAGATAGCGGTGGGTTCTAAGCCTAATAAATGTGTCAGCAAAATAAGTGAACTCACAGTAGTCACAAAGTTTTCAAGGCGACGTACCAGGTGGTTCCCAAGGGCGAGGGGTGTGCAGTAAAGATGAACTTCGAGTACGAGAAGACATGCGAGGAGGTGCCGGAGGCTGACACAGTGAAGGAGGTGACTGAACAAACCCTCAAGGAGTTGGATGCTTATATATGCGCCTAAAGAACTAAGATGTAAGAACTAAGAAGAGGGGATTATGAGGTTTGAGGTCAAATGAATAAGTGATGCATCTAGGTTTTACGTAATGGGATGTTTCATATTTGTAGTTCGACGGGGAGACGAACGGAGGGAGGCGAGGTCGGAGATAGTTGGGCTCCAAACGAAGCGAGTGTGGGATGAATCCCCTCGCTTTTTCAGAAAGCGAGTGTTGCTGGGCAAAAAAAAGTCAAGACTCGCTTTTTGAAAAAGCGAGTGTGGGATAAATCCCCTCGCTTTTTCAGAAAGCGAGTGTTGCTAGGCAAAAAAAGTCAAGACTCGCTTTTTGAAAAAGCGAGTGTAGGATAAATCCCCTCGCTTTTTCAGAAAGCGAGTCTTGAGATGACGAAAATCAGCTTCTCAAGACTCGCTTTTTCACTCGCTTTTTGAAAAAGCGAGGGGAATAATCCCAGACTCGCTTTTTCAAAAAGCGAGTAGGTCGTTTAGGGAAGAAAAAAAAAGTAGCGCAGTTTGGGAAAAACTTTCAAAAAGAGGGTCATTTGGGGAAAAAATTCCAGCTGTTGCAGGTGGAAGGTCTAGCACGACATCTACGGTGTTGGGATTGATGCTGCTATCCCTTCTTATAAGAAGCCTGAACCAAGGTCGATTATTTGATGAGCTGTTGAATAAAGAAACAATTCTGATATTTGGTTAGACTTCTTTGCCACTTTAAATTTTGAAGTTTGTTCTTTGGATCAAGTATATAGAGAAGAGAGGGTTCTTTTAACGTGAGATACAAAGCTATTGCATGATTACTTAATAAGGAACCAAGTATACAAGGTTAAGAGTTTGCTCAAGAATGACAAACTCCTTGAGGTACGCACATTTTCCATCTTTAAGTTGCGTAGTTTTTTAGCTCTCCATCAGTGTGATTTGTTTGGTTAGGGATTTTTCCATTTACTAATTAGCATTTTTAAAATCGATTTACTGTATAAATAACAACATATTTAAGGCTGGAGTTTGATATAAGTAAAACTTATTTGTCTGATCCAAAGTTATTTATCTGGCTTTTTTAAGGGGGCGTCTGTGTGTTGTTTTTTTGGTGGGGAAGGGGTGGACTCACACATAAAGGTGGGTAGAAATGCCACTACACCACATGCTTTTTGTGTCCGTTATGTTGTTAGTTCTTTCTTTTACTTCGGAAGTAGTTTCCTCTGTAAACCCTGAAGAATTCAAGGGTAATTGTTAAATTATAGAAGTTGTTACGTGTCAATGTCCTTTCTGGTTCCATTATTTTGGTGAGGAACTGAGAATGTTTACAAATCTTTAGGTTACTTATAGCACAATCTAGCAAGACTTACGTTTCGTAATTCAATGACAATCTATTACCCCTTCCGGTGGTACAAAATTAGGTGGATGGATAAGGCACCTTGTTAACGAAATCTCAATTATTGCTAACTTTCGTTTTAGTGATATGGGCCTGCTAAACAACTATTGTTTTTTCTATCTTCCCACTTGGCGTCTATCAATAATTTTCAGTAGTTACAATTTCTAATGCAAATAGCCTTAGATGGATCTCGATTGCTCTTATTGTGCTATAGTTACGAATATTTGATGTATTTAATATTTTGGTTACAACATGGTTGAACATACTAATCATTTATAATCAAGTTTTAAACTAGTTCTGTAGTTTCGTTGCCACTATCTATGAGTACGGGATTTTATTAGTTATAGTGCTCCTTGTAGGGTATTTTAAAGTTTTGATTGTGCAGAGTATTGCCCTCATCAACGCCTCTTTGCGCACTCCTCCTCAACCACTGGAGTTTGATCCTCATCATGATCAAAATCCAGTGCGCTCTCTCAGTTAATATGATGGGGGCACTAAGGTCATTTTCCCATCACCTCTCTATCTTCTCTCTCTGCTCTCTCTATCTCCCGCTCTCTTTTCTCTCGTTCCCCAATCCCCCTATTAACCCAAACCCTACCTTCCTCGAATCCACCTCCCCCTCAGCGCCGCTTCAAATCCAGTTCTCAAATCGCTCAAACCCTCTCCTATCTTCTCTCCCCGCTCTCAACTCTCCTGATCGAAACCCTAACTCATCGAAACCCACCCGATCGAAACCCTAACTCCTGCTTTCGAAAGTTCTCGACGCCCCTTCTCATGCTTTCGAAATCCCCCCTTATCCCCATATCCCCAGAAATCCATAGAAATCCAGAAGCTCGTTAATGGCAGTTCAAATGGTATTTCTACCACCTTCAGTTCAGAAATCCACCTCCAAATAGTATTTCCACCACCTTCAGTTCTTTCCGGTTTTCAATTTGATGAGAATTTAAATCAGTTTATTTATTGATTTTTCGATTGCCCATTAGAGAAAAGTTGAGATTGGAGTGTTTTTTTTTTGTGTGCTATAAAACCCTAACTTAGTGATGAATTTTGGGAATTACCAGTGAGTGGTGAATCTCACAAGGAGAATTGGGTAATCTTTCTGTTTTGGATAAGAAAGATGAAAACCTAAGTCATTAATTATTGGGTAAATTTCCAATTTGGAATTATGGGATGTTGATAAAGATACCTGTTTCAGAATGTGGGTGAGCAAAATGGTCTATGGTTTTGATGAGTTTGATAATGCCCTATTGGTGAAAGTCGATAATTTAAGTTAGTTTATGCTGTAGGAGATAGCTTAAGTTACGAAATATTCTTACCAATAAATTACGAATGAATACGATTTGAGATCAACATCTATTGTCTCTATCTTGCAAGTGTTCTTATTATAGTTCAACCCATGCTTTGAAACATGATCAATATAGAGTGAGCTGGAATTGAAGAAGACACATCTGATGATATAGATTATTGAGATATCTTATCATGCATTTATTCATTTACTTACACTATTCAGCATTCATTTGTTCAAATATTTTCTGATGAGCAAGTTTAATGACTTTGCAGGTAATGAAAGAGAATACAGCTATTGGACAACTATGTAAATCCTATGATCTTATCAGGGAAGTATTTGACTCTATGAATCTTATTTACAAAGTTAGTTCCTTGTTTTTGTGTGTGTGAAAGTAGGCAGTGATGACAATCTAGTAATGAACATCCATTTTTATGAATGGGGCTTGTAGGGGGGCATTATTTCTGCTCCGTCAAATCTTATTTACTAATTTGTGTGTGTGAACTTGATGGGAAAATGACCTTAGTGCCCCATCATATTAAATGAGAGAGTGCCTGAAAAGAGAGCCACTGGATTTTTATCATGATGAGGATCAAAATCCAATGGCTGAGGGGGAGTGCGCAGGAGGAGTGCACAAAGAGGGGTGCGCAACTGAAGCGGCCCTGCTTTCGAAAGTTCTCTATCTCCTCTCTCAGTTATTATGCTAATAGTGCTCGCCATTTTGATCCCAGTATATGCTAACAGATTGGCCAGATTTTAGTTGTTGCTTCTCCCTCTACTTCTTCCTTCAAATATTGATTATTGATTATTTATGTTTTTGAACTAGTTGGCATAGCATTGCAATGCAGCCCTAGTTTAAATTATATGTTCTGAGCCTAATTTGTTTTGTTTATTTTTGTAACCTTATAGTTCCATTCTTAATTCCTTAGTCTAAATTTCTCTTATCTGATCTTTGGTTTGTATACTTTGTTCGCAGGCAGCTAAAGAATTTGAGACCGAGCTGAAAAATGAGCCTGAAGATCCAACTAAGACCTCTTCTGCGGAAGTTCCCAAAGCTGTTAGCAGTGAAGAAGATAAAAAAGGAACTTGAAACATCAGGGCCAAAAGAGAACATTCGAGATCACTGAACTCCAATTATGCTGTTTAGATAAGCTATTTTGAGTTCTAGTTTTATAATGTTAATTGAGTGAAAATGTAAGGCTGGATGAGACCATGCATAGTCTGTACTTGGTCTGTTGAATGAGTTTTGTGGATAACACTTATATTATTTAAAAATGATGGTGATCATGGATTTCCCGTCAATTTACTGTTATTTAGCCTGAGTATTCTACTGGTATGTATATTTCATAATACAGTTTAGAATGATCTTTGTGCAAAGCAAATCAATTGTATGTTTCTTATTCCTTATTCTTAGGATGCTTATGTCTTAGGATGCATATGGCTGAGTATTATGCATCCTTAGGATGCACCACTCCTATCCACGACCAGTCTCTGCTGTACCTGAACAACGAACTGAAACCTCGTTATAGTATCACATTAGCCAAAGTGTTGTATATGTTCTGTGGTTTTCAACTTGGTAAGCTTCAATTTAGGATGAATCAAGATACTGACTAGAGTTCAAGCGTCGTAACAGAATTATCTAATATCTACCATAACTAAAGAATAAAGGAATGGAAGTAGAATCTTACCCTGCATCAATAAAACACAATCCGAGGACAATAACAGCAGACTTGTTTACTTGATACAGATACATATATACAATACTGCTCAGAGGATAATGAATTCAAATTCAGATAAACAACAATAATTTACTGGGTAAGAAAACAATTTCATTTTTCAGTCTATTTCTTTCTTGTGAAAATCAAAGAAATAATTTGTAAAGTCACAATAATTATTCAATCGATTGGTACAAAATACAAATTGTACAGACTTGAACCTATGCTTAAACAACATTAACACTTCTCTCATATTTATGTCTGTATTTGGTTTTGCGAAGATCTAAGATACGCATTCATATCAACAAAACATTTGTACAAATCCATAAACATAACTATTTCTTCTTCACCAACCCTTCAGCCATCTTCATATAGTATCGATAACCACCATCTCTTGACTTCTTGGGAGAAGGATTGGGAATGTCAGTAGTCTTTGAAGGTGCCTTAGGAGAATGGCTCGAACTGTAGTTATGAAGAAAGGTCTCAACTTTCTCCACATACTTTCCATAGCCTTGATCCCCTTCTATCTTACTGTAGTGCGAGGCTGCACAATGCAAATCTACAGCTGCCTCCATGACCTTGCACCTGTCGATATTGCTGTTGGGGTCACCTTTGCCTGCATCTGCCACTAGTTGCTGCACAGATTGCAAACACACAATATTACTTCAGAAAAGTTGAAAATACATGACAAAATGTATTCAAAGTGAATTTAGACATTTAACACATAGAAGTGCAATAAACAGTTTTTCTTGTATGCATGTTGCATATAACAGGAAACAACACTGAAGCAACCACATTGACAAATATTAATATTCAGTACAAGCCAATGACTCAAACTGTTGAATTTATCCCATAATTTTATCAGTACGTCGATTCCCATAATTTTATCTACCATTCATATACTCCAATATTGTCATATATAGTAAATTGCGTTAATCTGTTGAATTTATCAATATCGCGGCAAATCTAATAAAGATAATGGACTTCTTCTAACCTTTCATTTCTAATTAGTAATTACCATTTTGTTAGTATCTAATTAGTGGTAGGTTGAGATGCTTACAACTTGCTGCTGCTTGTACTGCTGCTGCCTGGAATATGTGCTTCTGAACTTATCAACTCCTAGTTGCTACCACTTCTCCTACTAACCCAAACAAAATTAAAAAGCATAAGATTGAAGTATGGTTAATTAAACTAAACCAAACATAATTAAAAAATTCAAAAATATTAGTAGGCTCAGAACACACTATTCACACTAGGGCTGCACTGCGGTGCCATGCCAACTAGTTCAAATGCATAAATAATCAAGCATCAGTTAATTAAATAATCAAGCATCAGCTTAAATGCATAAATACACCCTCCATCAATTTTATAATCACGCATCACTTCAAATGCATAAATACACCCTTCAAAATGCATAACAGGGGGATTGGGGAACGAGACAAAAGAGAGCGGGAGATAGAGAAAAGAAGGGAAAATGACCTTAGTGCCCCCATCATATTAACTGAGAGAGCGCCTGAAAGGAGAGCCACTGGATTTTGATCATGATGAGGATCAAAATCCAGTGGCTGCGGAGGAGTGCGCACGAGGAGTGCGCAAAGAGGGGTGCACAACTAAAGCGGCCCCTATTCATACCAGTGGATGTTCATTACTAGATTGTCAGCACTGCCTACTTTCACACACACACAAAAACAAGAGACCAACTTTGTAAATAAGATTCATATAGTCAAATACTTTCCTGATAAGATCATAGGATTTACATAGTTGTCCAATAGCTGCATTCTCTTTCATTACCTGCAAAGTCATTAAACTTGCTCATCAGAAAATGTTTGAACAAATGAATGCTGAATAGTGTAAGTAAATGAATAAATGCATGATAAGATACCTCAATAATCTATATCATCAGATGTGTCTTCTTCAATTCTAGCTCACTCTATAATAATCATGTTTCAAAGCATGGGCTGAACTATAATAAGAACACTTGCAAGATAGAGGCAATAGTTGTTGATCTCAAATTGTATTCATTCGTAATTTATTGGTAAGAATATTTCGTAACTTCAGCTATCTCCTACAGCATAAACTAACTTAAATTATCGACTTTCACCAGTAGGGCATTATCAAACTCATCAAAACCATAGACCATTTCGGTCACCCACATTCTAAAACAAGTAGCTTTATCAGCATCCCATAATTCCAAATTGGAAATTTACCCAATAATTAATGACTTAGGTTTTCATCTTTCTTATCCAAACCAGAAAGATTACCCAATTCTGCTTGTGAGATTCACCACTCACTAGTAATTCCCAAAATTCATCACTAAGTTAGGGTTTTATAGCACACAAAAAAACATTCCAATCTCAACTTTTCTATAATGGGCAATCGAAAAATCAATAAATAAACTGATTTAAATTCTCACCAAATAGAAAAACGGAAAGAACTGAAGGTGGTGGAAATACCATTTGGAGGTGGATTTCTGAACTGAAGGTGGTGGAAATACCATTTGAACTGCCATTAACGACTTTCTGGATTTCTATGGATTTCTGGGGATATAGAGATATGGGGGGATTTCGAAAGTAGGAGAAGGGGCGTCGAGAACTTTCGAAAGTAGGAATTAGGGTTTCGATCGGGTGGGTTTCGATGAGTTAGGGTTTCGATCAGGAGAGTTGAGAGCGGGGAGAGAGAAGATAGGAGAGGGTTTGAGTGATTTGAGAGCTGGATTTGAAGCGGCGCTGAGGAGGAAGTGGATTCGAGGAAGGTAGGGTTTGGGTTAACAGGGGGATTGGGGAACGAGAGAAAAGAGAGTGGGAGATAGAGAGAGCAGAAGGAGAAGATAGAGAAGTGATGGGAAAATGACCTTAGTGCCCCCATCATATTAATTGAGAGAGTGCCTGAAAGGAGAGCCACTGATTTTGATCATGATGAGGATCAAAATCCAGTGGCTGAGGAGGAGTGCGCAAAGATGGGTGTGCAACTGAAGCGCCCCCTATATATGGCTGAGGAGGAGTGCGCAAAGATGGGTGTGCAACTGAAGCGCCCCCTATATATATATATATATATACACACATAGGGATTTCTTCCATTGCAAGCAAAATATAAATTTTTGCCTTATGCCTTAACCTGTCATTGTCAATGACGGGTTAAGTGGTGTGCAAGTGTTTGCACAACATTTGCGTTTGGAATGTAAGAAATCCCATATATATATATAATAAAACACAAAGAAAGCTATTAAGTGGTTCTCCTTCAATCCCCTAAAAAATCAAAGGCCCAGATCTAACATCACAAAACATATTTTCCCCCCAAAAGTTTCCTCCAAAACTCAAATTCAAATCCTCCACCCAAAACAACTCCTATATTTATTTTTATTTTTTTTTCTCTCTCTCCCTCCCTCTTCTATTCAAAAAATTTAGAAAATAAAATTTTTAAAAAATTTTTAAAAATAAAAAATTTAAAAACTAAAAAAATTAAAAATTTAAAAGCTTTAAAAATAGTTCAAAAAAATCAAAAAAATTAAAAAAATAAAATTTTTAAAAAATTTTAAAAAATAAAAAAATTTAAAACTAAAAAAATTTAAAATTTAAAAGCTTTAAAAATAGTTCAAAAAAATCAAAAAAACTCATATAATATGTTTTTGGCTAGACCCCAAAAGTTTCTCATATAATATGTTTGCTACTTCAATTAATTTGCTCGACCTCCAAAACTATTTTATATGATCAAACAAGTTGCACCGTTTCGAAGACGTGCCGTAGGCACGTGTCAACGGGCAAACCTAGTATATATATATATATATATATATATATATATATATATATATATATATATATATATATATATATACACATACATATATAGAGCTCTTTTGGGAAAGCTTGTCATGGTGGGGCCATCATATAAGCAATTCGAATCGTTCATCTTGTTCTAAATACCTAACATAGTCTCAAACCATGTGCGTTCATGTCATTTAAACTTCATTTGCCCTTGCATCATGTCATTATGATATAGGTAAAAATTACAGACTTACAGTTAATCATGGCCATACGATTCATGCATGAATCTTGGGATTCCTAAGGGCGAAACAGTAATTTCACAACAACTACAAGCCCACGATCAGCACATGGGCCGCTCACAGGCCCACTATCTCGGCTTAGCCCACAAGGGGGGTTGATTTGCAGCCCAATTAGGGATTGACCAGTCAATCATGGCTGGCAATCAAATCCCCTTAAAATAGGAATATAATAACTAATTGGATCCCTTGATATGGGAAATCTTCCAAATCAATTAGGGAATCTTCTTAAAGCTGCTCCCTCTCAGACCTATTAATACAGTCCCGCCACCGCCATTACTAGGTAATCAACATTTTGTCCACAAAATTTTTAATTTATACTACTGAGTAACTGACTTGATCATTGGAGGGCCCCATCGCCGGGAAAACTCTCCGTGTTTCAGGTTTTTTTGCAGGTTTTCGACGGTATCTCAGTCGTCCATTCCAAATCCATCTACAAATATCAGTCTCACATAAGATCTGATCAATAGGTGAGATTTAACATCAAAGAACTCATTATCTATTGCCGCTACACCGAAAAAAGTAGCATCAGATTAGTGCCGTCTGTGGAAAAACAATGATCTAGCCCATCTGGTCAGGCCCGATGGTCAGTGCCTCAGTAAGGCTGTAGCTCAAGGGTCCCAGTGACAGCGTTTAGAAGACCGATCCGGTCTCCTTGCTTTCGAGGGTCGTGATCCTGTCAACACTATCTCTCACTCCACCGGTCGGAGGACAGAACCCTACACGGATGAGGACCTCCGACACGTCATCAACAACTGATAGTAGTAGGAAGACCTCTGTCTCCACATTGAGTATAACTGCTCCCAAAATGGGGGTCCCCATTCGGATTATCGGGGGAGCTGCAGGAGCCACTCCCCCGATGGACGGAAGAACGAGCGAGTCTCTCGTAAATCATCAAGCCCCGAAGGTCGATGGGAGGAGGAAAGCTTTGTTACCTGAGCCGAGTTTCATGACTTCCAGAACAAGATTCTAGAAGCTCTTCGCAGGGGACCCAGGAGGGACCACCATTCTAGCAACCATCACACTGGCCCAATCCACCATGAGAAGTCCTACGGGTCTACCCGATCTGAGGAACGTGAAGATGCGGTCTTGAAGCGCCTTCAGGAGATGAAGGATTGCCTCATCCGGATAGAGTAAGAGAAGAGGCAATGTCAAAGCCGCCTACAATGTCATCTCCGGGCGCCTCGAATTAGCATCTATCTAGGTCGTCGCCTTGACCTATCATATGAAAAATAAAATTCCCTACAAGAGCGGGGGTCAGAGTAGTTAGGTGTTTGTCGCCTTGGCCTATATATAATTGGTTTGTGTTTGGTTTGGTGGATACTGAAGTTATTTTCGGCGAAATCCGGGTTGTAATTAATACTAGTTTAGTTTGCGGCCAAAAGCCATCGAACTCCCTTGTGTAAATAATAAACCTTCGAGCCCCTTCACCCGGAAGCAAGTTTATTGGACGCATAGTCTGCCTCAAGTAACCTTTTCGACCTTTTTTTAAAGAGTTGAACCAATAATGTTTTGTGCATTGAAACCAGCCTCTATTACGTGCATGTTCTTCGTAAGTAAAACATGCACATGATTGATAATTTGTATTAGTAGCCCAACTAATGAAAATTTGAATGGTTCTATATTGATTTATATATGGTGCATGAGACTATTAGGGCATGTGGTTTTCTTTCTTAAAGAAAGGGAAATTTGCATACCTTCGCATCTACGAAAGATTCAGCCACCCAGTATCTGTTATATGCTATGGTCATGGCTGCTAATAAAGGTAAGCTTGAATGCTTTAGCGACGAAAAAGGAGGTAGATAAAAAACCTGAGTAGAAGCCTCAGATGCAAATAGATTAGTTAGAGGAATTTCGTCAAGATAAATAATTATCATTATGGTGGATGGATCGTTGATGTAAACTTAACCCTAAATAGAGAATTTTCAAGAATTTTAAAGGATTAAATTTACCAACACGTAATGCAGATTAAGTTAGAAATTATAACTATTAATTGGTTTAGTGCATTTTCAAGATATGAATTAGTTTAACAAGACCAATTAAAGATGCAGTCCTATCAATCAACAATAATACTTAATCGTTCTTAGCATGTAAGATATTCAATAAAGATTCGTACTCTAATTAGCAAGTAGAAACACTCACTCTCAATATTTGTGGACGACCGATAAATTAAATAATATAACAGAGATGATAAGGCAGTAACAGAGATATTTAAGAAGTGGAAAGAGTTTACCAGGTTTGAAGAAATTCTCACGAACAGATCATGACTGTTGTGCTTGCGGTGGGGTATAAGGGAAAAAGGTGTCGACGGTGGCGGGGAGGCCATCGAGGAACCGTCAAAAAATCAATAGGAAGAGGAGGGCGTCTGGGTTGTGCTGGTTAAGGGAAAGCACGGTCGATGAGGGGAGTAGAGACGGTCGGTTGCAGGCTGCGACGGAGGAGTCGCGGTCGATGAGGGGTGTAGTGGTGGTTGAGGATTAGGGTTTCGGAGTGGAGGAATTTGGGGGTTAGGGTTTTGAAGTGGGAGGCTGACGTCGACGGGAGTGGTGGAGTGAGGAAGATGATGTAGTTACGGGGTGAGGAAGTCGATGGCGGCGTCGGGGTGGTTCGGAGGTTGCAGTGAAGCAGCCGATGGGTTTCGGGATCGAAAGAAGAGGAAAGAGAGAGGAGTAGTCTGGCGGCTAGAAAGAGGGAGAGAGAGAGGGATAGGGTTATGGTTGGATATTAATTTGGAGATTTTGGGGGCGTAGTTTTAGAGTTTATCACAACCCTAAAATTGTATCTCAATGTCTCATACACAAAGATTAATGAAGAGCAAAACTCAATTACAGTAATTTTCTTAATCAATAATAACATTACTTCTCATTAATCTCAAGACTTATATATAGGCTCAAATCTTAAAATATTTTAAAATCTCAAAAATATTATAATGTATAAAAGAAAAATGTGCAAATCGTAAAACTACTATATATAGCTATAATTGCCAAAAACAAATGTGATTACTGAATAAAATACTAAACTAATAAAGCAGCTGTCCTAGACGATGCCTGCACTGATAGCAATGCCCAAATCGTCTTAAACCAATGTCCTCATCAATCGTACATTTGAATTATTTTTTTTGTGTGGGTTATGCACGTGGTGTTTGTGTTTGTTAGTGAAGGAAGGTGCTACCTGGCTATATTAGTGAAGTACGACTATGGCCTTGAGGTTCTTGTTTGGCTCAATTTTTTTGCATTATGTTTTGAAGTCTTGACTTATTATTCACTAGATGGAGTAGTTGGTTTGGTTATTTATTGTGCTTTACTTTCTTTGCCGATCCACTGTTCTCTTGTTTATATCTAATTTCGTTTTGATTCATTTGTTTACTTATTGATGGAGGGAAGGAAAGAAATGAAAGACAAAATATAAAGATTAACATTTAGAAAGTAATAAGAATAGTGCCCTCGGTAATTTATGCATAATAAGGAATTGCAGTTTTCAATTTTCATCCCTACCACTGTTAAAACATATTCTGAATAAGTGAATATACTCGTTTACATAAACGGAAGAATATCTCACCAACTTTAGCTGGCGGCTATGAGATTATCATGTTCCAATCTCAGAACCTAGCAGCCAAACTATGGCATGTCCAAAATGATCACACACTAATCGACTATATAATTGGTCATTATGGTTATTATAAGGATAGTAAGGGTTTGACCATCCAGTCATCCATATTTCGTGCTACTAATGGCTATCATGAAAAATGATTTAAAAAGAGGTTGGAGTGCAAGAATTAGAAAATTGATTAGATATAGGCAGAACTAATGGATCTATAAAATATTTGATAGTGCAGAGTCTTGTCATATTACGGCCTCAGTTCAGGGGGCCTGTATTCTCTTATATGGGAGATCTTTGAAATGCTGTGCTCTATAATAGCTTGAGCTAGGGATTGGTAGTCTTCATCTTTTCTCTTTGAACATCTAAAGGCTTCACCTAAACTTCTTGCCAACTGTTGCATTACATCCTTGTTTTCTATTGGATGGAAAAACACTATTCTTTTAGTACAAAATTCAGTGAACCGGGGTTGCTTATTAGTGGGCAACTTTTGAATCCTCTAATTTACATAATTGCCTACTACTAACTGTATTAACTGCATTAACTGACTGCATGCACAACTGATTACACAACTGACTACTCACACACACTCTGACTGTACACAACTGCCTACTAGCTGCTACACTGACTGCACACACACAACTGCATACACACTGACTGCATACACATTGACTGCACTGCACCTACTAATGCCCACATCCTTCTCTCCGGGTGGGAGAGAACTCGACTCTGTCGAGTCAAATTTGATACTGATGTGGTGCATGTTCTGTCTCAGAAATATACGAGAACCATATGTCGCCGACACTAATAGGTCTTGTCAAATCTCTGGGATGAACTCAGTGTCGATGCATCAAAGCTAGGGTCGCTCTCATACTGCTCCAGCCTATCTGGATCAAGTCTCTGAAGATCTGAACGGTCCAGCCATGTGTCCTCAGTCTCTAGTTTGTTTTTCCACCTAATTAAGTACCTGCGAATTCCACCATCTCCTGTAGAGATATTCTTATCATCTAAAATATTATCAATATCCTCTGCTGAGGGGTATGTGATGTCAGGGAGTGGGGGTAGTGGAGGAATCTCACCATTAGGCTCTTGGGAAGGCTCTTCTATCAATGGCTTGCTAGAGTTAACATTTGGGCCTTCGTAGCTTACTAAATCTTCGATATTAAAAGTTTTGCTAATGCCGAGACCTTCAGGAATGTTGACAACATAAGCATTGTCATTAATTTTCTGTAAGATTTTAAATGGAGCTGCACAGCGGGCATGCAACTTCTTAACGGCTCCAGGGAGAAACCGTTCCAGACGAATCCGGACCATTACTTCATCACCCACCCTAAAAGTTGTAAACCTCCTTCGAGCATTTGCTCTCAACTTGTAGTTAGCATTACTTTCTTCAATTTTCTTGGATATTTCTTTGTGTAATTCGTGTATGCGAGATGCAAATGCAGATGCAGACTCAGACTCTCTGTGAGGTTCTAACATAGGTGCTAAGTCTATATGTTGTCTAGGTCGATACCCAAAAACTATCTCATGCGGACTTATACCATTGGTTCGACTCTCAGATGAATTATATGCAAACTCAGCAATAGACAATTTCAGATCCCATGTTCTCATGTTTTTGCCTACTAACGATCTCAACAGACTTCCTAGACTCCTATTTACAGCTTCGGTCTGTCCATCGGTTTAAGGGTAGATGGCCGAAGAAAACTTCAATTTTGTTCCCATCTTGTGCCACAGGATTTTCCAGAAGTAGCTAGTGAACATGACATCCCTATCAGACACAATAGAATTAGGGTTCCATGAAGTTTAACGACGCCGTCGAAGAAAATTTGAGCAACACGTGAGGCATCGTAGGTCTTACAACAAGCCAGAAAGTGGGCCATTTTGTAAAAATGGTCCCCAACAACAAGGATGGAGTCATGCTTCTTTTGGGTCCTTGGGTGACCAAGCACGAAATCCATACTGACGTCTTGCCATGGGCAGTTAGGGACAGGCAACGGATACACAAACCAGTTGTTGCTTACGTTGTTTGGCTAATTGGTAGGTATGACATCGTTTAACAAGCCTTACAACGTTTTTCTTTAAACTGGGCCAAAAGAAACGATATTCGATAGCATCAGTTGTCTTGATATGCCTAAAATGTCTAGTATGACCACCAGCATGCAATTCCCAAACAAAATATTCTCGAAGAGATGTGCGGAGAATGCATAGCCTAGATAAATAAAATAAATAACTATCTCTAAGAAGGTAGTTATTTATCACTCAAGTTACGCCATCCTGTAAAAGAGAATAAATTTCTTGGAAATCAGGGTAGGATGCAAACTCATCTTTGATTCTCTCAAAGCCAATGCCTTGGGTGCGCATAAAAGATATAAGCATGTAACAACGACTGAGTGCATCGGCGGCCTTGTTTTCAACTCCTTTTTTATGTCGGATAGTATAAGAATATTCCTGAAGAAATTCAAATCATCGGCCATATCTGGGTCTCAAGTTATGTTGGGAGTTTATAAACCTTAAGGTTTCGTGGTCAGAAAAGATAACAAATTCTTGCGGCAGAAGATAGTGACGCCAATGCTTTAAAGACTGTATCACCGCATAGAATTCCTTATCATAGATGGAGTAATTCTGTTTCGTTGCATTTAATTTTTCACTGAAATAGGCAATGAGATGATTTTCTTGGATAAGAACGCCGCCTATGCCAATACCATAAGCATCGCAAGTCACCTCAAAGACTTTTGAAAGTCAGGTAACCGCATAACAGGAGTTTGGATCATTCTTTTTTTAATCTCATTAAATGCTTTTGTGGCAGCTGGTGTCCAAATAAACTCACCTTTCTTCAAACAGTCCGTTATAGGAGTTGTTATGCTGTTGAAGCCTTGTACAAACCTTCTGTAAAAGGTTGTGAGTCCATGAAAACTTCTGACATCTCTAAAATTACGGAGCTCGGGCCAATTGACAATGACTTTCACCTTCTCTGGGTCAACTGATACACACCTTTAGTAGACACTATAAAACTCAGAAAGATGACCTGGTCCGTAAGGAAAGTACATTTGGTGGGGTTATCATAGAGTTCTCCTTTCCTTAAGACACTACAAACTTGCATCAGATGGTCCAGATGACTCACTACAGATCAGCTGTAGGTGAAAATATCATCAAAATATACAACGAGAAATTTTTCCATGAACAAACGGAGGACGTGAGTCATAATTCTCATAAATGTACTCGGAATGTTGGTCAACCCAAAAGGCATAACCATCCATTCATATAAACTATCATTGGTCTTGATTGCAGTCTTCCATTCATCACGTGGACGGACACGAATTTGATGGTAACCACTCTTAAGATCAATCTTAGAGAAGATAGTGGCACCTGCCATCATGTCTAGCATATCATCCAGTCGTGAAATGGGAAAACAGTACTTCACTATTATCTTGTTAATGGCGCGACTGTCCATACACATACGCCAAGTGCCATTTTTCTTTGGCGTGAAAAGTGCAGGGACTGCGCAAGGGCTTAGGCTTTCTCGGATGAAGCCCTTCTTGAGAAGTTCATCAACTTGTCACTTGAGTTCAGCATGCTCAGTTGGGTTCATTGGATAATGTGGCAAGTTGGGAAGACTTGCTCCCGGGACCAGATCAAAAGCATGTTGAATGTCACACAGTGGGGGTAGCTGGTTGGGGAGGTCTTCGGGGAAGACATCAGAAAATTCTTGAAGGACAGGAACAACTTGAGGAGGAATTGGCGTCACAGCTTTCTTGGGGACTTCTCTAGTGGCGAGAAAGAAGACTGGTGCCCCTTCTTGTAGTTGTTGATTTAGTTCTTTAATGCCAATATAAGAAATTCCTTTTCCTTTCTTGTCAGTGGGTTTAGAAGCCATTGGACCTGTTCGTGGTTGGGAAGGATTAAGCTTTATCCTTTTGTTGTTGTGTTGAAAGACACACTGATTGGAGCGGCAAAAAATGGTTACGTCGTGGTCAAATAACCACGGTCTACCAAGAATGACATGGCCTACATCCATGGTCAACACATCACTCCAAATTTTATCCTTGTAGATGTTAAAGTCAGTGGGGACTACACAGCGTTGGTTGACTTGCATCGAGGTAGCGTCAATCTAAGTTACTTTGTAAGGGTGGGGATGTGATTCAGCTTTAAGGTCAGTCTTGGAAATGACGGCAGAAGATACAGCTTTGACACAACTACCGCTACCTATGATCACCTTGCAATTCTTATCGCCTATCTTGGTGAATGTGTGAAAAATGTTAGTGCATCTCCAATCATCTTGTTCTTTTGGCTGGGAGAAAGCGCATCTAACAACTGATAGACTGGGAGAAGGCTCAAATTTGATGCAGTTGAGGTGATTATCTTCCTCAACATCGTCAAATTCTGCACTATTGTTGACTTTGTAGGTGTACTCTTCGGTGTCTGATTTTTTGTTGTCGAGGACGAGATTGCTGTCCACGATGGCTACCTTGACTGGGCTAGAACAGTTAGCTGCAACATGTCCATAGCCTTGGCATTTGTAGCACTTGTTGAGTGGGCTAATCTTGAAAAAGTCTCTATCATGGTTCTTTACTTTAGGGTCACTCCTAGACTGCGAAGAGTTTGGAGTAGAGTTACTAGGGTAATGAGAAGAAGATCTAGATCCATAATTTTGACTTAGGGTCGACCTAGAATTTTGACTTCTAGAATCATTGGACCATAAGATGAATTTGCTTTCGTGTCATCAAGATCTTGAACAAGAGCATAAGCTTTCTCTAAAGTTTCCACATCTCGATGGATGAGTTCATTGCGGAGGTCCTCTCGAAGTCCAGCTCGGAATCGATACAGGGTTTGGACTTCAGGCTCGGAGCCTAGAGCATTGCAACGAATCAAGAACTCGTCAAACTTGGCAACATATTCTTTCGCTGATTTGCTGCCTTGATATAGTTTGTTCCACGAGTCGAGAAGATGAGAATGGAAAGAGATAGGCACATATTTGCCCTTGAGTTCGTCTTTCATTGCTTCCTAAGTGGCATTGGGGTTTTGGGATAGTGCTCATTGAGTGCTTCTCACGTTAGTCCAATACTGGAGAGCTTATCAAGTTAATTTCATTGTTGCAATCTTAACTTTTCGCTCTTCAGTTACATCGAACCACTCAAAGTAGTGGTCCGTGGCTTGGATCCAATCGAGGAAGGCTTAGGGCTCTAAACGACCATCAAATGTGCCAACATCGGGTCTAACACTTTTCAGGTTTTGTTCATCAGGGTCTCGAGCTTGTCTGTGATGATCTTGACCGTCATGTCAAAATCCTGTACGGTCGGGAGTTGGGGAATTGGCTTGAGTTTGTTCAATTCTAGCAAGCCGGTCCATAATTTTAGTAAGGGTTGCTTGGAGGGCATCCATTGAGAGGTTTGATGGAAAGACACTAGAGGTATCGGAAGAAGGGGATGGATAAGGAATGTTTAAACTAGACTCTTCTAGAGGTGTTATCGTCATAATCCTACATCTCCTAATTGAGTGGTTGGGAATAGCTAAGAAAGTTCTTCGGGGTCCTTAACAGTGCTTCGTAGTCTCATGCGCTAGGCAGGGACGAAGGAGGGACTGAGTGGAAAATCCTAAAGTATGTAACTGCTGAAATTCCCTGGGAAAATGGCTAAATGTACCTAAGACTAAATGAATTTAAGATCTAAAATGAATGCACAAACTAGAAAATAAATCAACCTAAATGAATTATTTTTAATTTTTTAAAAAAAAACTAAATGCTTACTGAAATTGAAACTAAATGACCTAAATGGAGTGATGCAAGAGCCAAATTACGAATAACCTGCCTCTGATACCAAAATGATGTGAAACTACTTGTGACTGTATGATTTATCCAAGTAAATTAAAGCAAGTAGTATTCACCAACACGTTTAAGCACAATTATAGAATGAAATTTAAAATATTTACGGTTAATGGATTCTACAAGAGTCACATGTTCACTAGCAGTTCTATTTAATAACCTAGATAACATTATGAACAAAGCTAAAGTTGTGCAATTTAAAATCGATAACATAAAAGTTTATAAGCTACAGGCATGTGGAACTCTCACTCTCATATATAGTAGCAGAGTCAACAGATAATAATTTAGAGATAATGAAAGTGAAATTTGATAGACTTAATTACCTGAAATAACTTACCAACTATGGACATGAAAGAATGTTGGATGAGAAGAGGAATGGTAGAGGAGGCTTGTAACCTTGAAGATGATGATTCAATAGAAGAAAGAAGGATAATAGTTGGTTTCACACATTGCCTTAAAGTTTCATACATTCACGACATGAACATAGAGACATCACATTCTCTTTGTTTGATTTTTTTCATTCAACAAATCATAACATTTTTCAATAACCCAAGCTTTTATATAGGCTACTACATACATACTCGCACACGCACAACTACACACAACTGTCACACAACTGCACATAACTGTCTACTACTGACTGCATTAACTGACTGCACAACTGATTACACAACTGACTACTCACACACACTCTGACTGCACACAACTGCCTACTAACTGCTACACTGAATGCACACACACAACTGCATACACACACACACACTAACTGCACACTGACAGCGTACACACACTGACTGCACTGCACCTACTGATGCCCACATCAGCCGCGTTGCTTTATCCCCATAGTGGTATTGAAATTGCAAATCGTATTCTAGAAATTTGTGATCTTTTTCATATTCGTGATAAAATTATGTGTATTGATTTTGATAATGCATATAACAACAATGCATCAATTAGTATATTACAAACACAATGTAACCTCTATTTTTCTGTTTTGGATTTTATTGTATTTTATTTTTCTTTTTCCCTATTATTGTATCCAGATTTTCTTTGAATAATAAATCTTGCTTTTCTTCGAGTTTTTTTATTCTCTTTTGATCATTTCGTACTCTTTTGGCTTGAATTCTGCTATTTTTGGCTCACTACAAATTTTGTTCTTTCGTGTTTTAGTTTGAATTGATCCGCTATATGTTTATCCCATTGATTTGTATTTGTTCTGCTCTTTTTGGAGTCTAAACCCGTACCCTAAACCCATTAACCCGCAACCCAAAATCCCACATCTCAATTTCCTATTTAAATACCCCCTCTAAACCCTAATTAAATATTCTAATCTCTCTCTCTCTCTCTCTCTCTCTCTCTCTCTCACCCTTGCTCTCCCCAACCTCTGTTTTTAACCCAACCCATCACCGTCACCCTCTTTCGTCGCTCCGACCACCTCTGATCGCCCTTATCATCACCCCGTCGTCACCCCCACCATCTTCGACTTCGTTCCCCTATCCCTCGCCGTCCAAACCCATCACCAACCGAACCCCACTTCCCCCGAACCCATCGCCTGCACCCTTCAAAACTCGCCACTTCGACCTCATCGACCACCTCGATCCCTTTCACTGTCCCCGCAACCACCGGTGATCCCCCTCATCGTCCTTGTCGTCGTCCAGAGCACCCGAGCACCCCCGCCATCCCGTTCCTCTATTTCGGTGCGAAACAGAGCACCGTCCTCCCTCGCCATTGCTCGTCGCTGCGTCGCCCCTCGACTGCGAGCGCCGCCGCCAGTCACCCCGAGCACCCCTCGCTGCCAGCATCGCCAGTCCCCATCACCGACCGCCGCTACTCTATCCCTCCCTTTCATCGGTGTTTGGTGTTTATGAAAGAGAGAAGAATGTGGTTTTGCTGTGTTGGTGTTTTGGCTGGATCCCGTGTTTGCTGTTCGGGGTAGAAAGATCCGGTGTTTGCCGTTTTGTGTGAGTATTTGCACGTAGCTCGCACGTGTTTCCATATTTTCTGTTAGTGATTCGTCGTCGGGGATTCTCATCCCATTAGTCTAATATATTCGAGGTTATCATCTAACAGGCAAGTCTCTTCTTGAACCAGTTTATTGTTTGTGTTCAAGATTCTTTGATCTCCGCAAGTAGATCCCAATCTTTTTATCATACTTGCCATTTGAATTCCGTTAAGTGTATTGAGGATTTACACGAGCTAAACCAATATATTCTTAACATTGTGCCTACATCTTTGATCTAAAACCTAGTCCCTCTTGCACATTGCATATGTACGTTTACATGAAAAATAACTAGATCCATGTTATAGGATTATTTGATGAATTGAATGTCTTTTAAATTTGATTCAATGAATTGATTACCATGATTGTAAATTGCATAATAAATCTAGAAATCTACATGTTAAACATCTAATAGCACTTTGTTTATTGATTATCATGAACTATATGGTTGTATGATAAAGTTGTTGCCTATTCATATCAAACTATTTTCTGGACTGCTGTTTGAGTCTTTTTGTATCAGATTTTCGACCATATTACTGTTGTAATTTGAAATAACTTTCTGAATATGATTTATAGCCCCATGAGCTTATTTTCCAGAACTTTTAACGGATCTGAATTCCGAGTTATAATTTGTGAGAAATCTTATTTTTAGTACAACTGTGTCTGAATTTCTAGATTCACAAATTTATGCATACCTTTCTGTTTTATAAATAAATAGAACATGTAACAGTAAAATAAAAATATGAGATTAATTTGGCTGAGACTAAACATGTGTAGGAACCATCCTGAATTTTTGTAGATTTAACTGATGAGTTTTCTGATATGTTTCACATATATTTATATAATTTACAACTTACTGCCTGAACATAAAATTTGAAAAGAATAAGAATTTGAACCTAGTTTCTGTAGCTTTTATATGTCGTATATATATTTGCTAGAACCGGCAGAGAGTCTAGTTTCTAGAATTTCTGACAGATCCAGATTTGCCTTTCTGTAGTAACGGTAATCTGTGTTTTTGTACAACAACGTCGTGCTGTCTAGATTATGTGATTTGTGTTCAATTGATATGTTTGCTTCTTGATTTGTCTGTAACGAGTAGAATTAGTTACACCTAGCATAATACAACCCTGACACTTTCTTGCATGCTCACATAGGATGAAATAAAATATTAACAAGCCAGGTATTATAGGTTGACTTGGTAGTGAACGATCGGAAAATGTACTCGGTAAAGGGCTTCTTGTTTGCATGATTTATTACATGGAAGGTGGAGAATTGCTTGTCATTGTGTTATCACGCTATCATGATATCTTTTCATCTTGATACCGAGTACACGATTCGTAAATTCACCATCAGTCTAAAACGTTCACTGTGTGCTTGCGCCAAACCTGTGGTATGGAACATATGGGACGCAGTAGTACGTGCACTAGATAGATTAATAAAATGATTAATAATCTGCATTTGACATTTCATACTTGATCCTGTATATCGTCACCAATATAGAAATTTAAATTGACATAATTCATTACATGCATGATTAATTATAGACCTTTCATATTATTGCCTATTTTTTACTTTGATCCCGTCTATAAACCTTTCATATTATTGCCTATCTTTGACTTTGATCTCGTCCTTTTTATTTGTTATACTATGTTCCTGTTACTCCCTGTTTTCTCTACTTGCTGTCCATGACTTGCTCTAAGGACATTATTTTCTTTTCTTTTATATCAAGAATTTACAGGTACAGCAGGATCTCTTCCAGTAGGAATTGGTGAGCAACGATTCTAGGAGATGGAACCAAAGATTTCTCCGCTTAATTTACTTTATTGCTAGATTTATTTCCTCTGAATATTGTCATGTCATTATACGTTGTTCTAGGCTTTTGTGACCCGGAATTTGTTTTATCACAGATGTTGGATTATTATTTAGATTATTTCATTATTATTGAAGTTTATCTTTGATTCATGTGACTATATCTTTTTTGTGTGACTGTATTTATTGTTCATATTGCTGAGTTAGTCTGGTACAGCTTATGGATGGTGTTTACATCATTCGCTGGGCCTACGTTACATACTCGTATTCCGTATTTTGGGAAGCGGAACGTGACACACAATTAGCTTCTCCATGTGACGATATTTTTCATATTAGATGTGCATATCATATTTTAAATTTATGTGTTTAAGATGCATTAAAAATAGCTGCTCCATATATAGTTAACAACAGAAATTGTGTGCATTTTATTGCATTAAGTGACATCATATCAAGAATGGAAAGCATGGTGTAAGCTTAAAAATGTACATTTAAGAAAATTTTCAAAGGATGTTAAACACAGATGGAACTCTACATTTGATTTACTATATGTTACTCAATATAAAGCATGTATAAATAATTATTGTATGGCAAAAAATATGTTAAATTTTCAAATGACTCCCGAAGCTGGGTTTTATACCGAATCTTTGTTAAAATTTTTGAACCTTTTAAAATTGTAACTTTAAAATGTTCAAAATCTTATGAATCTACTTCTAGTAGCATTTTTATTTCAATAGTTACTATGATGCAAACTTTCATAGAAATGATCGATGATGTTTATGTTGGTCATATTGTTAAACCTGCATATACCAAAATTTTGAAGTATTTGTCCTATGTTGTATTGTAGTATTGCTACTGTGATGGATCCTCGTATCAAATTAGAAGGTACGAAGAGTTTGATTGAAATATTTTTTACTTTACTTGGAGATAAATCTGAAATTGATTGCAACACATTTTTATCTTACTTTGAATCGACATTAAATAACTTATATGAATTTTATGATAAAAGTTTTGCATCTAGTAGTACAACTAGTTTAGTTAGTTCTTTTCCTGCTACTTCTAGAGGTAGAGGTAAGAGTAAATTAGATGATGCCACATTTAATGTACTTGCACAAATTCTATCAAAAAAATCTAGGAGTAATCAACCAAATGAATTATATTGGTATAATCAACAAGATTCTGAAAGTTTTACTTCTACACGTGATATTTTACAATTGTGGAAAGACCATAAACATACTTATAGTATTCTTAAATATATATGGCCAAAGATCTACTTACTTCTCATCTCTACAGTTGCTTCAGAAAGTGCATTTTCTATAAGTGGCAGGGTTCTAACTGATTACAGGAATCGCTTGAAGCCCAATCGTTGGAGATACTTGTCTGCACGGAAGACTGGATGAAGGTCGAAGATAGGACTTAAGGAAAAGGGTTCGACACCTCTACAAGTGGAAGCAACCCGCCAGAAGAACAACACCAACAACAATAGCAACCAACATGAAGAATTGAAGACCAACAATAACAACAACAATAACAAATTGAAGACCAACAAATTGAAGAAAATTGTAAATGTATAAAAATTTGTAAAAAATCTTTGTTTCTTATAAAAAAGTTGAAAATTGAAGAAAATTGTAATTGTATAGAAGAAAATTGTAATAAATCTTTGTTTCTTATAATAAAAATTTGAATTTTGTATAAGTTGAAATCATATGAATAATATATACTCTTTTTTTATAGCAATTTCACTCTTTGATATTTTTTTAAGTAAAAAAAAAATTGAAAATCGACGGGCCAACCCGCGACCTGACCCGACCCGGGTTGGACATGAATGGGTTCGCGGGTTGGCCGGGTCGATATTTCGCTATTTCAACCCGACCCAGCCCAGCCCGGCCCAGTTACCAAGCCGACCCGACCCGAATTCGGTTCCAACCCGGACAGGTTCGACCCGACCCGGCCCGGTCGACCCGATTGCCAATCCTAGGGGTACTTTATTTTTTGCCCCTTATTTCATTCAACGAGGCTGGATAATGTTGTAGATTCTTTTTCATGGACTCGATGTGTTACCTTCTTGCGGACTTAAACTGCAACTTTTTAATAGAAAAGAGCTTGGTCAGCTACTGATACTTATTGTGACATGATTGGATGGTAAACCTGGGAATTGTTGGAATCGATTTTGACCTGCTAGTTAATGGCAGGTGATTGAGATCTTCCAATTAAGGATTTCTGAGGTTCGGCTTATGTCAAGATGTACAAAATGTAATGGCAGCTTTATTCAGAAACCATTAACAATGGAAGGAGTTGAAGCTTCAAAGGGGTTCCAAGTGATTCAAAATTGCCTATTCAACCGCCCTATAGAATTTTGGCAGTGTACTGATTGTCACCAACTCTATTGGGAGGTAATGCTTCGACCTTTTCATTTCCTGTATGCAATTTCTGTTGTTTCAATCTTTCACCAAGGAGTTTGTACCGAGTGTTTTTGCGTGTATGTGTGGGTGTTTTTGCACAACACGGTTCTTAGCAAATATTGTACTTTTTAGGCTATATTTAAAAAAAACCCTTGAACTACCCTTTTTATGCAGAAAATCTTACTGATATTTTTTTTTTGCTTAGAAAATCACACTTAAGTATAGTTGCAAAAAATCCACTCCGACGGCGTGAGCTTTCTGCTAAAGTTGAGTGAGGTTTTTTTGATAATAATGAGAAAAATGCAAAGATGAATGAGGTTTATCTAATACATGCAGAAAAGTTAAATGTGGTTCTTGGAAAATATACTTCATGGGGTTTTTTGCAACCATACTTGAATGTGGTTTTCTGTGCAAAACAAAGTTCAACGATGTTTTCTGCATAAAGGAGATAGTTCAAGAGGTTTCTTATCAAATTTAGCCTACTTTTTATGCCCTTGTGAGTTGTGATGATAAATAAGCTTACCTAAGAACAGTGGCAGTTTTTCTTCTCCACATTATGTATATTTGTCTACGGGAATTATGATTATTTACAAACTACTCCTAGATGTTACCATTTTTAGGAAGAAAACATTAGTTTGCATACTTGAAAGGTGCAGTAATCTCAAATGAGATTAGTTTCATCTTTTTTGTTTTATTATTAGATATTGTTAGTAGTTTAGTTCTAGTAGTAATAGTATTAGTATTAGTTATAGTATTTCAATATCAGTAGTAGCAAACTACTACCTATACTAGTTATTCCAGTATGGTAATTATAGATGACTAAATTGTCATAAATTACCTTTATTGTTCTTCTTCTGCAAATACCCGAAAGCCTCTCCAATTCAGAGTTTGGAGTTTTTTTAGATAAAAAGATAAGAGATATGAAAGGTATGATTTTTTAGCTTTTTGCTACCTCTATTATGTTTATCTAGTAGCAAAAACTTAAAACACGCTGTAGGTTATTGAGGATCAAGTTATCTTACAACAAAAGATAATGAACTCTAGGGTTTTTTCCTGATACATTAGCTATTAATATAGATTATCCGTAGTGGTTGTGAAGGTTCAGTCTTCACCACCTCCAGACATCAGGAATCTACAACTCGCAAGCATCTAGCTCAAAATTGAGTCATTGTGTACGAAACCTTAGTAAATTATTTTTGTATGCACCCCACTATCTTTCACCCTGACACATGATCGCACAAAATAAATCAAAAATAAAAATGCACAAAACATGTCACAAATTTGAAGAACAAATTAAATTCCTTCCTATAATTTTCAGGGAACTCAGTACCATAATGCCGTCCAGAAGTTCGTCACAGTCTGCAAGCTCAATAGCACATCAAGCTCTACCAAATCTGGCCACTCAAACCCCAAATTTATACCCCTGACACTAGAACTGAACTCAATGTAGCGAGTTGGCTGAGAAGGATAGGACCTGAGCCGAGAAGAAAATTAGAGACTGCACTACATATGGTATTGGAATACCCGGCAAAACAACCCCGGCGTTTGGATATTTCGCCGGGATCTTCCCCGGTGCTTTTATAAAATCGCTAGCGGGGTACAAAGAAACCCCGGCATTTTTTAATAAATGCCGGGCTATTCTCAAACCCCGGGGCTTTAAAACGCCGGGGATATATCCTATCTAATAAACCCCCCCCCCCCCCCCCCCCCCCCCCCCCCCCCCCGATTATTGCACACTTCCCTTTCTCTCTTTCAGGTTTCGCGCCCAAAACTTGTGCCCCGAAACCCTATCTCTTCCACTTTTCAATTTCGCTGTATATCCGCGTCGATTTCAACTTCGAAACCCTATTTCCTGAATCCCACTCTTCGCCAAACCCTATTTCAACTCCGAAACCCCCAATTTCTCTCCTGATTTTAATTTTCGTGCTCTATACAACTTTCGCTCTCGCTCCCGCCGCCGTCATCGTTCGCTCTCGCTTCCGCCGCCGTCGTCGTTCGCTCTCCCACCCGCCACCGTCGCCGCTCGCTCTCGCACTCGCCGTAGCCACTCACTCTCGCTTCTGTCTCCGCTGTTCGCTCTCGCTTCCTTCGCCGCCCTCTCGCACTCGTTGCTTGATCGTCATCCTCTACCACCTCTGTCCGTCTGAAACCCTAGGTATGGATTTGCTCATTGGTTTGATTTAGCTACAATAATGATATGGACTGAAGAACAAATAGTTTGATTTAGCTACAATAATGATTAGCTGATAGCTAATTTGAAATAGAGAAGATCTGGTTTATAGCAAGAGATCATGTAGGTGGGTTGTTTGTGTTATTTTGTGTTATTTTGATTTGGTTTGTGTTATTTTGAGTTCTATACTATCTATATATGTATTGAAGTAATTGTAAATGATCTAAAAACTAATTCGTATGTGGGTTGTTTGTTTGTTGGTTGACATCAGAGATGGTTTTGTTCTCAACTTATACATACTAATAATTTCATTTTAGATCCTATTAGTAATTTTGAGAATTTCAGATCCTAATGAGAATTTCAGACCCTAATAGCAAATTTGAGAATTCAAAAAATAGGAAAAATAGGAGGCAATGTGAATATTATTTTTGACTATAGTTTATCGTAAATATATTGAGAAACTATTACGGTAGTTGTTGATGCTTATTGAGAAACAGAAAGAATAGTAGGCAATGTGAATATTGTTCTTGATGTTTATTGTTTTTCCGATACTAGCTAAAGTATTTAGCATATACATATGTACCCAATAATGCAAGAGTTGAAAATCATTGTTGAAAATTTTGTGTTTCATTTTGTCCTCAATTGTTGATCTAGATGTTAGGCATAATGTCTTTGCTTTATCATATGGTTGGTGTATTGTATTAGTATTTAACTAGATGAAGTTTATTTAATGTCTTTGCTTTATCATGAAGTTTAATCTGTATGATTTTGTAAATAGGTCTGAATTATGCCACGAAGAACTAGGGAGCCTAGTCAGGAGCCTCTCGACGAGGGGGGTAGTCAATATGAGGTGGGTGAGGGGACCACCTAGCTCCCCAAAAAGACTCGGGGAGCGACGAAGAAGGCCAATGTTTGGAGGCAACCGGAGGGACAAAAAATCATCGTGGAGGTGAATGAGGATAATCAGCCCGTGGGTAAACATGCCATAACTTTCGCATCATTCATAGGCGTAATTGCTAGGAATCCGAAGTATCTTCCACTTTCTTATGATCGATGGACAAAGATTCCAGCTGCAACACGGGCTAGAGCCCTTGAAATTATGAAGGTAATTGCTCATGCATTTAATCTAGTGATTTCTGGCTCAATTATATAAAACTAATTGAAGAATGATGATAGTTCACACTGCTTACTAGAAACGAACTATGTGATGGGCTTAAATCAGAATATTGATATGAGTAAAGTGGCAAAGTTTTGAAAGTTCAAAATGAGTGCACTGAGTATGGTTTGGCACTGAGTTGCATATATAGCACTTAGTGCATAAGATGTAATGAGTTGCATATATAGCAACTCTAGTTGCATATATAGCAACTAGAGGTCCTCATAAGATTGGTGTAAAAATACCATGTGATGAGTTGCATATATAGCAGTGGTATAAGAATACAACATATATATTATTGTGTTTGTTAGTAAGTAAATGACATTCTGATCATTTGGTGAACAAGATCCCATATTCAATTCCATACTACATTAGGACACTTCACATGCAATGCTGCTTCTATATCACCTGCCACATTCTTCCAAGCACCCAAATCAATTCTTTAACACTGGTATAATTCATAGATATGTATGAATGAGATGCGCATCTTTGCAAGGATCACTAACAAGATCGCTAGAGCTATAGAATAATAAATCTGTAAAATACGGAGATATGAATCAAACTTGAACTACAAACAGGCTTGCAGATGTGGTTTTAATTGTTTATGATATTGAAATGGTAATACAGGTTACATAATAAACGTGCACAGCTGATTCCATCTGATAGAAAGATGGACACTTGGACCAATTTAATGCCAAGTTGTCCAAAGAGAATATTAACACACACACACACACACTTACACTTATCTGTACAAAATTATACCAACTTAGCATCGAAGTGATGGAAATCTTGAGAAACTAACTCTAGAGAATCAAAGTCTCACTATGTGTATTCTGTATCTTTTTATTAAAGACATCAAAGATCTTTAATTAGTTACAACTTGATCTATCTTTTCTGAAGATTTCTTTACTGTAAATTGATCTGACAAAATTATATGGTAGAATTTAGGGATCATCTAGTTATTTGCTCATATTTTGTATGCTGCTGTGTTAACTTTTTTGCTATTTCATATGGTAAAATAATGTTTTGAAGACTTCTAATCTATAGCCTTGACTCTTGTTCATATCCAGTGCAAATTTGATTACCCGGCAGTTCTTGATGCCGATTGGATAAAGAAATCTATGTCCAAGAAGTTTAGAGATTATAAGTGTGAATTGAAGGCAGCATACTATGACGAGAACCGGACAATCGCCGAGAATATAAGAGTTGTCCCGAAAGGTGTCATCCATTTAGATTGGGAATACCTTTTTCATTTTTGGAGTACGCCGGAGGGGAAGGTAATCGCAAATATCAATTTATGTTCATTTATTATTGATTAGCCATTCGAATTGTGTTAGTAATAATTACAAGTTGTGCAGAAAATGGCTAAAAGAGGTCGTGCTAGCAGACAGGAACAGGACGTGTTACACACATCCGGTGGTACGAGCTTCGCAAGGCGTCGTGCAATAATGGTAAGCGTCGCATTTTTTATATCATTTGTCATAAAATACTTTATCGATCTTTTGATATTTTCCTTCGTTCTCTAATATGTAGGACGTGGAGCAAGGAGGTGGGGGCCGGTATGGGGATTTGGACTTCTTCGACGCCACCCACATGAACTCACTAGGCGTGTTTGCATCTTCAAAGGCAGCGATGATTTCGGTAATCGTTAAATATCTTAAATGGGCTTATTTGATTTTTAATTTGCCTTAAAAATAAATAATATATCACATGTTTTTACAATATGTTTTTTGCAGACCACTGCTAGAACGAGATACGCCGAACTCTCATCCGCAGTTGCCGACGTCTCCCCCACAACACCAATTGATATAGTGCAACTTCAGCACCAAGCCTTGGTCGAAAAAATGGGCCCAGATCGCCATGGTTGAGTGCGTGGGAAGGGATTAGGACCCACACCCTCTCGATCCCGTACTTCGTCATCTACACAGCCCGATCCTAGAGATGAGAAATACAATTTCTTGAGACACAACTCTCAAAACTTCAGGAAAAAGTTGCACATCATTTTAGGGAAACAAATGTAGAAGACCCCGATGTCATATCGAGACAGGTTAGAATTTATAAAGAGTTGTCGCTTAAATATTTTTGATAATTTGTTTGTCTTCCTACTGGTTGTGTATGTGTGTGGATGAATATTTTTTTGGGTGTATGTCCATGTGTATATATATATTTTTTCGACTTAGAAACCTAATGTGTGTGTGTGTGTGTGTGTGTGTGTGTGTGTGTGTGTGTGTGTATATATATTTTGCCTTGCAAAGCAAGGCGATAGAGACCCTACAGGAGCCAGTCAGATGAATAAAGAGGGAGTCGGTGAACGTGATCCCCTAACAACGAATTAGCTAGACGTACCCAGTAAGTGGGATTGTCTCATCTTGTAAGTATTAAAATCTTATTAGCTTCACTTATTTAACTTTATATATTCTCTTAATTTCCAAGAAGTTGTTAGTTTGTGTTGATTTGAGAGTTGTTTACCCTGTAAACTATTGGTAAGATACCTCTAAGTATCTTGGAAATTGAAATGGAACCTGTTCTGTTTATCTTTTTTAATCATTTTGTTTGTAAACTAGATTCTATGGCTGTGCAACATTTAGGACATGTGCAACATTTGGTAATGTATGAGTTTATTTTGGGACATGTGCAACATTTATTGGAACTTGATGTTTCAATAATTGGGGATTTCAGTTGGTGACCTGTTGTTCATTTGAGTCTCAACTGAAGTGTACCCTTCATTTTCACTCCAACAATTTCATTTGTAGACAGTGTGGCACTTAGGGAAAAGAACATAATCTATATCTGGTTCTGCTGTTTATATGAGCTGTTTTGAATTGATCATTCACGATGTCTAGCGCACATTGCATTTCTTTCTGATATGTAGTTTTCATTTTTTTTCTTTCCTTTTCTTTCTCTGCGGGAGCTACGCACCATCAGTAATTTTAGTTATCTTAGTTGCAAGAGTAAATTTTGGTTACAGCGATCTGAATACATATTGAATTATAATCTGAAAACTGCTACTGTAATGGAGCCAAATATTTGGCATTAGAAACATCCAAGTGTGGTAACTATAAATGAGGCCTTTCTTGTTTCTTGACACAAAGTAAGGTCTAACTGAAACAAAGGTGTGCAAAATGTGCCATGTACCAGTGTATTCTAAATTCAGATTTTTTTTGTGAAAGAAAATTCCAAGAAATAATTTGGGTAATGAATTTTAACTCGTCTAAAAATTGGTTTATTTTCTTACTGAGTTATCCAACTTTGATATATTGTATACTTGTTCCCAACTAAGATTTAATCCTGCCCCTCTAGGAAAGGATCAGTTGATTAGAAGAGCTTGTCACTGATAGAAGTGATATGGTGCAATACATGAACTGAAAGTAATGGTTCTTTTAGCTTTTGAGTACAGGACAAATTGGTCATTTTGTAGTAGCCATGTGATTCCATCCTAATATTCTATATATCATATCAATTTAATTTCTCTTAACAAAAAAAAGATGTTAAAAATTGCAAGAATCTTAATTAAATTCTTCTCCAGAGTTTTTCCGATCAAGGGATACCATGATCAATGAGGAGATCGAGACTGAATCGGCTATGGACTAGATTCACACCCTACACAGTTGTTCGAGGGATCTCTTTGTTTTGCTTGTTTTGTGTGCTGCGATGAACTGAAGTGGACTGAGTTTGCTTTTCTTCCACCCGAAGGAATGTTAGGAGTAAAATGATGTATTTCAGTTTTGTCCCGGTCTCTATGCTTATTTCCTTATTTCTTGTTAATGAAACATGGTAGCAATACTTAACTTTTTTTTTCAAAAAAAAATTGCATGAATCTTAAATTGTTACCGAAAATGCTTGCAAAATATGTTCTTCTTCCAATGTGATCAGTTATATTATTAGAATTTTGAAGTGCTGGCAATTTGTAAATATATTAAATTATAAAAACTAATTGATGACTCTGCAGCCTCTGCTTGTAAAATTCATTGCATATCTGTGAAGGATATGTTCAAATATTCATTGGGGTCCAAACTGAAACAACCTTATTTCTGGTGGTCATTCTGTCATGGCTGATCCACAACCAATTATTTTCAACATCAGGATAATGTTTGAAGATTGCTGAAAATATTTTTGCAAAGCAACATTTAGTATGTATGAGTTTGAAGTGTTGCTTATTCATTTTCCATTGTTCTTAGTGCTTGGAGTTTGCATTGGGATGATTATGTTCTCGAACTGTATTAGTTAGAAGTTTCTGCTTCTAGATTAGCTCAAGTTATATCGGTTAGAATTGTATCAGTTAGTAAACAATATGAAGATTCTAACCATATGCATCTTATTTAATTCCAGATAACTTGAGATGGTGGTGTATATTGAGGATTTGACTTTCAGACTTGCAGGATTTGACTATTAATGTTTTTGTTTCTTTTCTTTCTTTTGTGGTGTTTTATGTCTTGTTTATTCGTGCAAATTTGTACCCTAAGAACAATGGAAATTAGACTTTATATATGTATGAGATTAAAGATCAATGAAATAAATTTCGTATGTATGTTGTCAAACTAATGTTAATTTGAATTTTGTCATATAATGACTTCGGTGAACTGCTTAATTATGAAATATATCGTATTGATCATTATTATGAATTGTGTATAGATTTTTTTTGTGTATTTAAATATTAAATTTGTTTTTTTGTATTTTGAAATAGGGGAAAAAAAATTTAAAAAACTTTACCCGGCATTTCCAAACGCCGGGATTGAAGATACACCAGCGTTTCTAAAACATCGGGGATTATAAATGCCCCCCAAAAAAATAATTTGAAATCATAACCCCGGCGTTTAAAGTGCCGGGTTAAAAACTAAAAAACGTCAGGGTTTCCTGAACATTGCCCGGCGTTTGCAGCGCCGGGGTTTCCATAAATCAACCCCGGCGGGGGAATGGACGGCGTTTGCGGCAGCGTTTTTGGAGCGGTACATCCCCGGCATTTTTAAACGCCGGGAAAAGGCAAAAAACCGCCGGGGAATAGGTAATCGTTTGTAGTGCTGGAACCTTGCCAATATATTCCTTCACAATTTGAAAAGGATTGCCAATACAAGTAGTTGGTTTTGTGCACAACCAATCTTCTCTCTTTGTATCTAGAAAAAAATGAACAATTGTGCATATGTATGTTGTGCTTAACACTTATGAGTATGGAAAGGATCATGTATTTGTGCCGGGCTTTTCTTATAAGTTTCCGTTTTCTCGCGTTAAATACCATTACTTTTCTCTTTTTGAATACCATTATAGCGATTGATTAAGGACGGAAAAGCAAAAAGATGAGGGACTGACAAAAACTTGTTGATTCTATGTTTTAATTATGATTGGTTAAGCTGACATTTTTCTGGATGAGAAGAGCATGTTAGGTGAAGATTCGGAGAGGATATGGAGAAAGTCACAGGAGATGGAGTCTCAGGTCACTACAACTAAATAAGTCTATACTGGCACTTTTACCTCGGCGCTTTCTGAAAACGCCGGAAGGGGAAGGAAATTATTAAAAGTACTAAATAAAAAGTTTTTTCTCCCCCGACGTTTTATATAAAACAACGGGGATGTATACATGTACTCCGGCGTTTGTATACGAAACGCCGGGTTATCGGATTTTTCATTACCCCATTCCAGTAAATTAACTCTTTCGTGTTTTTAATATATAAAAAAAAACCCTTTCGTGTCTCTCTCTCTCTCGCACGCGAAGCCCTATCCCCATCGCCGCAAAGCCCACCTCCGGTGATCCCCGCCCTCATCCCCTTCAGCATGCTCCCCGCCGTCGATCTCTCCGGCATCCTCCTCGCCCTTGCCCGCCATCTTTCTCCCTCCCCGTCTAGCTCTCAAACCCTAGTATGATTATTTCCAACTTTTAATAAATTTTGTTTTCTTTAAATGAAATTGTTTGGGATTGTGTACTGTAGAATCAGTGATTGTGGAGGATTTTGGGAATTGAGAATGTGGACTAATTAGGGTTTGTTGAATTTGTAAATTTGTGATTTTGTTAAATAGAGTTTGTAGAATTTGTTAATTTTGTATCTATGAGTCTCATGCTTTTTTTCTGTTATTTTCCCCTTTTTCTGTTATCTAGGAGTCTCATTCCGGATTGCAAAAATGTTCTGTTTGGTTTGTTGTTTTTTTCTTTTTTTTGTTTTCCAAAACCCCAAAACCTGTTTGGTTTGGTTGTTTTGTGAAAACAGTTTTCACAAAACTCCACTTCAACTATTTTCTGTTTTTTCACATCCTCTCTCTCTCTCTCTCTCTCTCTCTCTCTCTCTCTCTCTATATATATATATATATATATATATATATAGGGGTCGGTTCGGGTGAGAACCAACCCTAGGGTGAGAACCTAAGGGCCTATCCTAGCCATTCATCTGTGTAATCTTAACGGTCAAGATTTTTTAAAATTAAACAATAAGATTAATTAATTTTTGCATTAAGATGTCAATCCCTTTAATTAAGGGATGGGGACCGCGTAATAAAAGGAATAATTATAAATTGCCTTTTTTGTGTGTGACGGTTAAGGTAAATTTGGTCAAATTGGAGAGAGAAATAATTTATTCCCGTAAAATATTGGAGAAGATTTTGTTTCCCAAATTAATAGCGACTGCAGAATCATTCACCATTTCGTTCCTTACAGTTACTGTTTATTACAGTTGCTATTTATAATTATTACAGTTGCTGTTTAAGTGGTCAGGTATTGCTGTATAATTATTTCAGTTGCTATTTATAATTATTTCAGTTGCTATTTATAATTATTACAGTTGCTATTCGAGAAGATTTTGTATCCCAACTTAATAGCAACTTCAGAATCATCACCAATTCGTTCCTTCACCAATTCGTTCACTATATAGCAACTGACTGTATTGTAAGTAGATACAATAGCAACTTCAGTTGCTATTTATAATTTTAACTTCAGTTGCTATTTATAGTATTCCTTCACCAATTTCAGTTGCTATTTATAATTATTTCAGTTGCTATTTATAATTATTACAATTGCTATTTATAATTATTACAGTTGCTATTCGAGAAGATTTTGTATCCCAACTTAATAGCAACTTCAGAATCATCACCAATTCGTTCCTTCACCAATTCGTTCACTATATAGCAACTGACTGTATTTTAAGTAGATACAATAGCAACTTCAGTTGCTATTTATAATTTTCACTTCAGTTGCTATTTATAGTATTCCTTCACCAATTTCAGTTGCTATTTATAATTATTTCAGTTGCTATTTATAATTATTACAGTTGCTATTTATAATTATTACAGTTGCTATTCGAGAAGATTTTGTATCCCAACTTAATAGCAACTTCAGAATCATCACCAATTCGTTCCTTCACCAATTCGTTCACTATATAGCAACTGACTGTATTTTAAGTAGATACAATAGCAACTTCAGTTGCTGTTTATAATTTTCACTTCAGTTGCTATTTATAGTATTCCTTCACCAATTTCAGTTGCTATTTATAATTATTTCAGTTGCTATTTATAATTATTACAGTTGCTATTTATAATTATTACAGTTGCTATTCGAGAAGATTTTGTATCCCAACTTAATAGCAACTTCAGAATCATCACCAATTCGTTCATTCCTTTTAGAAAATTAAAGAAGACTTTTATATTTGGTTTTTGGCACACACATTAGCTCACTCTAATTGGTTTTATAACATTTCTTCGTTTTTTTATAGGGTGAACTAGTTTGTATACGAGTTTTGGTTAAACAGGGTGGGATTCTTCATCCTTTTTTATCCAGGGTTTATACTATTGCAATTATAAAATGAAAACAATATTTGGTCAAATTTGTTATAATTTTAGTAAATGATATGATATAGTTGATAAGTGTGGTCATCTGTCTAATATTGACCGAAAAAATATTGACCGAAAAATCTGTCTAATATCTTCATTCCTTTTATTATGCGGTCCCCAATGCTTAATTAAAGGGATTGACATCTAAAATCAAAAATTAATTAATCTAATTAATTATAACGGATAACATCTAGACCGTTAATATTAGTCAGATGAATGGCTGGGATAGGCCCTTAGGTTCTCACCCCAGGGAATGGTTCTCACCCGAACCTTTCTATATATATATATATATATATATATATATATATATATTATATTATTGTTACATATATTATTATTATTATTATTATTATTTTTAATATATATATATATACACTATTATTATAATATATATTATTATTTCATATGTACTATTTTATATATACTATTTTATATATACTATTATTATATTATATTATTATTATATATATTATTATTATATATTATTATTATTATTATATATTACTATTATATATTATTATATATATTAATATATAATATATTACTATTATATATTATTATATATATTATTATATAATATACTATTATTATAATATATTGTTATATATATATTTATAATATATTATTGTTACATATTATTATTATTATTATTATTATTGTTACATATTATTATTATTATTATTATTATTATTATTATATATTATTTAATATATTATATTATTTTTATTTTTTAATATATATATATATATATATATATATATATATATATATATATTGTTGATTCTTGATTTTGATGATCACAACACATTGCAACATGTGTCTATGTTATACAGCTAACATTGCAGGTTGCACATACAAAAGATTATTTCAGCTGAACAAATGAACTAGCTCAAAGGCTACAGACAAAGACTTCACTCAAGACAAGATTCAAGACAAGACTCAAGACAAGACTCAAGACTCAAATCAAGACTCAAGACCTCAAGCTCAAATGTGTCAAGTTGTTATGTCTTGTAAAACATTGTATTTTACTTTTGTTGAGTCTTAGTCTGATTGTAAAGCCTTGTCACACACACATACACTCACAATTTCATAATGTGTGTTTTTCAAAAACCCCAAAAGAGTCAAAACAGTTTGAAGTAATTTAACTGTTAAGTACCAGTCGACTGATACCTCTGGCAGTCGACTGACAGAACAAAACTGTTTAAATTTATTCAAACTCTGACCAGTCGACTCATATGGTAACCCAGTCGACTGTTCGAGTGCTTTTGACCGTTTTCTGTTTTCAAAATCAATTTTTCAAAATCAAAAGCTAAAGATCCGTTGGTTGACAGTTGGAATAACTGTCTCCCCAACGTCCAGGAGATCAAACTCTATAAATAGAGTTCAGATCTCACTGAAAAGATCTTACAACAATTTTTTGAGATCCGAGCACTCTCTGAGAAAATTCTAAGTGAAAAATTTGAGAAAAAACTTTCAAGTTCAAATTCTTTGGTTCTCTACACTCAGTCCAGTATAGCAACGATTTCGCTCTGGACTGGGTATAGAAGTCGACCTTGTTTCTTTTGCTCTCGGTTGGAGAGTGGTTTAGACTCTAGGTTGTAGAGTCGGTTTGTTTCACTCTTGGTAGTAGAGTGGGTCTGCTTTCTCTGGTTGAGAGAAAGGACTACGGGTTAGACAAGGTTGTTGTCTTAACGCCGTAGGGTATTCTTGTAAACTTTTTCAAGAATAGTGGAAATCTCAAGTGGGTTGCTTGGGGACTGGACGTAGGTCGGGAGGACCGAACCAGGATATATCTTGTGTACTCTGTGATTGGTTGTCTTGATTTTGCATTTACTTTTGTTTTCTTAAGTTGTGTAAAAATTGTCTGGACAGTCGACTCCTTGCACTATCAGTCGACTGGTCAGTCTCTTATAAGTTGTATTTTTTGTGTCTTCAGTCGCCTGTCTCATCTATAAGTCGACTGCACAGAGTTACTGTTTTTGCTTTATTTTGGTCATATCAGTCGACTGGTTCACAACCAAGTCGACTGCACCGAAGAAAATTTCTGCAGTTTTTTATTAACACTATTCACCCCCCCTCTAGTGTTTGTTGTCTCGCCTACAGGATCCAACACTTGGTATCAGAGCAAGGTTACAGGCTATGGCAACTACTTCAAATACAAATCAGTACCATGAAGGCCAATCTACACAACGGCCACCGCTATTCGATGGAACTAACTATAATTATTGGAAGTGCCGAATGAGAATCTACCTCCAATCAATCAACTACGAGATGTGGCAAATGACAGAGACGGAATTCACTGCCCCTACCATTCCATATGCACAATGGAATGATGATCAAAAGAACCAAACGATGAACAATGCCAAAGCAATGAATGCCTTATTTTGTGCACTCACAAAGGAAGAATTCAACCGTGTATCCAATGCTACAACTGCACATCAAATCTGGCATATACTCGAGGTAACACATGAAGGGACAAATAAAGTTAAGGAGTCTAAAATTTCTGTTCTTGTGCACAGGTTTGAGATGTTCAGAATGAAGGACAATGAGACTGTATCCGAGATGATCACCAGATTTACAGATATCACAAACTCCCTTGTAGCCCTTGGAAAGACTTACACTCAAGCGGAGATGGTTAGAAAAGTCTTACGTGCACTCACTCCAGAATGGGAGAAGAAGACCACGGCAATAGAGGAAGCAAATGACTTGTCACAACTTTCTCTTGAGAATCTTGTGGGCAATCTCATGGCATACGAGGTCCAACTTGAAGATCGAAAGAAGGATACAGAATCACACCAAGCAAAGAAGAAATCATTGGCTTTTAAAGCCATGGCAGATTCAGAAGATGAGGAAGAAGATGAAGAGGAGATAGCAATGTTCACTCGACGATTTAAAAAATTCTTAAAGAAGAGTAAGTTTAATTCTAAAAATAGAGATTCTAATGACCCTCCGATATGTTTCAGGTGCAATAAAACAGGACACATGAAGAAGGATTGTCCTCTTGAAAATGCAAAGAACAAGGGAAAATCATCCAACTTCAAAAAGGACAAATATTCAAAGAATAAGTTTGCCAAGAACAAGAAGGCCTATCAAGCCACATGGGATGATAGTGATTCGTCTTCCGAAGAAGAAACGGATGAAAACAATGAAGTGGAAAACATGTGCTTCATGGCTTCACAAGATCATGTAAGTAATGATTATGAATCGGAAGATTTACTTGATGCATTTAATGAAATATTCCAAGAGTTAAAAAAAGAAAAGATTAGAGTTAAGAGTCTAGAGAAAGTTAATCAAACACTTTCTCAAGAAAATCTTAATCTTGATAAGGAAGTGAAATCTTTAAATTCTCGCATTGCAAATTTAGATACTGATCTTGAAACTCTCAAAATGAGTTATGAAGAGATATCAAAGAACGTATCTAAGTTTAACAAAGGCAAAGAGAATTTAAATGATGTCCTTCATCATCAAGTAAAATCTAGTCAAAAATATGGTCTTGGTTTTAAAAATTCTTTTGTAAAAGAGTCTCCTGCTAAAAACACTAGTAAAAATAAATCAGCATCTATTTCTAGTGTTACACACAAGTTGTATGAATTTTTTGAAAAGCCTAAGGTTGTTAATGTAAGTGATAAAAGCAAGACTAATGTTCGGTTAAGTCGACTGAGACAATCTACCAGTCATCTGTCAAGAGGAATTGAATCTCATTCAACGAGATTAAAACCTCATATAAGTCGACCTAGTGTACCATCAAGTCGACTGACTCACAATAGCAGTCGACTGAAGGACACTCGTAAGTCGACTGGACAGAACAAGGTTATATGAGTTCCAGTCAACTTAAATAAGAATGATAGAATTGCTTATATTAACTCATATGTTTTAACTGTGTGTAATTCTATTAATTATATTCCTGCTTATGGAGGAAGATCAAACTCTTCATGGGTTTGGTTTCCCCCAAACTAATATGTTTTGGACCCAATAAAAAGGGTACCATATTTACCTTAAATTTTTTATAGGTACCCAAGAAAGAATGCTGGATACTAGACAGCGGGTGTTCAAAACATATGACAGGACATGCCAACCTGCTATCCACCATTCAAAGCATAGATGGAGGAACTGTCACCTTTGGAGATAACAACAAAGGCAAAGTCATAGGAATTGGCATGGTCGGTAAAATTTCTAACCCAACCATAGAAAATGTATTATTAGTTAGTGGTTTAAAGCATAATCTTTTAAGCATTAGTCAATTATGTGATAAAGAGTATAAAATAGTTTTTGAAAAAGATGCATGTTTGATTTATGATTCCACTATGCAAAATGTTGTTTTTCAAGGTTTTCGTAAAAATAATATTTATGAATTGTGTTTAAATGCAATTGAATTTTCAAATAATTTTTGTTTAATAGCCTCTAACAATGAATCTTGGCTATGGCATAGAAAATTTGGACATGTGAACATGAAAAATCTCTCAAAATTATCTAAATATAACATAGTTAAAGGACTGCCAAAACTATCCTTTAAAAAGGATAAGTTATGTGATGCATGTCAAATAGGAAAACAAATCAAATCCACTTTTAAAACAAAAGAAGTAATTTCCACTAGTAGGCTGCTCGAATTAATTCATATGGATTTATTTGGCCCTGCTAGAGTTGCTTCTTTGAATAAAAGTAGATATGTATTTGTTTTAGTAGATGATTTTTCAAGATTCACTTGGACATTCTTTTTAACACATAAAAATGATGCGTTTGATGAATTTGCACATTTTTGTAAACGTATTCAAAATCAAAAATCTCTAACCATAGTCACTATTAGAAGTGATCATGGTGGAGAATTTGAGAATGAGACATTTACAGAATATTGCAACAAGAATGGTATAACACATTCATTTGCATTTCCTAGAGCTTCACCACAAAATGGAGTGGTTGAACGGAAGAACAGGACTTTGCAAGAATGCACACGTACTATGCTTGTTGAAAGCAATTTACCAGAGCACTTTTGGGCTGAAGCTATTGCTACAACTTGTTATGTTTTAAATATGATTCTTATAAGACCTAAGCTAAAGAAGACTTGTTATGAGTTATTTTTTAACAAAATTCCTAAAGTCTCTTACTTTAAGACATTTGGTTGTAAGTGTTTTATTCTAAACACAAAAGATAATTTAGACAAATTTGATCCTAGATCTAATGAGGGTATCTTTTTAGGATACTCAAATAGGAGTAAAGCATATAGAATTTTCAATAAGTCTACAATGACTATTGAAGAATCAATGCATGTTTCATTCGATGAATCTTTGCCTTCATCAACTTTAAATAAAGATGATGAAATTGATTCATCACCTTTAGATAATGTGATTAAATCTTTAGAACAAACTAATCTGACTGATAAGTCGACTGATAAGGACTTCCAGTCGACTGAAGTAAAGCAGTCGACTGAAGAACCTGTCCAGTCGACTGATCCTATTATGATATCTTCAACTTTACCAAAGTCATTTGTTGAAGTTAAAGATCATCCTCATGACTTAATAATTGGTGACATCTCCCATGGTATTCAGACACGTTCACATGTTAATATGATTTCTCATACAACATTCTTGTCGGATTTTGAACCGAAAAATATACAAGAAGCTTGTGAGAATGAATATTGGATGAATGCCATGCAAGATGAACTAAACCAATTTATAAGGAATGATGTATGGGATTTAGTTCCTCAACCTCCTGATCAGACTATTATTGGTACCAAATGGGTATTTAAAAATAAGTTAGATGAATCAGGACAAGTTGTAAGGAACAAGGCTAGATTAGTTGCTCAAGGGTATAATCATAAGAAGGTATAAATTTTGATGAAACATATGCTCCTGTTGCTAGACTAGAATCTATTCGTATTTTATTATCTTTTGCTTGTTTCATGAATTTTATACTTTATCAAATGGATGTTAAAAGTGCTTTCCTTAATGGGTTTATTAAAGAAAATGTTTATGTTAAACAACCACCAGGTTTTGAACATGAACAATTTTCAGATCATGTTTATAAATTGAAAAAGGCTTTATACGGTCTTAAACAAGCACCTCGTGCTTGGTATGATCGTTTGAAAACTTTTCTTTTAGAAACAGGATTTGAAATAGGTAAAGTAGACACTACATTGTTTATCAAAAGAGTTAAGAATGATATCTTAATCATACAAATATATGTTGATGATATAATTTTTGGTTCTACTAATAATAATCTATGTCAAGAGTTTGCTAATGCCATGAAAAACGAATTTGAGATGAGTCACATGGGTGAACTCAATTATTTCCTTGGACTTCAAACTAAACAGTCCTCAAGTGGCATATTTATCAATCAAGGAAAATATGCAAAGGAATTACTCAAACGTTTTAACATGGATAGTACTAGTAGTAAATCCACACCTATGGCTACTACTACTACTCTTGACAAAGATATATTAGGTAAGAGTGTTGATCAAAAACTCTATCGAGGTATGATTGGTTCACTCTTATATATTACTGCAAGTAGACCAGATATTATGTTCAGCGTATGTTTATGTGCTAGATATCAATCTAGTTCTAAAGAGTCTCATTTAAAAGCAGTGAAATGAATTTTAAGATACATTAAAGGCACGTCTGAATATGGTTTATTTTATCCACGCACCGATAATTTTCAACTTCTGTCATATAGCGATGCTGATTTTGCTGGAAGCAAAACTGATCGCAAGAGTACTAGTGGTACATGTCACTTTTTGGGACATTCCCTAGTCTCTTGGTGCAGTAAAAAGCAAAATTCCGTGTCCCTATCAACCACAGAAGCTGAGTATATCGCTGCAAGTTTGGCATGTGCACAAATCTTGTGGATGAAACAAACTTTATTAGATTATGGTATTTCATTTGAGAAACCCTGAATTATGTGTGATAATACCAATGCAATTAATCTATCTAAAAATCCGATTCAACATTCACGTACGAAACATATTGATATTCGACATCATTTTCTACGTGATCATGTTTTAAAAGGAGATATATCTTTAGACTTTATCTCTACTGATAAACAAGTAGCAGACATATTTACCAAACCCCTTAAAGAAGATACTTTCATTAACTTAAGAAGAGAACTTGGAATTTGTGATTTTATTGATATTTGTTGAAAATTGTTTCTGTTAAGTTGACTGTGTTCTTGAGTAAGTCAACTGTACTGTACTTTAAAACATATCTATTTTTGTTCTCTGATCAGTCGCCTGGTCCTTATGACAGTCGATTGCTCAGTAGACATATAAAATTTAGTCTCTTCTCGACTAAGTCGACTGATATACCCTACCAGTCGACTGTCGCGAGTTCAAATGTCTTCAGCGACTATTCATCGCAGCTTTTGAGATAAAACTCTTCACTTTTTCACCCGTGACTACTTATCTCAGCCGTTGATATCTATTCCCTCAATCTCAGCCCTCTATTCTCAGTTAAAAACCCCTTTTTCACTATGACTGTTTCGATCGTGCTAGTTTGGCACGTATAAAACTTCTTAATCCTCCTCCTAGATCAACTCCTAGTTCTCCTCCACTTTCTCAAGCTCCTTTAGGTTCTACTGCTAGACCTTCTAGACCTTCTGCCTCTTCTGGTCCATCTCTTCCTCAAGATAACTATGATGATCCTCGTACTTTCTATGATTGTGTCTCTTATCTTATGAAACATTCAGAGACTGTTGATACCCAGCTTCACACCATTGATTCCAAACTTGATCACTTAACTGATCTTTTCCATACTCAATTTCATGCTGCTGATGAAGATTCAGATGAGGACAATTGAAGACTTTTATTTTTCGCTATTTATGTAATTTTCTATTTTATTTTGTCTTAATGAACTTATTTATGTATAAGAACATTTCTTAGTTTATTTCTATGTTTTTGTAATGCAAAAGACTGTTTATTTTGTGCTTTTTGTTGATGACAAAGGGGGAGAGATATCCTCTAAGTATTTGATTCTGTGTATTGAAAATATCTCTGGTCAGTCGACTGGCTACAGGCATATAAGTCGACTGCTGCATCTGTGATTATTATTTGTGATTGTGATTTTACTATTGATATGGCTAAAAATGGGGTTAAATTGGAAACGTCCAGATTGGGCGCGAATCTCGAAGCTCGGGGGTAAAATGGTAATTTCACATACAAGCGGATCCAAAGCGGGTACTGGATCTCCTTCTCGCAGATCCAATAACCCACGAACGGTTCCACTCCAATTGGGTACGGGTCCCGACCCGAAGCGAACCCAGACCAACAGGAGACAAATCAGGGCCACTGATTTGACCAAGTCAACGGGCCTGATTTGCTCTCACCGGGAATCAAGGGGTTAGTTTCCTAAACAGACTGTGAGGACTTTTCTCCTAGCAGTTACACTAGGAACCAGGCCTCTAATCACTCCCCTGGCGACTATAAATACCTCCCCTCTGCCACTGTGACCAGGTTAATCACTTTTTTACCACCTTAAGCTCTTTCTTTAATCACGACTGGTTACTGACAAGAGTGTCAGAGGGTGCGTCGCCGGAATCAACCCCGGTGTCTCGCACTTCCTTGCAGGTCGCGGTAGGAGCAAGAAGGCTTGGATCAGCTGTTTAGGTTTTCTCGAGCTCACAAATCTTATCTGTTTACCCCCACACCAAAATTAGCGGTAACAGATTGGCGCCGTCTGTGGGAACAACCACACGAACAGCCTCAGCCCCTTCCTTGTCGTCCTCTGCAACCATGCCTCCAAAGAAGGTCAGATCGAGAGGGTCCAACCGCGGGACCGATCCCGCCGATCCTACAGAGGAAGCTCCTGTCAATCCTATTCCACAGCCCGAACTTCCTCCTCCGGCCCCGCAGGGCCAACCTCCTCTTCCCAAACAGCAACCCAACAATGGCCCTTCCGGACATAACGGTCGGAGGCAGAAACAGTCCCTCAATCCGGACCATGTCTCGGTCCATAATGAGTCCTCGGACTCAATGGCTTCTCATCACCCCGACCTCCGCAACACGATCCTTGAACCGCCAGAAAGACGAGGACCTCCGCACCCACCTAGATGAGAGGCGGGCCCGGGAGGGAGCTTCCCGCCAGCATCGTGGTGAGCGGTCGCCTCACTACCGAGACGGCAGACAGGTCTCCGGACCGAAGGGGCCGAGCGGCATCGCCCGAGCGCCGAAGGAGGAGGCCACATTCCCCCACGGATCGGCATCATCGCAGGAACAATGACGCGCCCATCACCCGTGCCGAGTTCCTACAATTTCAAGACACCGTACTGCAGGCTCTCAACCTTCGGCAGAACATCTAAAATGCCCAGAGGGCTCCAACGCCCCCGAGGGCTCCCAGTCCTCGTCGCCGAACCCGAAGTCCTTCCCCGGCTCCCAGCCGCCAGCAGTAGCACTACAGTCCCCGCCGATCCCAGGACTACCGGCACCGCAGTCCCCGCTCCCCTTCCTATGAAGAAGAGTCCGGGGGATCTTATGATTACCAACGGAGGGACGATGCCCTCAACCGCCATCTCCATGAGGTGGAGAGGCGCATTGGTCGCATGGACAGAGAGGAGGAGTCCCGAGCAGGAACCGTCCGCCCCAGCAGACCCCCTTTCTCTCGGTCGATCATGGAGGCCCACATACTGAGGGGTTTCAAACCTCCGCAGTTTGAGACGTACTCAGGGGAATCCGACCCAGTTGATCACATCGAAAGCTTCAAGACCCTGATGCTGATCCATCAAGCTTCCGATGCCGTGCTCTGCAGGACCTTTCCCGCCACCCTCAGGGGGTCGGTTCGGGAATGGTATTCCAGACTCGCTCCCTCCTCCATCTTCTCGTTCGAGCAGTTTGAAACACTGTTCATAACTTACTTCGTGAGTAGCAGGCGAGCTGAGAAGACAAGCCTCTCCCTACTGAACCTGCGCTAGGAAAAGGAAGAGAAGCTGCGGGACTATGTGAAGAGATTCACCGCAGAGGTCAGGTCTATCGCCTCCTTAGACCAGTCAGTGGCGACCGTGGCGTTCCAGTCGAACGTCCTCAGTGCCAACCTCCGATCGTCCCTAGCCAAGAAGCCCCCGCATAACTTCGCCGACCTCCTCCTGAGGTGACAGAAGTATATCCGAGCAGAGGAGGCTGAATCCCTCCCAAGCTTCGGGGGGTCCTCCTCCGGGTCGAAGAGGAAGGCGACGGGGGAAGAGGGGTCCAAGAAAGCGCAGAAGGACAACGGCGGTCAGCGCCATCCTCCCCCCAGGTTCGAGAAGTTCACTCCCCTCACCACTAACGTCTCCACCATCCTAATGGAAGTGGAGAAGGAGGGAGTCATCCTCCAGCTCCGAGGATGAACACCCCGACAAAGAGGAGGAACAAAGATAAATGGTGTCGTTACCATCGGGACCACGACCACGACACGAACGACTACCGGGCATTGAGAGATGAGATAGAAGCCCTCATCCGGAGGGGGCAGTTGGCCAAATTCGTAAAGGCTAACGATCGGGCGGATCGCAACACTCCTCCGCCTCGGGGGGCTAACAAGCGCTCCGAGCGACGCGAGGAAACACCCGAGTTCGAGGAAGAACGGGTTCTGCACCTGATCCACGGAGGCCCCATGGGAGGCTCCTCTAATTCCTCTCGGAAGGCCTTCGTCCGAGAGGTCAACTCGGTTCACAGCACCCCTCCTCCCAAAGGTCTCGGCGTCCCTGTGTCTTTCTCCGATGAAGACCTCGAAGGAGTCCGAACCCCCCACTGTGACGCCCTCGTCATCGACCTGCGCATGGCGAACTTCAAGGTGCAGAGGATCTCAGTAGACAATGGGAGTTCGGTCAATATCCTCTTCCTCTCGACCTTCCGAGGCCTGCAGCTGTCCCGGGACCGTCTCAAGCCGGCCGGTTACACACTCCACGGGTTCACAGGGGTCCCAGTAACTGTCGAGGGGGTGATAACCCTAGACGTAACCGCTGGAAGCACCCCTACTACCCGGACCGAGCCGATGGACTTCATGGTCGTCGACATCCCGGCAGCGTATAATGTCATTCTGGGCCGACCCGGCCTAGCCGCCTTGGAGGCTGTCCCCTCGGCGTACCATCTTAAAATGAAGTTCCCCACTAGGTCGAGAGTAGGGGAAGTCAGGGGAAGCCAAGAGATGGCTCAGAAGTGCTACATGACTTCCACAAGGGGACCGGTGCTCTCCCTCGAGACACTAGAAATCCTCGAGCCAAAAATTCGACCCACGTTCGAGCCGGCGGACGAGCTAGAAGAAGTGCTCTTCTCGGACAAGGACCCGAGCCGAAAGTTCCTCATCAGCAAGTCCTTGCCGACCGCGCTGTACTCTGACCTGATTAAATGCATTCGGGATAACCGTGACCTGTTTGCATGGTCGGCCACGGACATGCCCGGCATTTTCGAGGAGTTGCTCGTCCACCGCCTAAGTGTCGAACCGGGGTGCAAACCGGTTCAGCAGAAGAGACAAAAGTTCGCTCCCGAGCGACAGCAGGCCATCAAGGAGAAAGTGGATAAACTGCTGAAGGCCAAGTTCATACAGGAGGTAAACTACCCCGAGTGGCTCTCCAATGTTGTAATGGTCAAGAAGTCCAACAGCTCCTGGAGAATATGCATTGACTTCACCGACCTGAATAAGGCATGTCCGAAGGACCCATTCCCTCTCCCGAACATCGACACTCTTATTGATGCCACCTCGGGCCATGAGCTCCTCAGCTTCATGGACGCATTCTCGGGCTACAATCAGATCCGAATGTTCCTTCCAGACATTCCGAAGACCTCCTTCGTCACTGATCAAGGCCTCTACTGCTACCGGGTCATGCCGTTCGGATTGAAAAATGCGGGCGCCACCTACCAGTGCCTCGTCAACAAGGTCTTTCAGAGCCAGATAGGCCGGAACATAGAGGTGTACGTTGACGACATGCTCGTCAAGAGCGTCCGAGGCACTGACCACGTGGCCGATCTCCAGGAGGCCTTCGGCGTGTTGAGAAGGCACAGCATGCGGCTGAACCCGAACAAGTGTGCGTTCGGGGTCTCCTCGGGAAAATTCCTCGGCTTCATGGTGAGCCAGCGAGGGATCGAAGCCAACCCCGAGAAGATCAAGGCCATATTGGACATGGCCCCGCCTCGGAACATCAAGGAGGTGCAGAAGCTTACTGGTCGGCTCGCCGCCATCGGTCGGTTCCTCTCGAAGTCGGGGGAAAAGTGCCTCCCCTTCTTCAAAGCGCTCAGGGGGGGCTAAGGGTTTTGAATGGGGCCAACCACAATAGGAATCGTTCGACCAACTGAAGGCCTACTTGGTGAACCCCCCTCTGCTCAGCAAACCGGTCCCGGGCGAGACTCTCTTCGTCTACTTGGCTGCTTCCGAGCAGACCCTAAGTGCTGTCTTGGTGAGAGAGGAGGACCGAGCCCAAAGGTCCATCTACTACGTGAGCAAGGTGCTTCGGGACGCCGAGCACCGCTATCCGAGGATAGAGAAGATGGCCTACGCCCTGGTCATGGCAGTGAGGAAGCTTCGGCCGTACTTTCAATCCCACTCAATCGTTGTCCTCACCGACCAACCCCTAAAGCAGATCCTCCACAAGCCTGAGACCTCGGGCCGGCTGATGAAATGGTCCATAGAGCTGAGTCAGCATGACATCTCTTACCAGCCTCGGACGACAATTAAAGCGTAGGCCCTCGCCGACTTCATCGTAGAGTCCACCATCCCTGAGGTCGGCCACGTCCCGAATGGAACCCCGATTTGGACAGTCTTCGTGGACGGCTCCTCCTGCAGTGAGGGAAGCGGCACCGGCATCATCCTGAACAGCCCTGACGACTTCGTCCTCCAGTACGCGATCCGTATGAACTTCAAGGCCTCGAACAATGAGGCGGAGTACGAGGCACTCATTGCTGGTCTCGGACTTGCACGAAGTGCTGGGGCGCAGCGCCTCCGAATCCACAGCGATTCCCAGCTTATCGTGAAACAAGTCTTGGGCGAGTACGAGGCCAGAGACGAGCGGATGGCGAAGTACCTCGCTAAGGTTCGGGCCCTCATGAGCCGGTTCGAAGAGGCGCTCATTCAACGAGTTCCTCGGGAGGAGAATTCGCAGGCCGATGCCCTCTTCAAGTTGGCCTCCTCCTCCCTACAAGGTCTTGAACAGACAGTTCTGATCGAGGTCCTCTCTAAGCCGAGCATAGAAGACGAGACACCCGGCTCGGTGGAGTCATTGCCGGTCATGTTGCAGGATAATTGGATGAAGCCGTTGGTGGAATTCTTGAGGGACGGGGTTCTGCCCGAGGATCCCAAGGAAGCACGCCGAGTCAGAACTCGGGCCGAGCGCTATGTCTTGATCGAGGGTATCTTATACAAATGCTCCTTCTCCCAAATAGACGGCCGACCATACTTAAGGTGCCTCTCTCCAGAGCAGGCCGAATATGCCCTACAAGAGCTCCACGAAGGCATCGGCGGGGCACACTCAGGGTACAGGTCCTTAGCCCGAAAAGCTTTGAATTATGGATACTTCTGGCCGACCCTCCTTCAAGACGCCGAGCGACACGTTCGGCAATGCAACTCTTGTCAGAGACACTCCAGCATTCGTTGCCTCCCTCAGGCCAACCTCGCCTCCCTATCAAGTCCTATCCCCTTCGCAATGTGGGGGATGGATTTACTAGGGCCTTTTCCTCCGGCTCCGGGTCAGTTCAAGTTCTTGGTCGTAGCCATCGACTACTTCTCGAAGTGGGTCGAGGCCGAGCCCCTCGCCACTATAACCGAGAACAAGGTGGTACAGTTCTTTTGGAAGAGCATCATTTGCAGGTTCGGCGTCCCCCGCGTCCTCGTGACGGACAACGGGACTCAGTTCACTGGCGCAGCATTCCGAGCTCTGTGCGACGACCTTGCCATCCAGCAACGCTTCTCGTCCGTCTCCCACCCTCAGTCGAACGGACAAACAGAAAATGCTGATCGGCAGATCCTCGCAGGCATCAAGAAAAGGTTGGACAAAAGTTCCAAAGGCTTATGGGTCGACCAACTCCCCAACGTCCTATGGAACTACCGCACGAGCAAGCGGACCCCCATAGGCGAGTCTCCTTTTAACCTTACCTATGGGTCCGAGGTCATGATACCCCTCGAGGTCGGAATACCTTCCCCTCGGCTCGTAGCCTACGACGAGGAACAGAACGCCAGGGACCTCAGGGCAGACTTAGATCTGATAGATGAGCTGAGGGAAAGAGCGTCGATTCAGCAGCAGAATTACCGAAGAAGGGTCGAGTTGGCATACAACAAGAAGGTCCGACCCACCAACCTTAAGCAAGGGGATTTAGTCTTGAGAAAACTGGCCATATCCTTTCCCAATCAGAAGAGCAAGCTGGCTCCGAACTGGGAAGGGCCGTACAGGATCACGAGGGTAGTTGGCCCGGAGCATATCGTCTTGAAGACCTAGAGGGCAGAGAGCTTCCGAGGACCTGGAATGCCGACCACCTCCTAAAATACCAAGAAAGCGCCCCGGCGCCACTCTAAGTATTATAGGATATCGAGCTATTCCTCTCCTCTAATTTGTAATCTATTTTCATGGGCTGTAACATGTAAAATGGTTCGCCGTCGATTATCAATAAAGAATGCTCTTTCCTGCTTACAAACTTGTTTACATATCTCCTCCCCTATTTCAATGTTATTCGTTATTTTTCAACCAATGGTTCGGAGTCCAACACTCGGCTCGACTTTACCTCCTCGGCTCGCGTCCGGACGAGCCAGGGGTAGATCGCCGTTCGGAATTGCTCCCACAACCGTTGAACTACACCGATGCTTCGGAGTCCAACACTCGGCTCGACTTTACCTCCTCGGCTCGCCTCCGGACGAGCCAGGGGTAGATCGTCGTTCGAAATTGCTCCCACAACCGATGAACTACACCGATGGTTCGGAGTCCAACACTCGGCTCGACTTTACCTCCTGGGCTCGCCTCCGGACGAGCCAGGGGTAGATCACCGTTCGGAATTGCTCCCACAACCGTTGAACTACACCGATGGTTCGGAGTCCAACACTCGGCTCGACTTTACCTCCTCGGCTCGCCTCCGGACGAGCCAGGGGTAGAACGCCGTTCGGAATTGCTCCCACAACCGTCGAACTACAACGATGGTCCCGGAGTCCAACACTTGGCTCCCAGTCCCCCCAAGCTTGCTTCGCGGCAGACTAGGAGTGGTCCACCCCTCAGCTTCGCCAGTGGAGGGATACCGAAGCTACGTTCGGCCACATAATCCGAGCAATCTTGCCCAGCAGCCGAAGCCCGAAGCTCTACGCCTTCCGTCGGCAACCGAGCAAGTGCCTTCCCAAGCTCGCAAACGGAGAAAACTCACTTTCTCCTCAACTTTCGTGCATGATCTCGATCAGACGGCTCAGATCTTGCCACCGACGCTAAACGACAAGATAGCATTTTCTTGGGAACTGAGCTGCCTCGAGATTCGTGCCTACGTTCAACGGCTCAGATCTTGCCACCGATGCTAAACGACAAGATAGCATTTTCTTGGGGACTGAGCCGCCTCGGGATTCGTGCCGTACCTTGTCAGAGTCGCTAAATGACAAGATACTGTTCCCATAGGGACCGGTTCGGTTCGATACTCTCGCCGACGGAACTGACATGCTCGGTTCGTAGACCTCGACACGACCGACACACTTACACGAGATCGGTACGCATAGCAACAAAAGAGATGCCAGTTCTTAAAAGAAATTTTATTAATGATCTGGGCATAGTACAAAGCAATCTTTCTATGATCTCAAAGTGTTATTAGAAAACAAAAATACAACGCCGACCCACAACACTTGGCTTTCAAACAGAAATATCCTCACTGGTTTGTTCGGTCGCCAGCCCATCCACTTCGGCCAATAGCTCCTCCACCTCTTTCCGAAGCTTCGCCTCCTCGGTCTGCAAGTGATGGATCTCATAGACCAAATCGTCTCGCTCGGTTATTATCTTTGACTGATTGTGCCGAATACATTGAACCCGAATAGCGTTGCTAAAAGCAGACTGCGGGTCTTCATCCTCCCCTACGGGAGTCACCTCGACGATCCTGCCCTCCAGGCGTTGGATCTCTGCGTCCTGTTGGCCGAGGACGGACTGAAGGTGGGCCCGCTCGCTCTCAGCCCGGCGCAACTTCAGCTCCACGCCACGAAGCCGCTCTCGGCACTTCAATGAGCTGAACTTCATCGCCCCTGAAATCACCTCGGTCTCAGCGTCCTCGTTCGTGCTGTCGGAATCTGAGTCATGGACTGCCACCACGAGCTGAAAAGAAGGGAAAACGAATAGCAAAATTTCAATATACTGCCGAAGTCCAACACTTGGAAATTTTCTAAAGAAACTTTCAGATTCGCATTCAGATATAATAGTGTTACAGACGGCCGAACCGACCCTACAATTAGGTTTTACAAACAACCAACAAAAATGAAAAACGACATGATTAGGGCCTCTTCGGAAGGGGAACGCTTCGGTTTAGGGAAACGCGAGGACGACGAGGCCTGCCCTCTGAGCTCGATCCTAAACCAACGAAGCGCGACCCCCCTTCGCTGCTGCTCTAACTGCGGCGCCGACCGAGGCTCCGCTCGACGAGACGGCCACACTGCTCTGAGCGTCAGCTGGACTCTGCCTGGTCATAGGCGAGCGCGTTGCAAGTTCGTAAAATGTAATCCCTCTCTCGCTCTCTTCGTGGGTACACGATGTGCTCCAGACGTTGGCTCTCTCGGGCAGGGGCTTGAGCGACGCGACCTCCTCCTCCAGTTCGATGATTCTATCCCTCAAAGCATCGTCCTTTGCCAACTTCTTCAGTCGAGGGAGCCTCGACGAGCCCGAGGCGTTGGCACTATCGGCCGCAAGCCGTCGGTAATGGGTGACCTCGATCCCCCTATCTATAGTAATCCTCCTAAGCTTGTCGACCTCGGCTAGCAGCTTCTTGCGCTCGGATGACACCTTCTCCAGCTCGGAAGCAAGCTTCTCTTCTTCTGCCGAACGGCCTCGCCCCGCTACCTCCAAGTGTCGGATTTTGGCCGAGAGCTCTTCGTTCTTCCGCTCAGTGATGAACACAATATTATTCACTTTCTAGAGCAATAATCTTGTTATAACTAGACATTTAAAAGCTCTATATGTGGTATTTAACTCCTATTTTTCTCTTTTCCTTAGGAAACAGCTTATAACAGAAAAACGAAGCAGATTTAGGACTTCAAGGATAATACACAGCAAACTGCAGAGGATCAGTCGACTGGTTCCCCAATACAGGCAACTGGACAAGAGAAGCTGATTTTCCACAACTCTCGACACAGTCGACTCACTCCCAAAAGACAGTCGACTGGTCTGAACAATTATGAAATCCTCAGGAGTCTCAACTCAGTCGACTGGTTCGAAGCTAAGTCGACTGGTCTGCGGCGGAGTAAACAGATAAGATATTCGAAGATTCACCCAAATCTAATTTCAAATCTATTTAAATCCAGATCTTAGGCAACGAATCAAATCTAGAGACTGGAAATTGGCAAAAGCACGTAGTGAACAGATAAGGAAGGAAAGAAGAAAAGAGAAAGACATAAATCATCAAATCAAGAAGATTTTTCCCTTAAAAAAGGGGAAACCCTAATTCTCAGCGGTACTCTATAAATATCAGAAAAGATCATCTGTAGCGGGGCATCTATCTCTTGGACGCAACTTAATCTCAGAATTCCCAACGATCAAGTCATCAACCAATGCTTCATTCCATCATCATCGAAGAAGGGGAAGAGGAGAACCAGTACTCGAAGGCAGTCGATTGTGTGACAGCCAGTCGACTCTATTGCCGGAATCCATTAGTTTATTTCTTCTCTCCTTATTCTGTGATGTTGATCATGCATTTGAACTTGTTAAGCAATAAAAGTATAATTATGTGGAACTAATTTCATAGTTGGGTAGATCGAAGCCGTAGTTATGTAGTGCTATGTTCTTTTGAATCCTTCTATTTTACTTATTGATTGAATCTAATTGAATTGATATTGATTGATAACAGTCAAACTTGTTCAGGAGTTATAAGTACAGTCGACTGAAGGTGAGAGCCAGTCGACTGCCATACAGAATCTGATATTATCAAGTTTGTGAGTTAGAAATCTGAATCTGTTATATGAGCATATTGAGACGATCCGTATCTCGTGCTCGTAACTTGTAACAAGGGAATCTTTAGGATTCTTGGTTCAATCAACTTAAAGGATCTAGATCTGATACCAATTTCTAGAACTTTAAGTGTTTGTTCGTTTCCACTGTGCTTATGCTTTTGTTAAGTATAACTTAGTAGATACCATGCTAAAATACTTAGGGGAAGAAACGAATTAGAGTAGATACCATGCCTAATTCTTGGCTGAGGGAAACAATACTTTAAGGAGTAGATACCATGCCCTTGAAGTGAACAAACATGAGTAATTAGAAGTAAATTCAGAAGGCAACTTAGCATTACTAACTATTGGTGGAGATCAACAACCCAACTATTCAAGAGATATTTGTGATTCAACACCTCTCATCTTAGTTTTAATCTTTTAGTTCTTTTAGAATATTACAACAACTCTTATTCATTTTTATTATTAGTTTTATTGATTAGTAAGTTGAAGTCTACAATCTCTGTGGGATCGACCCTTGCTATTACTACGATTCTATAAACGATTCGTGCACTTGCGAGGTTTTATAATTTGTGTCTAGTTAGTCTATTTATTTAGGTAGCTAGATTAGCACAACAAGTTTTTGGCGCCGTTGCCGGGGATTGTTTAGTATTTTAACTTACAAGTCAGTAGAATTTTTATTAGTTTTTCTTTTCTTTTATTAATAATTTTTCTTTTAGGTTACAGGACTTCGGTGAATGCACGGTAGACGATCACTTCGTCCAGAGCTACTACCTATTGACGCAGAAACAGAACGAACTTTGCACAGGCTAGGTAAGCTTCTCACAGCCAGCCAGTCGACTGCTGTACGGACCCAGTCGACTGCACAGAGACAAATTTCACAGGAAAGAATGGCTGAAGAAATACAAAATCGAGTGCCAATGCAGGACAAATTCACTCCTAAGAATATTGAGCAACCTTCCTGCATTGCTTTTCAACCTAATGCTACAGGGAACATGCACCTATCTCCTCATTTACTTAGTATGGTTCCCCACTTTAGTGGCAAATCAGATGAAGAGCCTCATCTTCACTTGCAAGACTTTTTCGATCTTTGCAGGACACAAAGCGTCCAAGGGCTTACCGCTGAACAAATTAGGTTAATCTTGTTTCCTTTTTCTTTAAAACTTAATGCTAAGTTGTGGTATAATTCTTTGGAACCAGGATCAATTAATTCATGGGAGCAATTGGCAACGAAATTTTTGAAAGAGTTCTTTCCAGCCCAGAAAACCAAACAGCTAAAAAGGGAGATTCAACTCTTCCAACAAAAAGATGGAGATCTATTCTTCGAAGCATGGAAGGACTTCAAGAGCAAGCTTCTCAAGTGTCCTACTCACAATCTGCCTAAGGATGATCAGGTACAAGCTTTTTATGAAGGTTTAAATGACACTAACAAAGCAATTGTTGATGCAGCTTGCAATGGAATTTTGATGAGGAAAAGTGGAGAAGAAGCCATTGAACTTTTTGAAGAACTCAGCGAGAACTCCCAACAATTCTCAACAAGAAGGGGACCTACGAAAAAACAGGGAGTTTACGAAATCTCTAATAGTAATAACATTCAATTAGAAATGGCAAACATGAATAAGAAAATTGATATGCTTGTTAATGCAATGTCGACGATGGGTGGAGTTAAAAATCAAACAAATGAAATGTGTGCAATTTGTTCTCATTTAGATCACACAACTGATATATGTCCCATGTCTACTTTCACAGATCAAGAGCATGCGAATTATGTGGGTCGAGGAGTGTTTCCACCAAAGAACAATCCATACTCGAACACATATAACTCAGGATGGAGGAATCATCCAAACTTCTCATGGAGCAATAATCAAAATAATCAAGGGCATCAAATCGCACAAGGACATGCACGAAACCCTCAGATGGGAAGTGGGTTTGATCGACCAGCCCCAGAACAGAAGAAGTTGGATTTTGAGTCCACCGTTCTTCAATTGCTCCAACAACAACATCAAACAAGCAACCAACAAGGACAAGCAATTCAGAAGTTAGAAACAAAAATTGGTCAGATTGCAAAAGAGTTAAGCGAACGAAAGGCAGGAGAACTCCCTTCACAAACCATACCAAACCCTGGAGGTCAAGAACAGCTCCAAGCAGTCACAACCCTAAGAAATGGTAAGATAATTGACAACATGGTTGGAACACATACAGAAAAACTAGATACACAACCATCAAAAGCTTTGGGTTCAAGTAAGGTAAGTGAAAAAGTAGGGACAGTTCCACCACCATTCCCTCAAAGGTTAGTCAATAAAAAGAAAGAACAACATTTATTTGACGTCTTTGAAACTCTCAAAAAGGTAGAAATTAATATTCCCCTACTTGATGCTATTAAACAAATTCCTTCTTATGCCAAATTTTTGAAAGACTGTTGTACTCACAAAAGAACATTTCAGGTTAAGGAGGATGTGGCTTTGACAGAAGAAGTGAGCGCTGTATTATTAAGAAAACTACCACCTAAACTGAAGGATCCAGGTAGTTTTACCATTCCTTGCAAAGTTGGTGAGCACTTCTTTGAAAAGGCACTGCTAGACTTGGGGGCAAGCATCAACCTTCTTCCTTATTCTGTTTACGAAAAGCTTGGATTGGGGGAACTCAAGCCAACATCCATCACTTTGCAATTGGCTGATCGCAGCATAAAAAGACCTAGAGGTATTTTAGAAGACGTCCTAGTTCAGGTAAATGATTTTATTTTGCCTGCTGATTTTGTTGTGTTGGACATGGAGGAATCTTCAATGTCATCATCTCTACCGATCATATTAGGTAGGCCCTTTATGAGTACAGCTGATATAAAAATTTGTGTTAAAAAGGGCATTATAAGTATGAAGATAAACGGAGAAAAAGTGGAATTTAAAATGTTTGATACACTAAAATTACCACACGATGATCATGAATGCTATAATATTGATGTGGTGCAGGAGATTGTTGATCAAACATTTCAGGTACATAGCGTTGAACCACTTCAAGCCACAATCACTCAATCTCTAACTTTATCTCATGTTGAACAGGAATACGATGACTGGAGGATTGCAGAGACAGTACATCACCTTGAAACTCCACAGTCATATTCAGGTAAGCCTGCACCTTTATTTGAAAAATTGGTGTCTGATAAAAATTGTTCTTCTACAGATCAAGCGACTGATGAACAGAGTAAGTCGACTGGTATTCTAACCAGTCGACCGAATCAAGATGCCCAGAACAAGTCGACTGCTGACATGGACCAGTCGACTGTACAGAAACTTCCAGACATAGAACTTAAGCAGTTGCCCGACCATTTGAAGCATGCATTTTTAGGCGAGAACCAGACGCTACCAGTGATAATTGCTGCGAACCTGAGTGCACAGGAAGAAGATAAGCTGCTAAGGGTGTTACGAGAACACAAGAATGCAATAGGATGGACCATTGCAGACATCAAGGGAATAAGTCCATCCAAATGCATGCATCGAATACTCCTTGAAAACAACGCAAAACCTAGCAGAGAGGCACAGAGAAGGCTCAACCCCAACATGAAGGAAGTGGTAAGATCAGAAATTTTGAAGCTACTGGATGTTGGCATCATCTATCCTATCTCAGATAGCAAATGGGTAAGTCCTATACATGTAGTTCCTAAGAAAAGTGGAGTTACAGTGGTAACAAATGAAGAGAATGAACTTATCCCAACAAGAGTAACCACAGGATGGAGGGTTTGCATTGATTATAGGAAACTGAACAATGAAACCAGAAAAGATCACTTCCCTCTTCCTTTTATTGATCAAATGTTAGAAAGATTAGCAGGATATAGTCATTATTGTTTCTTAGATGGTTATAGTGGCTATAATCAAATTGCTATTGATCCAGAAGATCAAGAAAAAACCACTTTTATATGTCCTTTTGGTACTTTTGCATACAGGAGGATGCCCTTTGGATTGTGCAATGCTCCAGCTACATTTCAAAGGTGCATGATGAGTATATTTTCAGACATGGTGGAAAGGTTCATCGAGGTATTTATGGATGACTTTAGTGTTTTTGGATCTTGTTTTGATGAATGCCTTAACCATTTGCAGCTTGTGCTTAAAAGATGTGAAGAATACAATTTAGTGCTGAATTGGGAAAAGTGCCATTTCATGGTACAACAAGGTATTGTGTTGGGACATGTGGTGTCCAAAAGGGGAATAGAGGTAGACAAGGCAAAAATTGATATAATATCAAAACTACCCCCTCCCACTACAGTTAAGGGTGTTAGGAGTTTTCTAGGACATGCAGGGTTCTATAGAAGATTCATAAAAGATTTCTCAAAAATCTCCAAACCCCTTTGTGACTTGTTGGCTAAGGATGTTGAGTTTGTATGGACAGGAGAGTGCACAAATGCTTTTAATACATTGAAAAATCTTCTCATTTCTGCACCTATTGTCATGGCACCAGATTGAAACCATCCTTTCGAGCTTATGTGTGATGCAAGTGATTATGCTTTAGGGGCTGTTCTAGGTCAACGAATCAATAAGAAACCTCATGTTATTTACTATGCTTCTCGAACTTTAAACGATGCACAGCTAAATTATTCCACTACTGAAAAAGAAATGTTAGCTGTTATTTTTGCTGTAGAGAAGTTTAGATCATATTTAATTGGTTCTAAAGTTATTGTTTTTACTGACCATGCTGCCTTGAGATATTTGTTTGCTAAAAAGGATGCTAAGCCTAGATTAATCAGATGGGTGCTGTTGCTTCAAGAATTCGATCTTGAGATTAGAGACAAGAAAGGAAGCGACAATGTTGTGGCAGATCACATGTCCAGATTACTGCACGAGGAAGAGAGAAATGTGCCCCCGCTGAATGAAAATTTCCCAGACGAACAACTATTTGAAATCAATGTGCAATCTCTCGGGGCAGTCGACTGGTCCTTAAACCAGTCGACTTGTCTCTCCGAACAGCTCCCATGGTTTGCTGATATTGTCAATTTTCTAACTGCTCATGTTTTCCCTCCAGGGATGACACATCAAGAAAGAAAAAGATTGGTGGCTCTGTGCAAACACTTTTATTGGGATGACCCTTATCTATTCAAATTCTGCCCTGATCAAATTATACGAAGATGTGTGGCAGACGAAGAACAAATGAGTATTCTACAACACTGCCACCAATATGCCTGTGGAGGACATTTTGGACCAAAAAGAACAGCACTCAAGGTATTACAATCTGGATTTTATTAGCCTAAAGTATTCAAAGATGCTTTTTCTTTTTGCAGGACTTGTGACAAGTGCCAAAGGACAGGGAACATCTCTTCTAGAAATCAAATGCCACTACAAAACATCCAAGTAATCGAGCTTTTCGATGTTTGGGGAATCGACTTCATGGGTCCATTTCCTAACTCATTTGGTTATTTATATATACTTGTTGGTGTGGATTATGTGTCTAAATGGGTCGAGGCTATCCCCTCACGAACTAATGATCACAAAGTTGTTGTCAAGTTTTTGCAGGAGAACATTTTCACTAGGTTTGGGACACCGCGCGCAATAATTAGTGATGGTGGGAGCCACTTCAATAATTTTCCATTTGCTTCTTTAATGAAGAAATATGGTATCACACATAGAATGGGCACCCCATATCATCCTCAAACTAGTGGGCAGGTGGAGATTAGCAATAGAGAAATCAAAAGCATTTTGGAAAAGACAGTCAACACAAGGAGGAAGGATTGGTCGTTGCGCTTGAACGATGCACTATGGGCCTATCGAACAGCATACAAAACACCCATTGGCATGTCACCATACCGCTTGGTGTTTGGAAAAGCCTGTCATTTGCCAGTGGAGTTGGAGCACAAAGCATATTGGGCCATCAAAAGGTTCAATTTTGACATGAAACAAGCAGGTGACAAAAGAAGACTCCAACTAAATGAGCTTGAAGAATTGAGGCACGATGCATATGAAAATGTCAAATTATACAAGGAAAGAACCAAGTTGTACCATGACAAACAGCTAGCAAGGAAGGAGTTTTATGAAGGGCAGAAGGTATTGATATACAACTCAAGATTGAGACTTTTTCCAGGCAAGCTTATGTCCAGATGGTATGGGCCATACACTGTCACAAAAGTCTTTCCACATGGAGCATTGGAAGTTCACAGCGAAGAAAAAAATCAAACATTCAAGGTGAACGGGCATAGGGCGAAGCCATACATAGAGATGAGGCTAGAACCGCAAGAGGAAGATGTGAATCTTCAAACCATTCCATACATCGCATGAACTCATCATGTCTAGCTGAAGACAGAAAACACAGCGCTTATTGGGAGGCAACCCAATTTTTCAGGGGAGTATTTACACTTTCCCTTTATTTTCCTTCAGTTATTTATTATTATCCTTATTTTTAGTTATTTTTATTTTTATTCTCCTTACTAGATGTGACATATGCCTATTTTTACATTTTCTTTCGAACATTGAGGACAATGTTCCATCTAAGTTTGGGGGTATTAGGGTTAGTTATATTTACCATCTTTTTGAATTTTTTTTTTTCTTTAGGATAAACAATTTCTTATAAAGTAAGAAGAAGGATACTTATTTACTTTAGGATTGTTGAGTTTCATAAATTCCCTACAAGATTATATGAGTCATGCAATTATACATAATAAACACATGTGATGCTTTTTCTGGTAATTATTCCCTTTAAATCTAGTCCTAAACAGAGTTTAAGTAAATAGAGTAATAGAGAAATAAAAATAAAAAAAAATTGAATAAAGTCAATCTACTCCAATGTTTTGAGTGCTTAGTAACTAGGGGTATTCATCACCAATGTTTACCTTTATGTCAAACGGCAACTCAAAATATGAGTATGCAAAGCACTTTAGAGTTTGTGACTTGTTGAGTAACCGGGTGGATACATCACAAATGTTTCGCATTCGCGTCAAAAGGCAAGTGACATCTTTAGAGAAGAGACTACTAAAATAAAAAAAAAAAAAAAAAAAAAAAAAAAAAAAAAAAAACTCTAGTTTGCTACTCGGTTTGTAGTAGAGAAAAGGGATAATCACAGACTGAGTAGTTGCATACTATAACTACATTAATCGCATGACAAATATGATTAAGTTTGGGGATTATGACTGAACAATTGCACTAGAGAAAGTGGGTATGTTTAATTTTACTTTGTCTGAAATTGTTTATACCTTTCTATGCTGATGTCCACATAATAAGAAATCTTGGTGGTTGAGTCCATTGTGATTATTATTCTCCCTATTCATAATTTTAGTTTACTTGAGGACAAACAAAAATATAAGTTTGGGGGTATTTGATGAACACAATATTATTCACTTTCTAGAGCAATAATCTTGTTATAACTAGACATTTAAAAGCTCTATATGTGGTATTTAACTCCTATTTTTCTCTTTTCCATAGGAAACAGCTTATAACAGAAAAACGAAGCAGATTTAGGACTTCAAGGATAATACACAGCAAACTGCAGAGAATCAGTCGACTGGTTCCCCAACACAGGCGACTGGACAAGAGAAGCTGATTTTCCACAACTCTCGACACAGTCGACTCACTCCCAAAAGACAGTCGACTGGTCTGAACAATTATGAAATCCTCAGGAGTCTCGACTCAGTCGACTGGTTCGAAGCTAAGTCGACTGGTCTGCGGCGGAGTAAACAGATAAGATATTCGAAGATTCACCCAAATCTAATTTCAAATCTATTTAAATCCAGATCTTAGGCAACGAATCAAATCTAGAGACTGGAAATTGGCAAAAGCACGTGGTGAACAGATAAGGAAGGAAAGAAGAAAAGAGAAAGACATAAATCATCAAATCAAGAAGATTTTTCCCTTAAAAAAAGGGGAAACCCTAATTCTCAGCGGTACTCTATAAATATCAGAAAAGATCATCTGTAGCGGGGCATCTATCTCTTGGACGCAACTTAATCTCAGAATTCCCAACGATCAAGTCATCAACCAGTGCTTCATTCCATCATCATCGAAGAAGGGGAAGAGGAGAACCAGTACTCGAAGGCAGTCGATTGTGTGACAGCCAGTCGACTCTATTGCCGGAATCCATTAGTTTATTTCTTCTCTCCTTATTCTGTGATGTTGATCATGTATTTGAACTTGTTAAGCAATAAAAGTATAATTATGTGGAACTAATTTCATAGTTGGGTAGATCGAAGCCGTAGTTATGTAGTGCTATGTTCTTTTGAATCCTTCTATTTTACTTATTGATTGAATCTAATTGAATTGATATAGATTGATAATAGTCAAACTTGTTCAGGAGTTATAAGTACAGTCGACTGAAGGTGAGAGCCAGTCGACTGCCATACAGAATCTGATATTATCAAGTTTGTGAGTTAGAAATCTGAATCTGTTATATGAGCATATTGAGACGATCCGTATCTCGTGCTCGTAACTTGTAACAAGGGAATCTTTAGGATTCTTGGTTCAATCAACTTAAAGGATCTAGATCTGATACCAATTTCTAGAACTTTAAGTGTTTGTTCGTTTCCACTGTGCTTATGCTTTTGTTAAGTATAACTTAGTAGATACCATGCTAAAATACTTAGGGGAAGAAACGAATTAGAGTAGATACCATGCCTAATTCTTGGCTGAGGGAAACAATACTTTAAGGAGTAGATACCATGCCCTTGAAGTGAACAAACATGAGTAATTAGAAGTAAATTCAGAAGGCAACTTAGCATTACTAACTATTGGTGGAGATCAACAACCCAACTATTCAAGAGATATTTGTGATTCAACACCTCTCATCTTAGTTTTAATCTTTTAGTTCTTTTAGAATATTACAACAACTCTTATTCATTTTTATTATTAGTTTTATTGATTAGTAAGTTGAAGTCTACAATCTCTGTGGGATCGACCCTTGCTATTACTACGATTCTATAAACGATTCGTGCACTTGCGAGGTTTTATAATTTGTGTCTAGTTAGTCTATTTATTTAGGTAGCTAGATTAGCACAACACTCAGCGACGGTGAGCTCCCCACCTAGCCGCTCGACCTCGCCCTCAAGAGCAGAGACCGGGGGTCATTTTCGTAGCTGCGCCAACTCGCGACACTTCGCCCTGGCCAGCGCCTTTACCTCCCCCAGTTCCAAAAATAAGTAAAAGCGCTTATCACGGCTCAGTGATAGCTCTCGCTTCGTCTTGACCAACTCTTTACGGAGGTACGAAACCTCCGTGATCGGACCGAACTTCACCTGAAAAGCAGAGATAAATCTGATGGGACAATACATGGAAACATCTACAACTAATCACACGCAAATCCGAGACTCAACACTTGGATAAACTTTGGCCAAACAAAATATTTTCATTCAAAACCGAGGAGAAAGTTTTACAAAAGCGGTGGCCAGTCTGCAGTTAGGCTTACAAAAAGAGACAAAACAACAAAAGACTAAAAGAGACAACCGAGTCAGGGGTCGACCTTTTTGTCGCTCGGGTCCGTCGACCCCCCGGTCTTGCCCTCGCCATCGCCCTCGCCTTCGCTCCCGCTCTCCTCCTCGGAGTCGTCCTCCTCCTCGCCCTCGGCCTTGGTCTCTCCTGGGCCCTCGACACCTTCCGTCTCTCCCTCGGGGTCGAGCAGCCCCTCGGGAACCTCCTCCTCCCCTTCCACGGGGTCGTAAAAACGGTAGGAGGACGTGTCGAAGCCCGGGTTCTTGGCGGCTACGTGGAGCAAGGCTCGACCGTAGGCATCCTCCATGTTCTGGAGCATGTGTTGCGTGGCCTCCTCCTGCACGGCCTCCTCCTGCACGGCCTTCTTCACCTTCTTCACCTTCTTCTGGTGTTTGGCCATGATCTTCTCAGCCCTCTTCCGAGCCTTCTCCGCTTTCGACCGAGCATTGGCCAGCTCCTCCTTCAGCTCGGCAACCTCCTTCTCCGAAGCCTCAAGCTTGGCCGTCGCGTCCTTCGACAGCTGAATGGCGTCGGCCAGCTGCTTCTCCAATCCCGCCACTTCAGCGGCCCTCTTTGTCGAGAGAAGCTGCTCGGCATCAAGCTGCTTTGCGACCTTGACGCGCTCCACCCTCTCCCGCTCGTATTCCTGTTCCTTGCTCGCGAACCTCTCGAGCAGGAAGTTGAAGTGGCAGAGGGTCAGAAAAAAGAACGGCACATCAGAACCCGAACCCAAGAACTTAGAAAAATTCTAAGAAAGAAATTTGGATGGGGGAGAGCTCGGCCTACTTACCGACATGGTATTCCGAGCAATCTGCATCGCGGCGTCCTCTGCTAGCCCGGCCTTTAGGGTCGCTCGGTCCTTTGGGGTCGGCAGATGCCTCACCGCCTCCATGCAGATGTTGCCGTCACCCAAGAAGCCGTCGACGTTCATCACCTACCAGTCGGGGACGAAGATCTGCTTATGATGCTCGGTCAAAATCGTCTCCGCCTCGGCAGTGAGGGGAGGAACTTGGAGGGACAGCACCTCCTTCACGCCGAACGCACCGCTCGACGAACCGGGAGCATCCCCCTTCGGGGTCGGTGTCGGCGCACCCGAGGCAGGAGGGTCGAGGACCATGACTTCCCCTTGCTCGAGGACCATGACCTTCGGCTGGTCGGCGACCTTCGCGACCGAAGGCTTCTTCGAGGCTCGGCCATCCTGAGGCCCTGCCGAAGGCCTCTTCTTCTTCGCCTCCTGCTCCGACCGGCCCTTCGCCATCAGAGCTTTGTATTCCAGCTTCATCGTCTCTGCACAAGCCGAATGAAAAAACTTAGAAAAATTTTCATGAACTTTAAGCAAAGAGTATAAATACCAGAAGCATACTAGGGTCGATCGGACTGAGACCCCCTCGGAACAGATCCTCCTCGGAAATATCTTTCCAGCTTAACGCTGGCAGGGCGAGGAGCTTCTTCTGGACCTCCGTCTCCTCGTCACTCAGCACCGTCTCCTTCTTGGTTCGCTTGGGCAGACCATCCTTCACCCAAACCGTCGGTATCACCCACGGCACAGGGGCCCGGATGAGGAAGTACTTCTCCTTCCAATGTTTGATCGAGTCCGGATTCTCGATCAGCTTCACGCCCATCCGGGGCGAAAGATAGAACCTTTGTTCGTCTCGCCTTGGCTGACAAGGTCGGTAGAGGCTCCGAAAGAGGAACATACTCGGCTTGGCACCAACCTCTTGGCATCGGAGGACGAATGCCATGACGTGCCTCCATGTGTTCGGCATCAGCTGGGCGGGGCTCAAACCGTACCATGTCAAGACATCAACAACGAACGGGTGGAGGGGAAAACGAAGTCCGGCAATGAGGGAGTCGACCGGAAAGACGCACACGTCTGACGAAGACTTCGTATTGGCCCGGAAACCCGGCCCGGGGAGGAGCAGTCCGTAGTCGGCAGGGATCCGGAAACCCTCTCGGATCAGGTGAAGATCGGCCTCGGTAAGAGACGAGATGGTATGGTCCACCTCGGACAGCTCTCTCGGTTCATTCTCCTCCAGTAACTTAGTCGTGCCTTGGGTCACTCTCTCCAAGGTGTCCTCGGCATAGTCCCGTACACCTCCCACGCTCGATAGAACAATGGGCTGCCGACCGAACGCTCCCGCTGTCTTCGGCGTCTCAACGATAGTGACCACGGCTTTACCCTTATGGGACGCCACCGCGACCTCCTTAGGTGGCTCGGCTACTTCGCCCTCTCTATCCGGACGGACGACGTGCTGATCGGTCGGCTCCACCACCTCCTTCCTTTTACCCCCTCGGCCAATGGCTTGCTCCGAGGTGGGGGCCTCATCCGTAATCCTAACCATTTTTCTAAAAGAGAAGGGAAAGAGACTGACCTTGAAGTGATAGGTACGGTCGGAAAGTTCACCGGAAACAAGAAACGCCTTGCCGCATCAGCTAGCACCACCACCAAGGAGCTAAAAACTTCGAAGGCAAAAAGTAAGAACTGAAGAGAGAGAGTAAAAGTAAAAAATGAGACTTGGTCTGAGGGGGGGGTTGAAGATTTATAGTAAAAAGGAACGTCCCTTGGACTTCCAAACGAAAAAGTGCGACTCTTGGGCCGCTCTCGAAACGTCGCGAAGGCCCAACACAACTGTCTTCTTCGCCAAGTCAACTAGCTCGGTATAACGGGACCGGGAGCCGACCCATCTGCCATCCGACCACGCCAGCAAAGAGACCGGTCGGCTACCGAGCAAGTACCAATCCGAGCTGGCAAACGGAGAAATCTCCGTTTCTCCTCAAACTTCGCGTAAAATCTCAATCAGACGGCCTAGATCTCGCCAAGAACACTAGACGACAAGATAGTGTTTTCTCGAGAAATGTGCCCGTCTCGAGATGCGCGATGCCATCCAACGATACAAATTGCGTCAAGTCGCTTGGATGGCCTACACTTCCTCCATACCCCACCTCTGTTGAAGAAACCACAAAAAAGTTTAATTCAAAGTTTTAAGGCACCGCCTTCGGCGTGCCCCCCCAGGCCCCATGTCTCGGTCGGTATTCCGCCAACCCACGGGGCCCGGTCAAAAACAGATCGGCACACCCCCCATCTCTAACTCCTTCGGGCCGACAACCATCGGAAGCCGTCGGCCCGGAAGGAAGACAGAGATGGGAAGAGGCTCATCATTCCGAAGCTGCTGCAGTCCCTCGGTTCCGGACTAGGGTCATCACCTCTTCTACCATGATCTTCCCCGACCCTGACACCCACGTTAGAGCCCTCAGAATCGGGTGAAGATCTTGGTGGAAGAATGACCACCCTTCCTACCGAAACAGATCGTCCCCTTCAGATCTGGACTTCGGCGGTCAACCCTTCTGCCGAGATCTCCCCCAACCCTGACACCTCTACCCAGGCCTTCAGAGTCGGGAGAAGATCTAGGCGTAAGAACGACCCCCACGTCCTTCCGAAACACACGGTACCTCGGATCTGAACATGGTCCCTCGGACCCGGACTTCGGTGGTCTACCCTTCGGCCCAAATCTCCCCTGACCCTGACACCTCCATCCGGGCCGTCAGAGTCAGGAGAAGATTTGGGCGGGAGAACGACCACCAGTCATTCCGAAGCAAACCCTCCCCTCGGACCGGACTTGGGTCATCACCTCTCCTACCGTGATCCTCCGATTCTAACACCCACGCCGGGGCCGTCAGAATCGGGAGAAGATCACGGTAGAAGAACGACCACCCGTCCAACCGAGGCTCGTCCCACAAATCTGGACTCTAGTCATCACCCCTTCTACCAGGATCACCCCCGATCTTGACACCCGAATCGGGCCGGTCAAAATCGGGTGATGATCATGGTGGAAGGGTGACCACCCGTTCTTCCGATGTAGCTCACCCCTCGGCTTCGGACATGGATCATCACCTCTTCCACCATGATCTCCCCCGACCCTAACACCCACGTTGGAGCAGTCAGAGTCAGGAGAAGACCATGGTGGAAGAACGACCACCCGTCCTTCCGAAGTAACTCGCCCCTCGGGTCCGGACTACGGTCGTCACCACTACTGCCTTATTCTCTCCCGCTTCTGACATCCCCTTTCGAGCCGTGAGGAACGGGAGAAGAACAAGGCAACAGAGTGACCACCCGTCCTTCCGAAGTAACTCATCCCTCGGGTCCGAACTATGGTCGTCACCACTACTGCCTCGTTCCCTTCCGCTCCTGACATCCACTTTGGGGCCGTCAGGAACGGGAGAAGAAAAAGGCAAAAGAGCAACCACCCCTTCGGACCTCGAAAGAGAAGTTACCCAAGGTCAATACCTCCGAGGTTTGAAACTCTACATTGTTGCGATTGAAATGACAAAGGGAGTGGGGTACTTATAAGCTCTCCTCCAAGGTCTGGCCATTATGACCCTCGGAAGTTGAAACGTCACGCATTAATTGAAGGAGTTATCCTTAATGACCTGGGGAAGGTGGAACGCCGCGCAAACCCCGGAGCACCATTAATGCCCTTGGGAACAGGATCGTCTCGAGACAGGTTGCACCACGTCGCTCGACCTGCCGAGACCCCACGCCTTCGGTCGGTTACCGAGCAAGTGCCTTTCCGACCCTGCAAACGAAGAAAACTCACTTTCTCCTCAACTTTCGCGCATGATCTCGATCAGACGGCCCAGATCTTGCCAAGGACACTAAACGACAAGATAGTGTTTTCTTGAAGAATGTGCCCATCTTGAGATACGCGCCATCATCCAACGGCTCAGATCGCACCACGTCGCTCGACCTGCCGAGACCCCACGCCTTCGGTCGGCTACCGAGCAAGTGCCTTTCCGACCCTGCAAACAGAGAAAACTCACTTTCTCCTCAACTTTCGCGCATGATCTCGATCAGATGGCCCAGATCTTGCCGAGGACACTAGACGACAAGATAGTGTTTTCTTGAGAAATGTGCCCGTCTTGGGATACACGCCATCATTCAACGGCTCAGATTGCACCACGTCGCTCGACCCGCCGAGACCCCATGCCCTCGGTCGGTTGCCGAGCAAGTGCCTTTCCGAGCTCGCAAACGGAGAAAAAAGTATCCGAGCGATAACTACCGTTGGATCACTCAGAAATTCGTACTTCCAATGATGAGCGGCTCAGATTACGCCACGTGCGCTAAAAGACAAGATAGTATTTTCTTGGGATTCACACCATCATCCGACGGCTCAGGTTGCGCCACGTCGCTCGGCCTGCCGAGACCCCATGTCTCCGGTCGGATACCGAGCAAGTGCCTCTCCGAGCTCGCAAACGGAGAAAAAGACTTCCGAACAATGACAGCCGATGGATCTCTCAGAAATCCGCGCTCGCCCATGATCAACGGCCCGGATCGAGCCACGTCATAAATCGGTATTTAAAATCATTTCTTATTTATTTAAATCGTTTTATTTATTTAAAAATTGCAAAAAAATTGCTAAAAATTCGGGGAAATTAACTAGAAATTCTGGAAAATAATTAAAAATTTGGGGGTATATTTTTGAGCCCCCGAACGAACAATTATTGCCTAGAAAGTACTGTTAAGGCCCCCGAACGATTAGTAAACACATCGCAAAATTAAATAAATAGTCCAAAAAAATAAATAAAAGCCGTCAAATACTCGATATGGCTAGAGAACAGCACATAGCATCAAAAATTACCTCACTACCCCCTTCAAGATTCAAAATCCTCCACCTGGACTCCGATACAACTCCACTAGCCACTAAAACAGTTAAACTACTCCTCAAAGGCTGATCACGCTCAGTCTTTAGGAGTGGGGGGCTCGTGATATGGCTAAAAATGGGGTTAAATCGGAACCGTCCAGATTGGGCGTGAATCTCGAAGCTCGGGGGTAAAATGGTAATTTCATATACAAGCGGATCCAAAGCGGGTACCGGATCTCCTTCTCACAGATCCAATAACCCACGAACGGGTCCACTCCAATTGGGTACGGGTCCCGACCCGAAGCGAACCCAGACCAACAGGAGACAAATTAGGGCCACTGATTTGACCAAGTCAACGGGCCTGATTTGCTCTCATCGGGAATCAAGGGGTTAGTTTCCTAAACAGACTGTGAGGACTTTTCTCCTAGCAGTTACACTAGGAACCAGGCCTCTAATCACTCCCTGGCGACTATAAATACCTCTCCTCTGCCACTGTGACCAGGTTAATCACTTTTTTACCACCATAAGTTCTTTCTTTAATCACGACTAGTTACTGACAAGAGCGTCGGAGGGTGCATCGCCGGAATCAACCCCGGTGTCTCGCACTTCATTGCAGGTCGCGGCAGGAGCAAGAAGGCTTGGATCAGCTGTTTAGGTTTTCTCGAGCTCACAAATCTTATCTGTTTACCCCTACACCGAAATCAGCGGTAACAACTATGTATGTGTTTTTCTGATCAGTCGCCTGATATACTTATAAGTCGACTGATACATGCTTTAAAGATACATTTTTATCTGTATGCATGATGTGTTTTTAACAGGGGGAGCATATCTTTACTATGCTTGTATATTATCTGTTATTATCAGCTATTGTGTTGTCATCATCAAAAAGGGGGAGAATGTTGATTCTTGATTTTGATGATCACAACACATTGCAACATGTGTCTATGTTATACAGCTAACATTGCAGGTTGCACATACTAAAGATTATTTCAGCTGAACAAATGAACAAGCTCAAAGGCTACAGACAAAGACTCACTCAAGACAAGATTCAAGACAAGACTCAAGACAAGACTCAAGACTCAAATCAAGACTCAAGACCTCAAGCTCAAATATGTCAAGTTGTTATGTCTTGTAAAACATTGTATTTTACTTTTGTTGAGTCTTAGTCTGATTGTAAAGCCTTGTCACACACACATACACTCACAATTTCATAATGTGTGTTTTTCAAACACCCCAAAAGAGTCAAAACAGTTTGAAGTAATTTAACTGTTAAGTACCAGTCGACTGATACCTCTGGCAGTCGACTGACAGTACAAAACTGTTTAAATTTATTCAAACTCTGACCAGTCGACTCATATGGCAACCCAGTCGACTGTTCGAGTGCTTTTGACTGTTTTCTGTTTTCAAAATCAATTTTTCAAAATCAAAAGCTAAAGATCCGTTGGTTGACAGTTGGAATAACTATCTCCCAACGTCCAGGAGATCAAACTCTATAAATAGAGTTCAGATCTCACTGAAAAGATCTTACAACAATTTTTTGAGATCCGAGCACTCTTTGAGAAAATTCTAAGTGAAAAATTTGAGAAAAAGCTTTCAAGTTCAAATTCTTTGGTTCTCTACACTCAGTCCAGTATAGCAACGATTTCGCTCTGGACTGGGTATAGAAGTCGACCTTGTTTTTAGCCACGTGCAACAATACAATACACCAACAAGGCTATAGGTTGACTGTAAAGTTTTTCTTGTTTCTTTTGCTCTCGGTTGGAGAGTGGTTTAGACTCTAGGTTGTAGAGTCAGTTTGTTTCACTCTTGGTAGTAGAGTGGGTCTGCTTTCTCTGGTTGAGAGAAAGGACTACGGGTTAGACAAGGTTGTTGTCTTAACGCCGTAGGGTATTCTTGTAAACTTTTTCAAGAATAGTGGAAATCTCAAGTGGGTTGCTTGGGGACTAGACGTAGGTCGGGAGGACCGAACCAGGATATATCTTGTGTACTCTGTGATTGGTTGTCTTGATTTTGCATTTACTTTTGTTTTCTTAAGTTGTGTAAAAATTGTCTGGACAGTCGACTCCTTGCACTATCAGTCGACTGGTCAGTCTCTTATAAGTTGTATTTTTTGTGTCTTCAGTCGCCTGTCTCATCTATAAGTCGACTGCACAGAGTTACTGTTTTTGCTTTATTTTGGTCATATCAGTCGACTGGTTCACAACCAAGTCGACTGCACCGAAGAAAATTTCCGCAGTTTTTTATTAACACTATTCACCCCCCCTATAGTGTTTGTTGTCTCGCCTACAGGATCCAACATATATACACTATTATTATAATATATATTATTTTTTCATATATACTATTTTATATATACTATTATAATAATCTATTATTATTATAATATATATTATTATTATTATGTATTACTATTATTTATTATTATATATATTATTATATAATTTATTTTTTTTGTAATAAATTACTTAATATATAATTATAAGAGATTATTATTACATATATATTATTATAATTATTATGTTATTATATATATGTATATAATTAAATATGTTTATTATAATAAATTATTTCATATTATTATATAATATACAATTATTATAATATATTACTATTTTATGTATACTATTTTATATATACTAATATTATATTAAATTATTAATATATATATTATTATTTTATATATACTATTATTATGTTATTTTATTATTATATATACTATTATTATATTTTATTATTATATATTATATTATATTATTATTATATATATATATTATATTATATTATTATTTTGTATATACTATTTTATATATAATATTATTTCATATATACTATTTTATATATACTATTATAATAATCTATTATTATTATAATATATATTATTATTATTATATATTACTATTATATATTATTATATAATTTATTATTATTATAATAAATTGTTTAATATATAATTTGAATATATTATTATTACATATATATTATTATAATTATTATATATTATTATATATATGTATATTATTAAATATGTTTATTATAATAAAATATTTTATATTATTATATATCAGTATGTATGTATATGTATACAACATGTATGTATCGGCGTATATATACTATATACAGTATATACATATATTCAAACCTATACATACATAATACTCACATTTTCAAAAAACTGTTTTCATAAAAAAATATTACCAAACAGCTTTTACACTCTCATTTTCAGAAAACTGTTTTCAGAAACTCTTTTCAAAAAACTGTTTTCAGAAAACTGTTTTCAAAACAACAAACCAAACACAACTGTAGTTTTTAACACTGCAAAGGTAAAAAACACTCTTGTTTCATTGTAAATGTTTCCTATTTACTTAATTTTTTGTACATCAAATCAGAAAATTAATTTCCATCGGATCAGCTTCTTCTCTTCTTGATCTTTTAAACTTCTAACTTATACGTATAGATTAGACAAGAACCTATTCTTGCATAATTTTTGGATTTATCATTTACGAGCATTATGTTTGATACCTACTGTAGGTTGTTTCACAAAAGGCTCCTTCTGGTCAACTGCATGAACATAAAATCAACACACTAGCATCATCTGCTTGGGAATGGTATAGGAGATAGTCGGAACTTCAGCTAATTATTCATTCACTCCGCCGGGCCTATTGGAACAGATAAATACCACCAAGGACAAGAGTGACTATTTTTGGTATACCATTAGGTACGTTTCTTACAGATTTCCAATTATCTGCATTTGCTAACAACATTATAATTGTCTATTAATCTTATTTCATCATTGTCAATTTTAACTCATTACAATTTTGCCTGTATCAATGTGGAAGAAGACCTGAAAGAAGTGTTCATTCATGTGTCTAGTCTGGGGCATGCTGCACTACTCTTCATAAACAAAGCATTTGTAGGTTTGAAATCATATGTTAAACTACCCCTTCCCATACTTATATGACAAGGTACGACTAGCATTGAATAGTTAGGTACATGTTATCTTTTCAGCTCATCATGCAAAACTGATGTTTATCTTTTATTCTTTGAGGCTATGTGGATATCATTTTATGCATAAGTACCGAAACTAGTTATTTTAATGACCAAATTTCCATGTCATAGAATGCTTTCAAGGTCAAGATATGGCATTTGCAATTTAGAAGAAACCTTATTGTTTAAGGTTCTTTGGGATGAGTGTATCATTTATATCACAGTAAGTATAGTTGTGCATATATTATGCCAATCCTACTTTAGATGCTCATAGAATAATATAAACAAAGAAGGATCCTCCTCTAACGCCTTTCCTCTCTCCGTAACCTATAATCATGAAAGAAGGGAATGATGCTTAAAGATGGAAATTATATATCGTCCACAATTTTAATCCCACTACAATTCATATGAGACTGTTTGTAACATTGACACTAGCAATTGGCGAACCATTATTTGATAATGAATGAAAATGAGAATTAAAAGTGGCACCCATTTTAAACTTGATAATTTTTTTAGTAAAACAATAGAGGCGTGCATTTGTTAAAATAAAGAAACTAAAGTCAGCTACTCTTGATTAAGCATATTAGTCACATTCTAAAATGCTGTTTTTTTTTAAACACTGATTAATTTTTTGAGGGATCCTTATTTGCTTTTGAGATTACAAGTTTGCAGCCCAGCACTATACCGGTTCATTCGTATGGTTGTTTCTTTGCAGTTGCTTCAGTTTTTCACACTAGGAAAGGCTGTTATTAAACTCCTGAACATTGTTGATACACTAATTCCATATGTCAAATAACTGTTTGCTTAGTCAGTTTCCAGCAGGCATTTCTTATTTCATATATAACTTTTACCAATATCTGTTTGGCTAGAATGAAAGGCAAGATGACATGAGTGCTTTTGAGTTAGCACTTAGGTGGATTTCTTTTCTTGTGTATTACCTTTTCTCTATTCTTGTCTGTAATCATGGTTTTCAGGTTCTCCGTCATGGAGACTGGAGACTTCTCTTTCTAGTAATAATGGGAAGTGAGGAAAGTTTTGTTCGTGACCATATTCTTATTGAGTAGTAGAAGTTACAGAAAGACAGTCATTGGTTAGGAGGCCAATCTGATACCAGTAGTTAATGATTCTATCTAACCAGTAGACCAGCTGGAGTCCAGAAAATTAGCAAGGCAACAAGGACCAAGGAACCTTAAACCACACTGTCTTAGTCAGTTTTCCACCTTGATCAGTGTATATGAGTTCAACATGATTTTTATCTGACTGACCCATCTTTTTTTTCTTGTTTTCATGATACAAATTCATAATTATGTTTCTTCATTTCTCCAATTTTATGCTGAAGTTCTTCTTTGTAGATGATACTTGTTCTTCTATATTAATTACACTTGAAGTAGAGGGTTTCTCTTTTGGAATTACTTAATTAAAGTAGAGATCGGTAAGGTGGACTCATGATAAGGAATCATCTTTAAGGCATGGTGTCAGCCATAGGTTCAAGTACAATTTCATGATCAGCTTTGAGCCTTAGAACTTATTAGATGTATCTTTCAATCAGCAACCAAAGGCATATTAGCTCTTCAGTCCAGTCCAAATTGAGTTTTTTTTTCGAATAGTGTTTACTTTATTTTTTGTTGCTGAGAACAATTTGTCCTGGTCCAGCTGGCTTAATCTCTCTGTTTAGCTGATAATCCTCCTTCATATAGTTTGGGTCATTTGTTACTATTTAGTCAATTTATTAGTGATCTTTTGCTGATACCATAAAGCTTCGACTTTCACGACTTTGATTATGATTATTCTTCTGGAATTTGATATTGGTAGTTCAGCAGTTAGTCATTTTTAGCCTGCAGCTTCATTTGCCCCTTGTGAAAATAATGTAATCCAATTTTGAATATGAAACAGACATCACACCATATCCATTAATTTTAGACACGACTTTATCTCAAGTAGTGTAATCATTGTAGGTATATTGATTTATTTCAAAAAATTATTAATGCAAAGGTCGCATTCAGCTGGAAATGTTGACATTCCTAAATTTGTTAGAAAATCACTCCTTTTATTTAGCAAAGATAATCAGTTGATCCTATCATCTTCTGCATTTGGTTGGCTTTTGTATTTGAACTCCTAGTTATTTCTGTGCAATTGTCGTTTTTTATATATTGCAGCCCTTGGTCTGATGCCCCTTATAAAGATGCAGCTGAGAAGAATGTTTTAGGAGGATTATCTCTTGAAGGATTCCTATCTAAGGTATGTGGTAATATAATTTTTTAAAATTTATTTTCACCCCTTACAGAGTTATCGATTGTAAACTTATGATGTCTATGAAGTAATCAGAAACTTTAGACTGTCGGATTATTAGCTTCTTTTTAAAGTAGGTTGACTTTTTCAGCCAGCGTGCATAGATTTATAACCTAATTTTTCATAGTAACTGTATCGGTGCGGTCGTCCATGCTTTGGTTAAGATTGATTCCTATACTAAGTTTCATGAATTCACCTTAATTTGGAGGAGTACCCATGTACCTGGACGTCAACTTAGAGTTCCTACTAACCATATTTCAGAAATGGTTTGGTTATGGTCTCCCCTGTGTGCATGGACAATATTGTTTCATACCTTATTCTTTGAACTTTCATGTCATTGTGTCTGTAGGTCATGTGCTAACTTAAGTTTCAATATATGGCTTTCAAGTTTCAATATATATATGATGTATGATGTCAGCTAATCTTGGACAATAAGAAGATATATTCAAAATAAGAAGTACTACCGTGAATGAAGAATTAATGGCAAGTTTTTGCTAATCTTAAATCCCTAAAAAATAAAAATTGCATTAACTAATTTCCCTCTCATGATTTATCTGTGAGTTGTACCTCCTCTGATGATACACAACATACATATGTTTTGAGATTTATGAGCTTTTTCCATTAAAATTTGTAGTATTGTCACTGCTTGCTACCATATCTCTGTTTCTATTTGGATATGTTTGCATAATTTTTATTTTAAATAATCTTTCTTATGTGTCTAAATAAGTAATCTCAAAATTGAACTTGCTATCTCTTTGCAATCACCCGATCCTTTTGCACATTATTTCCATTTTACTTGAAGGGATTTCACAAAGTGCCCTTAATAGATGTATACTGCTTTCTGGAGAGTATATCAACATACTAATTACTATATATGAACAACTACATTTCTTATAGATCCATCAAAGGGAAGATGATGTTCAAAGAACTATGATGCTCAGTAAATTTTGTGAAGAAAAGCTAAGAAGAGTGGAATTGCTTGCAGCTGATCGATGTCTTCTGATGGATATATCATGGAGAAATATTTTACACTTTCTTACTCTTTGTATAAGATTTTTTACTTGTTGTATGGATTACTGTAATTTATTATGGATTTTGTATATAATCCTCCATTAAAAAATTGTATTAATTTTTTTTTAATTTTTTAATTTTTTAATTTAAAAAAAATTACACCTACCCCGGCGTTTTTGAAACACCCCGGCGTTTTTGAAACACCGGGGAATCTTTTTACCAATTTTAAAATAATACATTAAAAAAGTTTCAAACAAAATGTCCCGGCATTTTGCAAAATGCCGGGGTATACTAAACCTACACCGGCGTTTTCTAAAGCGCTGGGGTAGACTGCCAAACAATTCCCGGCACGCACTTCTCCGGCGCTTGTTGTGGCGTTTCTCCAAATGTCGGTAGGCAATTCCCCAACGTTTATAAGCGCCAGGGAAACCCAAAATAAATGCCGGGGAATACCTTGTCATTTGTAGTGGGTCCCCACATTTCAACTTGGGAGTGGGTGGGGGGCTGAGTGGAGTGGTACTGGAAGTTGTGGTGGTAGTGGTAGTGGCCAGTGGGGGAAGGAAGTAAGAAAAGGTTTTTGATTATGGAAACAGTAGGCTCCACATCAATTTGGCAGTTGAAATACATTTGGAAAGGATTGATTGAGATGTTTGCATATGGGAGCTTTTGACATGTTTGCAAGTAAACCCTTTAGTTGAGATAGATGCTCCTTTCTCTCTGTGTTTAATAGTAGCGTTCCAAAGGTGATAATAGTGATCGGGGAAATGAAAAGCATCTTCTTGTATCATTAAACTACTCACTGTTTCTCCAAAGCTTGTTTATGCTTGTTTGGACTTGTTTCGGTATTCACATTAAATTAACTAGTAATTTACATTTGCAATACATGTCTTAATAAATATGTATTTTTTAAAGTAAAAATTCAAACGTAGTCTAAGTTTAAACCTAAGACCTCCTTTATAATAGTTATTCACGTATATTGCCTGAGTTGATAGATTTACAAATAACACTAAGACTTTCTCCCATTATAACTAGTATAGTAAAATGTACGAGTGATGCACGTCTAAAAAAAGTAAAGTCATCAAATCAAATAAATATATATTAAATAAGAAAAAAATAGTTTATATTTGAATGTTTTGATTTGGGCTACACGTGCGGTGCACATTTATATTTGTCGGATATAGTTTGAACATGTTATATGTGTTTATATAGTTACAACGTTAGAGTTTGTTTGTTACAAACTCTAACTCTCCCATTAAAATAGTAGAGATATTACAGATTTACACGTGCGATGCATGTTTTAATAAATATATTTTTTTTAAAGTGAAAATTTAGAAGTAGCCTAAGTTTAAACCTAAGACATCTTTTATAATAATTATATACATGCGTTGCATGCATTGATAGTTCACAAATGACACTAAAGTCTTCTCCTATTATAATATTAGAGATGGTATAAAGTGGTTATTCTTCCAACTTTTTTTCTTTTTTCCCAACTTTCTTTTCTGGAAGACTATTTTATTGATGGAATTTATTTCGTATTACACATGTTATTTCTGAAGTGTGTGGACAGATGTTCTTATTTTTTCTCTTACTGGAGAAGAAATAGTAATAAACAAAGTATAACATAGTTAGCATCACTCTTCCATGAATGTTACCAGACCTGCGCAAAAGTTGTTAAATTAGTATTCCGGGTAGTACTAGTCTATTGTTTCATTGTCTATAGTCTATTGTTTGAAACAATCCCAAGTTTAGGTAGATGAGAAATCTTAACCAACCCTCCATCTTGTATGGGGATTTGATTTCTATTTCAGCATATAGGGCACATCTTTTGGGTGTTCTAACATCATATGAAATTCCTCAATTCTCTGCGTTCTTTAGAAAAAAACGAGAATCTCACATCTGTATAAGCAATTCATTGTCATATGGGTTGATTATGATTACCCGCAAGCTTAGTTCTCAAAAGACCGAGGAGAACTATAATTTTGAATTTTCACAAGTTTCTTTGAGTTGAGCACAGCACGAAAGCTATAATTTACACAATTTTTCCTTAAAAAACTAACACTCCAAATATTTTCGCAATTCCTCAAACTTTATTCTTCCAATAGTTGCAACTTATTGAACGACTTTGACATCTTTAGTAAAGAAACAAAAAGGAAAGAAAGAAGGCTTACCAAATATTGGCTTCAAACACCTTTTATCGAAGGTTTTTAGTGGCTTTATTAAATTATATACACCTCACGTCAAGTTGTTTATTTAGTTAAACCACACTAATACTTTTTCTTCTCGTCTTACTTTCGGTTTTTTTTATTTTTATTTTTTATTTTTTATTTTTATTTTTATTTTTATTTTTATTTTTATTTTTTTTGCCTTTTGGGTGGAACATCTCTTAGATTTTTCAGTTGAAACAGAACAAAATGCAAGATTGTGCTTATGCTTAGGGGAGATTTTTTGGTGTGATCCTAAACTGACCCTCGAAACAGGCACTTGTATTGGGTACAAGAAGTTCAACTAACCACATTCCTTTCCCATTCCCCTTTTCCTTTATTAGGAGTATATTTATTTCTTTTGGGAGTGAAGTGACGGAGAACAAAAATGTTGGAGGTAAAGAATAACATTTTTCTAAACCATCCAAATTGGAAGAAAAGTCTGAATATGAGGAGAAGAAAAAACCAGTGTCCTAACTCAGCTAGTGAAGTGGTGAGATTGATATAGAAGGTTTCATGTTCAAGACCAAATAACAATCTCTACTGGAAAAAATAGGTATATTTCTCTAAATACATTCATTCTAGGACTAGTTAATCTCTACTACTATAATGGGAGAAGGTCTTAGTGTAATTTGTCCATATCCCAACCTGTGCAACTAGGGATGGCATTCGGGCCATTCGGGCCGGGCCGGGCCGGGTTTGACCGGGTTTTGACCGGTCCCGGGCCACCCGGGCCGGGCTCCTCCATTACGCGGGCCGGGGCGGGCCGGGCTCAAGGTAAGAAACCTTGGCCCGGACCTGGCCCCCGGCCCCTAGTGTGGGGGCCGGACCGGGCCGGGCCCGTGTATGAGGATTTTTTTTTTTTTTGGTAAAGTATTATTAAAGATCAAGTTTATGGATTTGTAATTTTATAACAATTGCAAAGAATAAAATTTCGTAAATAATTGAAGTACATGATTTAATAAATTTGAACTTCTTGAATAAAATTAAGTACATGAATAAAATTCATACAACTTTGTCTATTTAGATCAAATTACAAATCAATGGAATTACTTGAATTTAAAGATCAAGATGGCCTCTACTTAGATTGAAGAGAAGGCATTGGACTATTATCGTGGACATATTTTAAGTCCTACACTCTTATCATTTTGTGAAGGGACAAAATTGAAAAAATTGTGTACTTAGATTGAAGAGAAGGCATTGTACTATTATCGTGGACATATTTTAAGTCCTACACTCTAATCATTTTGTAAAGGGACAAAATTGAAAAAATTGTGTACTTCCGAAATAGTCCCTCTTGTTCCGATGGTTGTGGTTCTACATGATCTTCTATTTCTATAGGATTTGAGTGTGTTTCATTCAAATTGGAAAAACTATCATAATTAATAAATGTTTCTTCACTATCTATATATTGGTTAGGAATGGAAGGAATGTGATGACTAGTAGATTCTTGACTACTATGTCTACCACCACCGCGTGATCGATTAGAGGCCATTTAACTATGAAAAACTAGTGTATGTAAAAATTATATAGAAAACAACAACAAAATGTATGACAACTAGTAATTAAAAACAAACAACAACTAAATGAGTGAGTAATTAAAAACAAACAACAACAAATTTGTCTAATTTAAATTTTTTTTTAAAATTTTCTGGAAAAAATTTAAAAAAAAAAAAAAATCAGCCAACGGCCGGGCCGGTTCAACCGGTCCCGGGCCTCGAGCGGGCCGGGCCTAACTGGGCTTTTGTTGCAAAATTGGGGACCGGACCTGAACCGGCTGGGTGGGGGCCGGTTCAGGGGCCAGCCCGGATTGGAGGGGGCCGGGCCGGGCCGGGCCGGTCCCGGCCCTAATGCCATCCCTATGTGCAACGCACGTGCTGATATATATATTTTTTTGCCCTTTTCATTCCCCCTATTTTTTCCATGTGCATAGCACGTGTATAATACTAGTTGTTACCGCTGATTTCGGTGTGGGGGTAAACAGATAGAATTTGTGAGTCCAAGAAAAACCTGAACAGTTGACTCAAGCCTTCTTGCTCCTGCCGCAACCTGTAAGGAAGTGCGAGACACCGGGGTTGATTCCGGCGACGCACCCTCCGACGCTCTTGTCAGTAATCAGAAGAGATTAAGAAAGAGCTTAAAGTGGTGAAAAAGTGATTAACCTGGTCACAGTGGCAGAGGGGAAGTATTTATAGTCGCCAGGGGAGTGATTAGAGGCCTGGTTCCTTGTATAACTGCTAGGAAAAAAATCCTCACAGTCTGTTTAGGAAACTAACCCCTTGATTCCCGGTGAGAGCAAATCAAGCCCGTTGACTTGGTCAAATCAGTGGCCCTGATTTGTCTCTTGCTGGTCTGGGCTCGCTTCGGGTCGGGACCCATGCCCAACTGGAGCAGACCCGTTCGTGGGTTATTGGGTCTGTGAGGAGGAGACCCAGTACCCGCATTGGATCAGCTTGTATGTGAAATTACCTTTTTACCCCCGAGTTTCAAGATTCGTGCCCAATCTGGACGGTTCCGATTTAACCCTATTTTTAGCCATATCACGAGCCCCCCACTCCTAAAGACTGAGCGTGATCAGCCTTTGAGGAGTAGTTTGACTGTTTTGGTGGCTAGCGGAGTTGTATCGGAGTCCATATGGAGGACTTAGAATTTCGAAGGGGGTGGTGAGGTAACTTTTTGATGTCATGTACTGTTTCCTAGCCATATCGAGTATTTGACGGCTCTTATTTATTTTTTCGGATTATTTACTTAATTTTGCGATGTGTTTACTAATCGTTCGGGGGCCTTAACACTGCGTTCTAGGCGATAATTGTCCGTTCAGGAGCTCAAAAATATACCCCCGATTTTTTAATTATTTTCTAGAATTTTTAGTTAATTTTCCCGAATTTTTAGCAATTTTTTCGCAATTTTTAAATAAATAAACAATTTAAATAAATAAAAAACGATTTTTAATACCGATTTATGGCGTGGTTTGATCTGAGCCGTTGATCATGGTCGAGCTCGAATTTCTGAGAGATCCATTGGCTGTTATCGCTCGGAAGCTTTTTGCTCCGTTTACGGACTCGAAAAGGCACTAGCTCGGCCGCCGACCGAAGACAGGGGGTCTCGGCAGGCCGAGCGACGTGGCGCAATCTGAGCCGTCGGATGATGGTGTGAATCCCAAGAAAATGCTATCTTGTCTTTTAGTGCACGCGGCGCAATCTGGACCGTTCGTCATCAAGAACACGAATTTCTGGGAGATCCAACGGTCGTAGTAGCTCGGTGTCTTTTTTCTCCGTTTGCGAGCTCAGAAAGGCACTTGCTCGTCCGCCGACCGGAGAGAGGGGGTCTCGGCAAGTCCGAGCGACGTGACGCAATCTGAGCCGTCGGATGGCGACGCGCATCTCGAGACGGGCACATTCTTCAAGAAAACACTATCTTGTCGTTTAGTGTCTTCGGCGAGATCTGGGCCGTCTGATCGAGATCAGGCCCGATTTTTGAGGAGAAAGTGAGTTTTCTCCGTTTGCGAGCTCGGAAAGGCACTTGCTCGTCCGCCGACCGGAGGGAGGGGGTCTCGGCAAATCCGAGCGACGTGGCGCAATCAGAGCCGTCGGATGGCGACGCACATCTCGAGACGGGCACATTCTTCAAGAAAACACTATCTTGTCGTTGAGTGTCTTCGGCGAGATCTGGGCCGTCTGATCGAGATCAGGCGCGATTTTTGAGGAGAAAGTGAGTTTTCTCCGTTTGCGAGCTCGGAAAGGCATTTGCTCGTCCGCCGACCGGAGGGAGGGGGTCTCGGCAAATCCGAGCGACGTGGCGCAATCTGAGCCTTCGGATGGCGACGCGCATCTCGAGACGGGCACATTCCTCAAGAAAACGCTATCTTGTCGTTTAGCGCAGGTGGCAAGATCTGAGCCGTTGATCATAGGCACGAATCTCGAGGCGGCTCAGTTTCCAAGAAAACGTTATCTTGTCATTTAGCGTCGGTGGCAAGATCTGAGCCGTCTGATCGAGATTATGCGCGAAAGTTGAGGAGAAAGTGAGTTTTCTCCGTTTGCGAGCTCGGGAAGGCACTTGCTCGTCCGCCGACAGGAGGGAGGGGGTCTCGGCAAATCCGAGCGACGTGGCGCAATCTGAGCCTTCGGATGGCAACGCGCATCTCGAGACGGGCACATTCCTCAAGAAAACGCTATCTTGTCGTTTAGCGCAGGTGGCAAGATCTGAGTCGTTGATCGTAGGCACGAATCTCGAGGCGGCTCAGTTTCCAAGAAAACGTTATCTTGTCGTTTAGCGTCGGTGGCAAGATCTGAGCCGTCTGATCGAGATTATGCGCGAAAGTTGAGGAGAAAGTGAGTTTTCTCCGTTTGCGAGCTCGGGAAGGCCCTTGCTCGGTAGTCGACCGAAGACAGGGGGTCTCGGCAAGTCGGGCGACGTGGCGCGAACTGTCTCGAGATGATTCTGTTCCCAAGGACATTAATGGTGCCTCGGGGTTTGTGCGGCGTTCCACCTTCTCCAGGTCATTAAGGATAACTCCTTCAATTAATGCGTGGCGTTCCCACTTCCGAGGGTCATAATGGCTGGTTCTTGGAGGGTAGGCTATAAGTACTCCATTCCCCTTGTTATTTCAGTCGCGGCAATGTTGAGTTTTAGACCTCGGTGGTGTCTGCCTCTGGCGGACGCCAATCTTGTGAAGTCTTAACCTTGATAGGTTCGGAGGGGTGGTCACTCTACTGCCTTCTTCTTCTCCCGTTCTTGACGGCCCCCATTGTGGGTGTCAGGGTCGGGGGAGAACGAGGCAGGAGTAGTGACGACTGTGATCCGAGCCCGAGGTATGAGTCGCTCCGGGATGATGGGTGGTCGTTCTTCCACCAAGGTCTTCTGCCGACTCTGGCTGTCCCGAGGTGGGTGGCGGGGTCAGAGGAGATCATGGTGGAAGAGGTGATGATCCAAATTCGGACTCGGGGGAGATCATGGCTCAGACCTCCGGACCATCGGTGAGATTGAGGGGGAAGAAATAAAGGGCGTTCCGAGCTTGTTGTTTGCAACTGTGAAGGTTCTGTTGCCAAAGTCCTCTACCAGGCCGAACCTTCACAGTTACAATCAACTAGCTCGGAATGGTGCGTTTCTCCCGATCTTTGAGTGTTGATCTGCTTTCGACCGGGCCCCGTGGGTCAGCGGGAAGCCGACCTGAGACATGGGGCCTGGGGGGCACGCCGAAGGCGGTGCCTTAAAACTTTGAATTAAAACTTTTTCTGGTTTCTTCAGACAGAGGTGTGGTATGGAGGAAATGTAGGCCATCCGAGCAACCTGATGCAATCTGAACCTTTGGATGGCGGCTCGCATCTCGAGACGGGCACATTTCTCAAGAAAACACTATTTTGTCGTTTAGTGTCCTCGGCGAGATCTGGACCGTCTGATCGAGATCATGCACGAAAGTTGAGGAGAAAGTGCGTTTTCTCCGTTTGCAGGCTCGGAAAGGCCCTTGCTCGGAGACCGACCGGAGTCTGTACAATCTAGCTCGGATTGCGTGTAGCTCGGATTCAGATCCCATTGCGCCGAGCTAGTTGACTTGGTGAGGAAGGCAGTTGTGTTGGGCCTTCACGACGTTTCGAGAGCAGCCCAAAAGTCGCGCTCTTTCGTTTGGAAGTCCAAAGGACGTTCCATTTTACTATAAATCTTCACCCCCCCTTAGACCAAGTCTCATTTTTTACTTTTACTCTCTCTCTTCAGTTCTCACTTTGCCTTCGAAGCTTTCAGCTCTCTGGTGGCGGTGCTAGCTGTCGCGGTAGCGTTCCTTGTCTCCGGTGAACTTTCCGACCGTACCTATCACTTCAAGGTCAGTCTCTTTCCCTTCTCTTTTAGAAAAAATGGTTAAGATCACGGATGAGACCCCCGCCTCGGAGCAAGCCGTTGGCCGAGGGGATAAAGGGAAGGAGGTAGTGGAGCCGAGTGATCAGAATGTCGTTCGTCCGGACAGAGAGGGCGAAGTGGCCGAGCTGCCTAAGGAGGTAGCGGCGGTGTCCCGGGAGGGCAAGGCCGTGGTCACGATCGTGGAAACGCCGAAGACGGCGGGAGCATTCGGTCCGCAGCCCATTTCTCTGTCGAGCGTGGGAGGCGTACGGGACTACACCGAGGACACCTTGGAGAGAGTGACCCAAGGCACAGCTAAGTTGGTGGAAGAGAACGAGCCGAGGGAGCTGTCCGATGTGGACCATACCATCTCGTCTCTCACCGAGGGTGACCTTCACCTGATCCGAGAGGGCTTCCGGATCCCTGCCGACTATGGACTGCTCCTCCCCGGGCCGGGTTTCGGGCCAACACAAAGTCCTCGTCGGACGTGTGCGTCTTTCCGGTCGACTCCCTTATTGCCGGACTCCGCTTTCCCCTCCACCCGTTCGTTGTTGATGTCCTGACATGGTACGGTTTGAGCCTCGCCCAGCTGATGCCGAACACATGGAGGCACGTCATGGCATTCGTCCTCCGATGCCAAGAGGTCGGCGCCAAGTCGAGTATGTTCCTCTTTCGGAGTCTCTACCGACCCTGTCAGCCAAGGCGAGACGAACAGAGGTTCTATCTTTCGCCCCGGACGGGCGTGAAGCTGATCGAGAATCCGGACTCGATCAAACATTGGAAGGAGAAGTACTTCCTCATTCGAGCTCCGGCGCCGTGGGTGATACCGACGGTTTGGGCAAAGGATGGTCTGCCCAAGCGGACCAAGAAGGAGGCGGTGCTGAGTGATGAGGAGGCGGAGGTCCAGAAGAAGCTCCTCGCCCTGCCAGCGCTAAGCTGGAAAGAAATTACCGAGGAGGATCTGTTCCGAGGGGGTCTCAGTTCGATCGACCCTAGTATGCTTCTGGTATTTATACTTTTTGCTTAAGGTTCATGAAAATTTTTCTAAGTTTTTTCATTCGGCTTGTGCAGAGACGATGAAGCTGGATTACAAAGCTCTGGTGGCGAAGGGCCGGTCGGAGCAGGAGGCGAAGAAGAAGAGGCCTTCGGCGGGGCCTCAGGACAGCCGAGCCTCGAAGAAGCCTACGGTTGCGAAGGCTGCCGACCAGCCGAAGGTCATGGTCCTCGAGCAGGGGGAGGTCATGGTCCTCGACCCCCCTGCTTCGGAGGCGTCGACACCGACCCCGAAAGTGGATGCTCCCGGTTCGTCGAGCGGTGCGTTCGGCGTGAAGGAGGTGCTGTCCCTCCAAGTTCTGCCCCTCACTGCCGAGGCGGAGAAGATCTTGACCGAGCGCCATAAGCAGATCTTCGTCCCTGACTGGCAGGTGATGAATGTCGATGGCTTCTTGGGCGACGACAACATTTGCATGGAGGCGGTGAGGCACCTGCCGACCCCAAAGGATCGAGCGACCCTGAAGGCCGGGCTAGCAGGGGACGCCGTGATGCAGATTGCTCGGAATACTATGTCGGTAAGTAGTCCGAGCTCTCCCTCATCGAAATTTCTTTCTTAGAATTTTTTCTAAGTCTTTGGGTTCGGATTTTAATCTGCTGTTCTTTTTCAGACCCTCTGCCACTTCAACTTCCTGCTCGAGGAGTTTGCGAACAAGGAGCAGGAGAATGAACGGGAGAGAGCGGAGAGCGTCAAGGCCACGAAGCTGCTTGATGCCGAGCAGCTCCTCTCGGCGAAGAGGGGTGTTGAAGTGAAGGGGCTGGAGCAGCAGCTGGCCGACGCCATTCAGCTGTCGAAGGACATGGCGGCCAAACTTGAGGCCTCGGAGAAGGAGGCTGCCGAGCTGAAGGAGGCACTGGCCACCGCTCAGTCGAAAGCGGAGAAGGCTCGGAAGAGGGCCAACAAGATCATGGCCAAACACCAGAAGAAGGTGAAGAAGGTGAGGAAGGCCATGCAGGAGGAGGCCGCGCAGCACATGCTCCAGAACATGGAGGAAGCCTACGGTCGAGCCCTGCTCCACGTAGCCGCCAAGAACCCGGGCTTCGACACGTCCTCCTACCACTTTTACGACCCTGTGGAAGGGGTGGAGGGTGTTCCCGAGGGGTTGCTCGACCCCGAGGGAGAGACGGAAGGCGTCGAAGGCCCAAGGGAGACCGAAGCCGAGGGCGAGGAGGAGGACGACTCCGAGGAGGAGAGTGGGAGCGAGGACGGAGGCGAGGGCGATGGCGAGGACAAGGCCGGGGGGTCGATGGACCCTAACGACAAAAAGGTCGACCCCTGACTCGGTTGTCTTTTTTAGTCCTCTTTTTTTTTGTAAGCCTAACTGCGGACTGGCCACCGCTTGTGTAAAACTTTCACCTCGGTTTTGAATGAAAACATTTTGTTTGGCAAAAATTTATCCAAGTGTTGAGCCTCAGATTTGCGTGTGACTAGTTGTAGATGTTTCCGTGTATTGTCCCATCAGATTTATCTCCGCTTTTCAGGTGAAGTTCGGTCCGATCACGGAGGTTGTATACCTTCGGAAGGAGCTGGCAAAAACGAAGGGCGAGCTCTTGCAGAGCCGACAGAATCGGTTTCTCCTGCTCGGCAAGCTGGAGGAGACGAAGGCAGCTGTGCGGAGGTACTGTCGCGAGCTGTGGCAACTGCAGAAGTACCCCCAAGCTTCTTATCCCGAAGGGGAAGTCGAGCGGCTCCATAGAGAGCTCACTGCCGTCGAGCAGAAGAATGACGACCTTTTGGCTGAGGTCCAACACTTGGAATTATCGAAGAAAGAACGATCGACGGCGGAAGAGAAGCTGACTTCCGAGCTGGAGAAGGCGTCGGTCGAGCGCAAGAGGCTATTGGTCGAAGTCGACAAGCTCAGAAGGATCACGATAGACAGGGGGATCGAGGTCACCCACTTCCGACGGCTCGCGACCGATGGTGCCAACGCCTCTGGCTCGTCGAGGCCTTCTCGTCCGAGGAAGTTGGCGAAGGACGACGCTCTGAGAGACAGAATCATTGAACTGGAGGAAGAGATTGCGTCGCTCAAGCCTGTGCCGGAGAGGGCTAACGTCCGCAGTACGTCGTGCACTCGCGAAGAGAGCGAGAGGGGGATTTCTTTTTACGAACTCGCAACACGTTTGCCTGTGGCAAGGCGGAGCCCTGCCGACGCTCAGAGTAGCGCAGCCGTCTCGTCGAGCGGTGCCTCGGCCGTGCCACAATTAGGGTCGGCAGCGAAGGGGGTTCACGCTTCGTTGGTTTAGGATCGAGTTCGGAGGGCAGGCCTCGTCGTCCTCGCATTTCCCTGAACCGAAGCGATCCCCTTCCGAAGAGACCCTGATCATGTCGTTTTATGTTCCTTCGGATTTGTTGTAAAACTTTGTAGTAGAGTCGGTCTTGATGTATGTGAAAACAATATTTATGAGTTTGTAAGTTTGTTTGGATAATTTTCCAAGTCTTGTGCCTCGGAAGTGTATTGAAAGCTTGCAATTCGTTCTCCTTTCTTTTCAGCTCGAGGCAGCCGACCCTTATGCTGATTTCCACGGTTCGGATGACGAATCTGAATCCGAGGCCACTTCTGGGACGGCAGCTCTGAGTCCCAGGAGCATCGAGCTGGAGTTACGCCGAGATGAGAGTGAGCGGGCCCACCTTTCGTCCGTCCTCGACCTTCGGGAAGTGGAGATCCAATGCCAGGAGAATAGGATCGCCGAGTTGAGCCCTGCAGGGGGGACGAAGATTCGCAAACCACTTTCAGCAACGCTCTTCGGGTCAAGTGTATTCGGCACAACCAGTCGAAGGTCATAGCAGAGCGGGACGATTTGCTCTCGGAGATTCGACACTTGCAGACTGTGGTAGCGAAGCTCCGGAAGGATGCAGGAGAGCTATCAGCCGAGGAGGACGGACAGTCGACCGAACAGTCTAGTGAAAATATTTCCATATGAGGGCCAAGTATAGTGGGTCGGCGTCGTATATTTTATTTGCAAAAACTTTGTAACCATGGAACAGATGCGCTTTGTATTACAGCCTGGTTGTTTAATAAAATATCTTTCATTGCTCTGCATATTTGTCTTGCTTATAACTGTGTTGGTCGCGCCGAGGTCCTTGAAACGAGCGTGTTAGTTCCATCGGCGAGGGTGTTGAACCGAACGGGTTCCTATATGTACGGTATTTTGTCGTTTAGTGACTCTGACAAGGTACGGCGCGAATCTCGAGGCAGCTCAGTTCCCAAGAAAGCGCTATCTTGTCGTTTAGCGTTGGTGGCAAGATCTGAGCCGTCTGATCGAGATCATGCACGAAAGTTGAGGAGAAAGTGAGTTTTCTCCGTTTGCGAGCTCGGGAAGGCACTTGCTCGGTGGCCGACCGAAGGCGTAGGGCTTCGGTCTTTGGCAGCTGGGCAAGATTGCTCGGATTATGTGGCCGAACGAAGCTCCGGCATCGATCCACTGGGGAAGCTTTCAAGGACTGGGGGCCAAGCGTTGGACTCCGGGACCATCGGTGTAGCTCGACGGTTGTGGGAGCAATTCCGAATGGCGATCTACCCCTGGCTCGTCCGGAGGCGAGCCGAGGAGGTAAAGTCAAGCCGAGTGTTGGACTCCGAACCATCGGGGTAGTTCAACGGTTGTGGGAGCAATTCCGAACGGTGATCTACCCCTGGCTCGCCTGGAGGCGAGCCGAGGAGGTAAAGTCGAGCCGAGTGTTGGACTTCGAACCATCGGTGAAGTTCAACGGTTGTAGGAGCAACTCCGAACGACGATTTACCCCTGGCTCGCCCGGAGGCGAGCCGAGGAGGTAAAGTCGAGCCGAGCATTGGACTCCGAACCATCGGGGTAGTTCAACGGTTGTGGGAGCAATTCCGAACGGCGATCTACCCCTGGCTCGCCCAGAGACGAGCCGAGGAGGTAAAGTCGAGCCGAGTGTTGGACTCCGAACCATCGGTGAAGTTCAACGGTTGTAGGAGCAATTCCGAACGGCAATCTACCCCTGGCTCACCCGGAGGCGAGCCGAGGAGGTAAAGTCGAGCCGAGCGTTGGACTCCGAACCATCGGTTTAGTTCAACGGTTGTGAGAGCAGTTCCGAATGACGGTCTACCCCTGGTTCGTCCGGGGACGAGCCGAGGAGGTGAGGTCGAGCCGAACGTGGACTCCGAACCATCGGTTTAGTTCAACGGTTGTGAGAGCAGTTCCGAACGACGATCTACCCCTGGTTCGTCCGGGAACGAGCCGAGGAGGTGAGGTCGAGCCGAACGTGGACTCCGAACCATTGGTTGAAATCACAATTTATGAAGCAGTTGATAAGAGGGGAGAGAAGCATGCGAACTCAAAAACACGAAAGAGCTTTCTTTATTGATAATCGACGACGAACCGTTTTACATAGCACAATTTATGAAAATAGGTTACAAGTCGGAGGACTGGAATGACTCGATATCCTATGATACTTAGAGTGGCGCCGGAGCGCTTTCTTGGTATTTTAGGAGGTGGTCGGCATTCCAGGTCCTCGGAAGCTCTCTGCCCTCTAGGTCTTCAAGACGATATGTTCTGGGCCGAACTACTCTCGTGATCCTGTACGGCCCTTCCCAGTTCGGAGCCAGCTTGCTCTTCTGACTGGGGAAGGATATGGCTAGCTTTCTCAAGACCAAATCTCCTTGCTTAAGGTTGGCGGGTCAGACCTTTTTGTTGTACGCTAGTTCAACCCTTCTTCGGTAAGTCTGCTGCCGAATTGATGCCCTTTCCCTCAGTTCATCTATCAGGTCCAAGTCTGCTCTGAGGTCCCTAGCATTCTGTGCTTCGTCATAGGCTGTGAGCTGAGGGGAAGGTATTCCGACCTCGAGAGGTATCACGGCCTCGGACCCATAGGTGAGGTTGAAAGGGGACTCGCCTGTGGGGGTCCGCTTGCTCGTGCGGTAGTTCCATAGGACGTTGGGGAGTTGGTCGACCCATAAGCCCTTGGAACTTTTGTCTAGCCTTTTCTTGATGCCTGCGAGGATCTGCCGATTAGCATTTTCTGCTTGTTCGTTCGACTGAGGGTGGGAGACGGACGAGAAGCGTTGCTGGATGGCTAGGTCGTCGCATAGAGCTCGGAATGCTGCGCCAGTGAACTGAGTCCCGTTGTCCGTCACGAGGATGCGGGGGACGCCGAACCTACAAATGATGCTCTTTCAGAAGAACTGTACCACCTTGTTCTCGGTTATAGTGGCGAGGGGCTCGGCCTCGACCCACTTCGAGAAGTAGTCGATGGCCACGACCAAGAACTTGAACTGACCCAGAGCCGGAGGGAAAGGCCCTAGTAAATCCATCCCCCACATTGCGAAGGGGATAGGACTTGATAGGGAGGCAAGGTTGGCCTGAGGGAGGCGACGGATGCTGGAGTGTCTCTGACAAGAGCTGCATTGCCGAACGTGTCGCTCGGCGTCTTGAAGGAGGGTCGGCCAGAAGTATCCATAATTTAAAGCTTTTCGGGCCAAGGACCTAAATCCTGAGTGTGCCCCTCCAATGCCCTCGTGGAGCTCTTGTAGGGCATATTCGGCCTGATCCGGAGAGAGGTACCTTAGGTACGGTCGGCCGTCTATTTGGGAGAAAGAGCGTTTGTATAGGATGCCCTCGATCAAGACATACCGTTCGGCCCGGGTTCTGACTCGGCGAGCCTCTTTGGGGTCTTCGGGTAGGAGCCCGTCCCTTAAGAACTCCACTAAAGGCTTCATCCAATTATCTTGTAACATGACTGGCAACGATTCCGCCGAGTCAGGTGTCTCATCTTCGATGCTCGGCTTAGAGAGGACTTTGATCAATACGGTCTGTTCGAGACCTTGCAGGGAGGACGAGGCCAATTTGGAGAGGGCATCGGCCTGTGAGTTCTCTTCACAAGGGACCCGCTGGATGAGCGCCTCCACGAACCGGCCCATGAGGGCCCGAACCTTAGCAAGGTACTTCGCCATCCGGTCGTCTCGGGCCTCGTACTTGCCCAAGACCTGGTTTACGACGAGCTGGGAATCGCTGTGGATTCGGAGGCGCTGCGCCCCAGCACTTCGTGCACGTCCGAGGCCAGCAATGAGTGCTTCGTACTCTGCCTCATTGTTCGAGGCCTTGAAGTGCATGCGGATCGCGTACTGGAGGACAAAGTCGTCAGGGCCGTTTAGAATGATGCCTGCGCCGCTTCCTTCATTACAGGAGGATCCGTCCACGAAGACTGTCCAAATGGGGGGTCCATTCGGAATGTGTTCGACCTCAGGGATAGTGGACTCTACGATGAAGTCGGCGAGTGCCTGCGCTTTAATTGCTGTCCGAGGCTGGTAAGAGATGTCATGCTGGCTCAGCTCTATGGACCACTTCATCAGCCGGCCCGAGGTCTCAGGCTTGTAGAGGATCTGCTTTAGGGGTTGGTCGGTGAGGACGACGATCGAGTGGAACTGAAAGTATGGCCGAAGCTTCCTCGCCGCTGTGACTAGGGCGTAGGCCATCTTCTCTATCTTCGGATAGTGGAGCTCGGCGTCCCGAAGCACCTTGCTCACGTAGTAGATGGGCCTTTGGGACCGGTCCTCCTCTCTTACTAGGACAGCACTTAGGGTCTGCTCGGAAGCAGCCAAGTAGACAAAGAGAGTCTCGCCCGGGACCGGTTTGCTGAGCAGAGGGGGGTTCACCAAGTATGCCTTCAGTTGGTCGAACGATTCCTGTTGTGGTTGGCCCCATTCAAAACCCTTAGCCCCCCTGAGTGCTTTGAAGAAGGGGAGGCACTTTTCCCCCAACTTTGAGAGGAACCGACCGATAGCGGCGAGCCGACCGGTAAGCTTCTGCACCTCCTTGATGTTCCGAGGCAGGGCCATGTCTAATATGGCCTTAATCTTCTCGGGATTAGCTTCGATTCCTCGTTGGCTTACCATGAAGCCGAGGAATTTTCCCGAGGAGACCCCGAACGCACACTTGTTCGGGTTCAGTCGCATGCTGTGCCTTCTTAACACGCCGAAGGCCTCCTGGAGGTCGGTCACGTGATCAGTGCCTCGGACGCTTTTGACGAACATGTTGTCGACGTAGACCTCCATATTCCGACCTATCTGGTTCTGGAAGACCTTATTGATGAGGCATTGATAGGTGGCGCCCGCGTTCTTCAACCCGAACGGCATGACCCGATAGCAGTAGAGGCCCTGGTTGGTGATGAAGGAGGTCTTCGGAATGTCCGGAGGGAACATTCGGATTTGATTATAGCCTGAGAAGGCATCCATGAAGCTGAGGAGCTCATGGCCCGAGGTGGCGTCAATGAGGGTGTCGATGTTTGGAAGGGGGAACGGGTCCTTCGGACACGCCTTATTCAGGTCGGTGAAGTCAATGCATATTCTCCAGGAGCCGTTCGACTTCTTGACCATTACAACATTGGAGAGCCACTCAGGGTAATTTACCTCCTGTATGAACTTGGCCTTCAGCAGTTTATCCACCTCCTCCTTGATGGCCTGCTGTCCATCGGGAGCGAACTTTCGCCTCTTCTGCTGAACCGGTTTGCACCCCGGCTCGACACTTAGGCGATGGACGAGCAACTCCTCGGAAATGCCGGGCATGTCTGCGGCCGACCATGCAAACAAGTCACGGTTATCCCGGATGCACTTAATCAGGTCCGAGCACAGTGCGGTCGGCAAGGATTTGCTGATAAGGAACTTCGGCTCGGATCCTCGTCCGAGAAGAGCACTTCTTCTAACTCGTCCGCCGGCTCGGACGTTGGCCGAGCTTTCGGCTCGGGGATTTCTAGTGTCTTGAGCGAGAGCACTGGTCCCCCGGTGGAAGTCATGTAGAACATCCGGGCTGTTTCTTGGCTTCCCCTGACTTCCCCTACTCCCGATCGAGTGGGGAACTTCATTTTCAAATGGTACGCCGAGGGGACAACTTCCAAGGCGGCTAGACCGGGTCGGCCTAGAATGACATTATACGCCGCCGGGACGTCGACGACCATGAAATCCATCGGCTCGGTCCGAGTAGTAGGGGCGCTTCCCGCGTTTATGTCTAGGGTTATCACTCCCTCGACAGTTACCGGGACCCCCGTGAACCCGTGGAGTGTGTAACCGGCCGGCTTGAGACGGTCCCGGGACAGCTGCAGGCCTCGGAAGGCGGAGAGGAAGAGAATATTGACCGAACTCCCATTGTCTACTAAAATCCTCTGCACCTTGAAGTTGGCCATGCGGAGGTCGATGACGAGGGCGTCACAGTGTGGGGTTCAGACCCCTTCGAGGTCTGCGTCGGAGAAAGACACAGGGACGCCGAGACCTTTGGGGGGAGGGGCACTGTGAACCGAGTTGACCTCTCGGACGAAGACCTTCCGGGAGGAATTAGAGGAGCCCCCCATGGGGCCTCCGTGGATCAGGTTCAGAATCCGTTCTTCCTCGAACTCGGGTGTCTCTTCGCGTCGCTCGGAGCGCTTGTTAGCCCCCCAAGGCGGAGGAGAACTGCGATCCGCCCGATCGTTAGCCTTCACGAATTTGGCCAACTGCCCCCTCCGGATGAGGGCTTCGATCTCATCTCTCAAAGCCCGGCAGTCGTTCGTGTCGTGGCCGTGATCTCGATGGTAACGACACCATTTATCTTTGTTCCTCCTCTTCGCCGAGGTGTGCATCCTCGGAGCTGGAGGGATGACGCCCTCCTTCTCCACTTCCATTAGGATGGTGGAGACGTTAGTGGTGAGGAGAGTGAACTTCTCGAACCTGGGGGGAGGGCGGCGCTGACTGCCGTTGTCCTTCTGTGCCTTCTTGGACCCCTCTTCCCCCGTCGCCTTCCTCTTCGACCCTGAGGAGGACCCCCCGAAGCTCGGGAGGGCCTCAGCCTCCTCTGCTCGGATATACTTCTCGCACCTCAGGAGGAGGTCGGCGAAGTCATGTGGGGGCTTCTTGGCTAGGGACGATCGGAGGTTGGCGTTGAGAACGTTCGACTGGAACGCCACGGTCGCCACTGACTTGTCTAAAGAGGCGATAGACCTAATCTCTGCGGTGAATCTCTTCACATAGTCCCACAGCTTCTCTTCTTTTTCCTGCCGCAGGTTCAGTAGGGAGAGGCTTGTCTTCTCAGCTCGCCTGCTACTCACGAAGTGAGTTATGAACAGTGTCTCAAACTGCTCGAACGAGAAGATCGAGGAGGGAGAGAGTCTGGAATACCATTCCCGAGCCGACCCCCTGAGGGTGGCAGGAAAGGTCCTGCAGAGTACGGCGTCGGAAGCTTGATGGATCAGCATCAGGGTCTTGAAGCTTTCGACGTGATCAACTGGGTCGGATTCCCCTGAGTATGTTTCAAACTGCGGAGGTTTGAAACCCCTCGGTATGTGGGCCTCCATGATCGACCGAGAGAAAGGGGGTCTGCTGGGACGGACCGTTCCTGCTCGGGACTCCTCCTCTCTGTCCATGCGGCCAATACGCCTTTCCACCTCATGGAGGCGGCGGATGAGAGCGTCGTCCCTCCGCTGGTAATCATACGACTCCCCGGACTCTTCTTCATAGGAAGGGGAGCGTGGACTGCGGCGCCGGTAGCCCTGGGATCGGCGAGGACTGTATTGCTGCTGCTGGCAGCTGGGAGCCGGGGAAGGACTTCGGGTTCGGCGGCGAGGACTGGGATCCCTTGGGGGCGTTGGAGCCCTCTGAGCATTTTGGACGTTCTGCCGAAGGTTGAGAGCCTGCAGTATGGTGTCTTGGAATTGTAGGAACTCGGCGCGGGTGATGGGTGCGTCATTGTTCCTGCGATGATGCTGACCCGCGGTGGACTGTGGCCCCCTCCTTCGGCGGTCAGGCGATGCCGCCCGGCCCCTTCGGTCCGGAGACCGTCTGCCCTCTCGGCGGTGAGGCGACCGCTCTCCACGATGCTGGCGGGAGGCTCCCTCTCGGGCCCGCCTCTCATCGAGGTGAGTGCGGAGGTCCTCCTCTTTCTGGCAGTTCAGGAGTGTGTTGCGGAGGTCGGGATGATGAGATGCCATTGAGTCCGAGGACCCGTTATGGACCGAGATGGTCCAGGTTGAGGGGCTGCTTCTGCTTCCGACCGTTATGGCCGGAAGGGCCATTATTGGGTTGCTGCTTGGGAAGAGGAGGCTGGCCCTGCTGGGCCGGAAGAGGAAGGTCGGGCTGAGGAGTAGGATTGAAGGGTGCTTCCTCTGTAGGGTCGGCGGGATTAGCCCCACGGTTTGACCCTCTGGATCTGACCTTCTTTGGAGGCATGGTTGGAAAGGACGACAGAGAAGGGGCTGAGGCTGTTCGTGCGGTTGTTTCCCACAGACGGCGCCAATCTGTTACCGCTGATTTCGGTGTGGGGGTAAACAGATAGAATTTGTGAGTCCGAGAAAAACCTGAACAGTTGACTCAAGCCTTCTTGCTCCTGCCGCAACCTGCAAGGAAGTGCGAGACACCGGGGTTGATTCCGGCGACGCACCCTCCGACGCTCTTGTCAGTAATCAGAAGAGATTAAGAAAGAGCTTAAAGTGGTGAAAAAGTGATTAACCTGGTCACAGTGGCAGAGGGGAAGTATTTATAGTCGCCAGGGGAGTGATTAGAGGCCTGGTTCCCTGTATAACTGCTAGGAGAAAAATCCTCACAGTCTGTTTAGGAAACTAATCCCTTGATTCCCGGTGAGAGCAAATCAGGCCAGTTGACTTGGTCAAATCAGTGGCCCTGATTTGTCTCTTGCTGGTCTGGGCTCGCTTCGGGTCGGGACCCGTGCCCAACTGGAGCGGACCCGTTCGTGAGTTATTGGGTCTGTGAGGAGGAGACCCAGTACCCGCATTGGATCCGCTTGTATGTGAAATTACCTTTTTACCCCCGAGTTTCAAGATTCGTGCCCAATCTGGACGGTTCCGATTTAACCCTATTTTTAGCCATATCACTAGTGTATTTTAATCTGGGTAGTATGAACTCTCAAGCTTTTATTGAAATTTCCAAGTATGCATTGAACTAAGAAGAAAGTTGGGGATCATAGCTTTGTAGATGTTATTTATATTTATATATTTTTTCTTTTTGACGAAAATTATTTATATTGCCGAACCTATATTGCTTTGCTCGTATTTTTCATCTTCGGTTGTTCATTTTGAAAATAAATAATAGTTAATATCTATTTTATAGGAAAACATATTTAAGAGCATTCACAGTCGTTTTTCTCATTTGGTATAATATGTCAGCTACAGTAATAGCAAATACGATCGTTCAATGCAGTCGTCGTTTGCTATTTTTTTCTATTTTTTAGAGAGACGGGGTATCATACCCCGTCCGATCGTTTCAAACAAATTTTAAAAAATTAATTACTTAAACTATATTAATTAACTAAATTAAATAATATAAAAATTACTAAACCTAATTAATATACTATCTAAACTTACTTAATATACTAAAACTGATCCCTAATTAATACCCAGCCAAGCATTAAATGCTCCTAAATTTCCGGACGGGGTATCATACCCCGTCCCACATTTTTTTGTTTTTTTTTTTTCTTTTTTTCCTATCGCTCAATCCTGAGCGTTGGTTTTATTAAAAAAAAAAAAAAAAAGAGAAAACAAATAAAAACAAAGGGAGTGACGGGGTTTGATACCCCGTCCGGGGTATCATTCCCCGTCCGACCTTTATAAAAAAAAAATTAAGAAACGACGAGAGACGGTATATCATCCTCCGTCCGATAGGATTAAAAAATAATTTAATCGAAGAGACGGGGTATCATACCCCGTCTTTTATAATTTGAGAAAGCTCAGATCGTTTCTCATATTTGAGAAATGGAAATAGCAAGTTTGCCATAATATGGACATTTGAGAAACGACTGCAGCGTCTCTTTTGGGTTCGTTTGCTATATTTTGAGAAAATGGAAATTATAGCAAACGACTGTGGATGCTCTAAGAAGATAAAATACATATAGTTCTCGTGAAATAGTTGAAGAGTCAAGCAGGTGGTGGATTGAAAAAAGAAAAAGGACGGTCAACTGTCCAAGGGGAGATATATTTGGGTAACGTCATCTTCCACTAGGAAGCGTGTTGTCCACGTCTGATAAAGACAACCTCGTGACGTAACACTGTAGAAAAACATAGTCCAATAGTTAATGGGCACGTGTCGGTGTTCGAGTTCCTTTTATGTGGGCCTACTGGATCGGACGGTTGCTACCGTAATCACAAATTCAGTTTTGGGGTATAATTCCGCAAGGTACAAATGTTCAGAATTCGGAGAAAATCTGGTGTATTCCGGAAAAAAAAGGGAAATTTTCGACAAATAGATTTATATATACTCTTGCATATCTGCCTTGCCTTCGTACAAACTCAAATTGTTATGAGAAAAATGATGAATGTATGATTGATGAGTATATAGGAATTCAATATCCAAGCCTCTCTTTCTGGAAAGGGATCTGGAAAGCCGTCAAATGGTTCAAATGTGGCATACAAAAAATTTGTAGAGACGACTCCCCATTACATTTTGGACCGATCCTTGGATTGGGAACAATACACTTTAAGTCGCTTTTTGTAACGCCCCGATTTTCATATAGTGAGAAACTGTGACATAAGCCAGAATCTGTTCCTTCAATTAGCCACAATACACAGAAAAAACAGAATAATTTAAAACTTTTTATTCAATACAAATGTATTACAAGTCCGAATGTTATAAAACTGTAATACATTATATCAGTGTTACAATAATGTCATACATGTCCAAGTGTTACAAACTTTCAATAAGAATTACATCAGAGGACAATGAATAATATATAACACTTAGTACTTCACTTAGATGCTTCTCAACATAAATAAATTACAATAGAAATCAACACTTTGCTTCTTTTGCCTTGAGTCATCCTGAATCCTGTACCTGTAGTTTTGCAAACCAGTACCTATTGAAATGGGGACGTCAGTACTGACACTTTAAGACTGATGACTAGCAGCGGTTCTCAACTTTAAACAAACAGATTGATGAAAAGAAAAACATGTATATATAATTGATGTGTCAGTGTATGCTATGACTTAGACTCTAATGCAAGATTAACTAATGCAAGAATGCTCTTATTCTAATGCAAGCAAGTCTTCAGAACAGTATGCGTCTCATACCACATACGTCCATAACAAGCCATTTCTTCATCTATAGGGATTTGAAACCGCGCCATGAATTCTACTCTTGTACTCAACATGTTTCTGAAGATACAGCGTGACTGATGAGGTTTCCCTGAAACGGTCTAATCCCGCCATTCGCAGTACGCTCATGGTGTCTATGTTTGTCACTACTACCCGGCGTACCAGATCTCACTCAAAAATCTGATGAACCCTAGGGTATCCACAGTGCAGGTTAGCTCGAAGCATCCCCTGTAGCCCCTTAGCAGATAGACCTTAGTCTATGGCTTGTTCGCCCTTCTTGATATAGAGCATGACAGAGTTCCGGGTGTCCATCCCCTACCTCCGACAAGAATCGCTCCCACCCTTATCATGGCCCTTCAGAAATTAACAGACAAGATACGAATTCCATGCTCCAAACTTGTGAGAAGGCATAGACCGTATCCCTTTGACAGGAAGAGTACAACCAATAACACCACCTAGTGTTGGCCTATAGAATAGGTCGGATAATAATGTATCACCCTTAATACCAACTCTTTCCCTTCGACGAGAAAATGATAATAAATAAAGGTTAAGTAGTGATCTTTATAAGTTACGACCCTAAGGATGTCACTAAACCTAAACAATCTTACGAGGTTTTCAATGTAGGTTTTCTTTAAGATTATCATGGTCCAACTCATGGCCTATCGATCCAAGAAACCGGTGACGGAATCTCCCTCACTCATCACTACCTCTAACTCGGATCTCGTCAACATTCTCGGCTCGCGATCAACCCACACCAGTTAAGATCCGTCAGTGCACGAGGTGTAATTTATCCATAGTTTCCAAGGTGGTAAGATACAAGTCTTGATGGTCGATGACCCCTAGGGTAACTATAAGACCCTAGATGAGCTTCTATCAAGCTAACAGTAATAGTGACTTTCCCAACCATTATCACCCACACATTGAAGATGAAGAATGTTCACATGATATGGTCTAATTTTAATTAGAACTACATGCAACTAGAATTCATGGGTTTTCTTTCCCAAAATTGAACTAGAACAACATGCAACTAGATTTATGGGTTCTTTCCCAAATTTAAGCTAGAACACATGCAACTATAATATACAACTTAAACACGCATGGGTTCTTTTAGAAACCTAGAGTAATTTAGAGCATGCTACTGCAACATACAATTCAAGCATGCACGGGTTCTTTACTAGAACAACTACAACTTAAGCATGATGGGTTCTTTACTAGAACTACTGCAACTTAAGCATGATGGGTTCTTTACTAGAACTACTACAACTCAAGCACAATGGGTTCTTTACTAGAACAACTACAACTCAAGCATGATAGGTTCTTTACTAGAACGATTACAACTCAAGCATGATGGGTTCCTTACTAGACCAACTACAACTCAAGCATGATGGGTTATTTACTAGAACAACTACAACTCAAGCATGATGAGTTCCTTACTAGACCAACTACAACTCAAGCATGATAGGTTCTTTACTAGAATGACTACAACTCAAGCATGATGGGTTCCTTGCTAGACCAACTACAACTCAAGCATGATGGGTTCTTTACTAGACCAACTACAACTCAAGCATGGGTTCTTTACTATAACAACTACAACTTAAGCATGGGTTCTTTACTAGAACAACTACAATTCAAGCATAATGGGTCTTTACTAGAACAACTACAATTCAAGCATAATGGGTCTTTACTAGAACAACTACAACTTAAGCATGGGTTCTTTACTAGAACAATTACAACAACTCAAGCATGATGAGTTCTTTACTAAAACAACAACAACTCAAGCATGGGTTCTTTACTATAACAATTTGTAGCGCCCCGAATTTCTAATATGAGAGCTTAGAAAATACGTGGCGAAATCCCAGTAATCCACTTCAATACAACAATAAACACCAACAAACACCACTAAAATTTTCTTTCTTTTATTACAACAATTATTACAAATCCCAGCGGAAGTCTAATCATCTCAACACAAATTAATCTTTTTATTTACAACTCAAAATGATCTCAAATATCCTTTACAGTTTTACACCAATCACTAAATAATCCAATTATCTCAAACTGTCCGCTCAAGCATCCAACCTCCAATCTAAGCAATAACCTGCAACATGTGAGGCTAGAGTTGAACCCTAACCCCCAAACTACGGGGTCAGCCATAAATGGTGTGAGTGGTGACAAATCAAACAAAACATCATAAATGAACTGAAATAACAATATCCAACAAATAATAATCAAACACTAAAGTATGAAGTAACAATAAAAGAGTAATGGGTGATACCAAAACCAAAAGCCAAATGTGTGTAAAAACAGGAAATCCAAATGCATAAAAGTGATTCAAGAAAACATCATGACTACATGCTGACAACGATGACTACTAAGAGATGAAGATAAACTATGATAATTTGCCCATGCTTGATCATTCCGGAGATTGATCCCACATCACAGGTATTTTCCTTGGATAATTCAGGAGATCATCCCACATCTAAACATAGACTCATCATCACAATAATACCCCAAAAGCGTCGCCTCGACTCCGATCATTCCGTAGGTCAATCCCACATCTCAAGATAATTACTTGGATAATTCAGGAGAAATACCTCACATCTCAGGTTAACTACCAGGATAATTCCGGAGATAAATCACACATCACAAGTTAACTACTTGGATAATTCAGGAGATTAAATCCTACATCAAAAGCCTTACTGAGGTGCATAACTCAAGTTCCCATTCGTCATGACACTACTAATGCCTGTCCGTATTAGTTTGGGTTACTGAACAAATCTCCTAGAGTAGTGTACCCTACCGGACTAAAATTCTGAATAACTGAAAATTCGCCTCAATGGGCCTCAACAAATAACTCAACACCGGTATACTAGGGTCACATACCTCTAGAGACTCAAAAACAAATAACTGAACAAATTTCCACTAAACAAGTGGCTCAACAAAATATCTCAATATCATGTTCCTAACTGAACATCTCAAATCGAATACTGAACAAATATCTCAACATCAAATACTGAACAAACATCTCAGAATCAAGTACTGAACAATTGTCTCAAAATCAAATACACATAACCCTCAGTACCAGTCGACTTATGCTGAAGTAAGTCGACTGTCCAGAGGACAATTCTACAGAATTTTCGAAAATAATCTAAGGCATTGTCAGTCGACTTGAGAAAGTCATCAGTCGATTGCCTCGAGACAAATACAAATAATTTCTCGTCAAATATCCTAAGTATATCAGTCGACTAGAAGGTTCATAGGTCGACTGTCCCGAAAGGACTGAACAAAATTACAAACAGCGACCAGTCGACTGACAGCAGTCTAGGTCGACTGTCCCGAACAATTCTCAAAGACTGAAAATATAACAGTAGGCTCGTACCAGTCGACTGCTCTATAGGCCAGTCGACTGTTGGCTACAGATTTCTAAAAACAGGTCTGAACACAAAAAAATCAAACTAGAGTTTTCTAAAGATCCACTGATCATAAAAATTAATTCGTATCCAGGCAAATAAACAACTCTCAATAATCTCCATCAAGGATACATTACTCAATCAATCAAATACTCAAATCTCAAATCCTCATGATCTAAACTCCTAATCTTTCTGTTAGGGTTTCTCATCAAAAACTTCTTACACAACTCAATCAAAATCTGAACTACACCCAAAAGATCCAGATGTTTACCATCTGATCACAACATTATCCATTCTTAATATGTCTTCCAACAATACGATCTCATAAATCAAACCTTTCCTCAACAACTTAATATTTTCTCATACATGATCCAATATCAATAAAAGTTCTCATCCTCCATATCCAAATAAAAGATCCATATCATACGTACAATGAGACTAACAAAATAATGACATAATGAACACAAACAAGCATAACAAAGATCTTACGTCATTCATCAATCGAATAACAAAGCAAAGCAAAGCAAAACAAACAAAACAATCCACTCACCTTTGATTTGAAGAAAAATCCACAAAAAGCTTTCTCCTTGCTAGATCCAAGAATCCTCTTTTTTGCTCCTCAAAATAATCTCAAAATCTGAATATGCTCAATGACGGCTGGGAAGAGAGAATCCCTTAAATATGCCGGATTGTATATTAGGGTTTTATTCCCACTTTGCAAAATAATCCTTTCCAAAAAATACTTCTTGCATATATATAATTCTTTTCTTGAAAATTGAATCAAATATCATTTAAATTAGGATCTAATAGAAAAATATATTTCTAAACCTCAACAAATACTGATCGGAATGTCCAGTAAATACGTTTTGCATTCTAACCCTCAAAATTGTCAATTTTACAAATAAGTCCTTCTTTTCTCGAAAGTTGCAAATAGGCATAATTAATTTCAGAAAAATCTGGAAAAATATTAAATAGTTCTCAAATAATAAATAATGATTTTTCATAAGGAAAACTAAAATTTTCAAACTTCTGAAAAGCCATTTGCACGTGTTTTGCACGTGTACAAAAGATAAATCTTTTAGAAAATATTTATCAAATACTCAAAATCATTTAAAATTTATTTTCAAATAATTAAAATAATATTTGAAAATACGGGGTTCTACATCACCCCCTCCTTAGAAGAGTTCTGTCCTCAGAACTACAACTAATGAGTTCAAACACATACCAACAAAAAGGAAACAATACTTCATAAATAGATCATAATCCAAATAATTTCATATAACATCACAATCAATTAAAGGATTACGTCATGTATCAATCAATGGTACAATCATTCAAAGAATTACAATCACATACAAGAAAATATATTCATACAAACAATCCAGGAAAATCCTTCTGCATGCGATCCTCTGGCTCCCATGTAGCCTCCTCGAACTGTTGATTCCTCCACAATACTTTGACCATAGGTATCACCTTGCTTCTAAGGACTTTCTCCCTACGATCAACGATCTCAACAGGCTGTTCCTTGTAGCTCAAGTTCACCTGTAGATCTTCGGGAACTCCTACCAACTGATGATTCTGATCGGCCACATACTTCCTTAATAGCGACACATGAAACACATCATGTACTTGCGCTAACTCCTCAGGAAGTTTTAATCTGTATGTTGTCTTGCCAATCCTCTCCACGATCCTGTACGGTCCAATATACCTCGGCACCAACTTACCTCCCTTACCAAATCTGATCACTCCTTTGGTCGGAGAAACCTTGAGGAAAACTGCATCCCCAACTTCAAATTCCAAATCTCTCCGTCGAGTGTCAGCGTAACTCTTCTGCCGACTCTGAGCTTCAACCAATCTCTTGCGAATCAGCTCAATCTGCTCTGACGTCTGCTGCACGATCTCAGGACCATACATCTGCCTCTCGCCAACCTCATACCAACATACAGGTGTCCTGCACCTCCGCCCGTACAAAGCCTCATACGGTGCCATCCCAATACTTGCATGGTAACTGTTGTTATAAGCAAACTCAACCAATGCCAAGTATCTCTCCCAACTACCACCGAAATCCATAACACAAGCTCTCAACATATCTTCCAGCACTCGATTCACCCTCTCCGTCTGACCATCTGTCTGCGGATGAAAAGCCGTACTGAAATCAGTTCTGGTGCCCAAAGCTGCATGTAGGCTCTTCCAGAATCTTGAAGTAAACCTTGGATCTCTGTCAGACACAATCGAAACTGGAACTCCATGAAGTCTCACAATCTCTCCAATGTACAACTCAGCAAATTTCTCCATCGACCAAGTAATCTTCATGGCTAGAAAATGTGCCGACTTAGTCAATCGGTCCACAACAACCCAAATCGAGTCATTGCCCTTCGAACTCCTCGGCAAACCCGTGATAAAGTCCATGCTGATATTCTCCCACTTCCACTCCGGAATGGGTAATGGCTGTAACAAGCCTCCAGGTCTCTGGTTCTCTGCCTTGATCTGCTGACAAGTCAGACACCTTGCCACAAAATCTGCTACATCCCGCTTCATACCAGACCACCAAAAATGTGGTTTGATGTCCCTGTACATCTTCGTGCCTCCTGGATGAACTGATAACAATGTACTGTGTGCCTCCTGTAAGATACTCTCTCTCAATTCTGCATCATCTGGAACACACAACCTTTCACCCATCCAAAGAACTCCATCTTGGACACGAAATTCTGATAACTTGCCTTCTGAAACCTGCTACAACATCTTCTGGATCTCTGAATCTGATCTCTGACCTTCCACAATCTTCTCTCTCAAAGACGGCTGCAGCCTCAACTGAGCCAAAGATGCCCCTAAACCTCGCAGTACCACCTCGATGCCTGCCTGGTCGATCTCTGCTGCCAACTCCTTTCGAGTAGTGATCAATCTCGATAAACTACTCTTCCTGCTAAGTCCATCAGCCACTACATTCGCCTTGCCCGGATGATACTTGATCTCAGAACGAATGTCTTCCAAAACTTCCAACCATCTTCTCTGCCGAAGATTCAAATCCCTTTGCTGATAAATATACTTCAGGCTCTTGTGGTCAGTGTACATATTAACCTTCTCACCATAAACATAATGCCTCCATAGCTTCAAGGCATATATGATAGCTGCTAACTCCAAGTCATGCGTCGGATAATTCTTCTCATGCGGACGCAACTGCCTCGAGCCATAAGCAATGACCATGCCTTCCTGCATCAAGACACATCCCAAACCTCTGAGAGATGCATCACTGTAGATGTCATAATCCTTCCCAGCTTGCGGCAATGCCAATATAGGTGCAGTAGTCAACCTTTCCTTTAACTCAAGGAAACTCACCTCGCACTTATCTGTCCACACAAATGCCACACTCTTCCGGGTCAAACCTGTCAATGGAACTGCAATCTGAGAATACCCCTGAATAAACCTCCTGTAGTAACCAGCTAATCCCAAGAAGCTTCTCACTTCCTTCACTGACGTCGGCCTGGGCCAATCCTTCACTGCTTCCACTTTCTGAGGATCAGTAGCCACTCCCTCCTTAGAAAGAATATGACCAAGGAAAGCTACCTCAGACTTCCAAAATTCACACTTCGACAATTTGGCATACAAGCTGTGCTCCTGCAATGTCTGTAATACCGCTGTCAAGTGCTTAGAATGATCCTCCTCCGACTTCGAATACACCAAGATATCATCGATGAAGACCACCACGAAGGAATCAATGAATGGCCTCAACACCCGATTCATCATATCCATAAAAACTGCTAGCGCATTCGTCAACCCGAATGGCATCACCAAAAACTCATATAGCCCATGACGAGTCCTGAACGCTGTCTTACTCACATCTTCCTCCTTGTCTCACACCTGATGATACCCTGACCTCAGATCAATCTTCGAAAACACCGCTGCTCCTCGAAGCCTGTCGAACAAATCATCAATCCGCGGTAGTGGGTACTTGTTCTGAATAGTCACCTTATTCAATTCCCGATAGTCAATGCACATCCTCATCGACCCTTCCTTCTTGACCAACAACACTGGTGCTCCCCACGGAGATGAACTCGATCTGACAAGCCCTTTGCTCAAAAGCTCTTCAATCTGCTTCTTCACTTCATCCTGCTCTACAGGTGCCATCCTGTATGGAGCCTTGGAAATCGGCGCACTCCCCGGCTGAACGTTGATACAAAACTCTACATCTCTCTGTGGTGGTAACCCTGGAAAATCATCCAAGAACACCTGAGGAAAACATCGAACCACCGGAATGCCCTTGACTTCATCTGCAACAGACTTCTTAGATACCATTACAGCCACCTGCGGGATCTTCTTCTTCCCTTGGAAAGTTACTGCAGGTCCACCTGGTGCTTTCACCAACACCTCCTTCCGCTTGCAGTCAATTGTGGCATCGTATATAGCCATCCAATCGATGCCTACAATGACATCTACTCCCAACACTTGAAGTTCGATCAAGTCGATGCCGAACATCCTTCCACCAATCTCGATATCACAGCCCTCGTAATATCGATCCGCTACTAGCTCCTCACCTGACGGCGTTGCCACCGACAAAACTCTTCCTGGAAATAACTTAGGTTCCAAACCTAAGATCCAGGCAAAACTTGGCGATACAAATGTATGCGATGAACCAGTGTCAAACAAAACCTTTGCTTTAATTCCATTTATTAAAACAACTCCTGTTACAATAAGAATGATACTCAATCTTAAATTGTTCTCAAATAAAAGTTTTATTCCTTACACTGATTCAAAAATGAAAGAAATCAAAATTCCTGCATACCCTGTATTACATCTTCCGAGTTCCTCGCATCCTCCTCGGTCAATGCAAATACTCGCCCTTGCCTCTTCGGAGCTTTGCTTCCACCCGAACCATCTTTCTTCAGTTGTGGACAATGGGGCTTTGAGTGTCCAGTCTGCCCACACTGAGAATAAACATGCTCTGCCAACTTCGGACATGCTGACCTGTAATGTCCTACTTCCTTGCAGTAGTAGCAGGTCACTCCCTGAGCTCCAGATGCCTTCTGCACCGGTCCACTGAACTTTGCCTGCTTCGCGGGGAATCCCTTCCCACTCTGGCCTGATGCTGGCCTCTTGTTCCGGTTCCAAGAATCCTGCTTCTTCTGAAACAAGTCCATATCCTCTTCAGTCATCGCGGCCCTCCTGACCAGCTTGTCAAATCTTCTAATGCCCAATGGAACCATCCTTGACCTCAAGTTTGGCCTTAATCCTAGCTCAAACTTTTTGGCCTTCTTTGCTTCGTCCATGACCAACTCTGGTGCATACCTCGAAAGTTGAGCGAATTTCGTCTCATACTCCCGAACAGTCATGCTCCCCTGCTGAAGGTTCATGAACTCAGTCGCCTTCTTCTCCTGAACATCAAGAGGAAAGAAACGATCTCTGAACTCCTCCAGAAAAGCTTCCCATGTCAGCTGCTGATCTCCCAAGTTCCTCTTCATGGACTCCCACCATACACCAGCATCTTTCTCGAGCTGCATCGAAGCCAACTTCACCTTGCTAGCTTCAGGAGTCTCCGACACTTCGAAGATCGTCTGGATCTTCCTGATCCAATCATCTGCTGCTGTTGGATCAGCTTGCCCCTCAAAGACTGGTGGCCTCATCCTCTTAAAGGATTCAATCTGCTTTATGGGGTCGGCATTCACCAATCCATGACCAGCTCCATGATTTGGCGGCGGGTTCTGCTGCTGCGCTTGCTGCTGCGCCACATTGAGTGCCATCAGCGTATTCAACGTCTGATATACTTTGGCAAACTCAGCTTCAAGGTCGATCCCATTCCCTCGGGAACTACCAGATCCATCCTCATTATTGCCTCCATTTCTACCTCTGGGTGCAACCATTTTGAATACTGCAAAACGAGGGTAAAGTTAGAGCACACATACAATTCAAACTCAAATCAATACCCTATGGCAAAGCCATAACCATACCCCAAACCATAATTTCAACTAAACATCATATTTTAACTCTATGTGATACTCACACTCTGATGTCCACACCTAGGTACTCACTCTCTAGTGTCCACACCTAGGTTGGTTGTCATAATAAGTCTATTATTACATTGAAGCGGAGCTCTGATACCAATCTCTGTAGCGCCCCGAATTTCTAATATGAGAGCTTAGAAAATACGTGGCGAAATCCCAGTAATCCACTTCAATACAACAATAAACACCAACAAACACCACTAAAATTTTCTTTCTTTTATTACAACAATTATTACAAATCCCAGCGGAAGTCTAATCATCTCAACACAAATTAATCTTTTTATTTACAACTCAAAATGATCTCAAATATCCTTTACAGTTTTACACCAATCACTAAATAATCCAATTATCTCAAACTGCCCGCTCAAGCATCCAACCTCCAATCTAAGCAATAACCTGCAACATGTGAGGCTAGAGTTGAACCCTAACCCCCAAACTACGGGGTCAGCCATAAATGGTGTGAGTGGTGACAAATCAAACAAAACATCATAAATGAACTGAAATAACAATATCCAACAAATAATAATCAAACACTAAAGTATGAAGTAACAATAAAAGAGTAATGGGTGATACCAAAACCAAAAGCCAAATGTGTGTAAAAACAGGAAATCCAAATGCATAAAAGTGATTCAAGAAAACATCATGACTACATGCTGACAACGATGACTACTAAGAGATGAAGATAAACTATGATAATTTGCCCATGCTTGATCATTCCGGAGATTGATCCCACATCACAGGTATTTTCCTGGATAATTCAGGAGATCATCCCACATCTAAACATAGACTCATCATCACAATAATACCCCAAAAGCGTCGCCTCGACTCCGATCATTCCGTAGGTCAATCCCACATCTCAAGATAATTACTTGGATAATTCAGGAGAAATACCTCACATCTCAGGTTAACTACCAGGATAATTCCGGAGATAAATCACACATCACAAGTTAACTACTTAGATAATTCAGGAGATTAAATCCTACATCAAAAGCCTTACTGAGGTGCATAACTCAAGTTCCCATTCGTCATGACACTACTAATGCCTGTCCTTATTAGTTTGGGTTACTGAACAAATCTCCTAGAGTAGTGTACCCTACCGGACTAAAAATCTGAATAACTGAAAATTCGCCTCAATGGGCCTCAACAAATAACTCAACACCGGTATACTAGGGTCACATACCTCTAGAGACTCAAAAACAAATAACTGAACAAATTTCCACTAAACAAGTGGCTCAACAAAATATCTCAATATCATGTTCCTAACTGAACATCTCAAATCGAATACTGAACAAATATCTCAACATCAAATACTGAACAAACATCTCAGAATCAAGTATTGAACAATTGTCTCAAAATCAAATACACATAACCCTCAGTACCAGTCGACTTATGCTGAAGTAAGTCGACTGTCCAGAGGACAATTCTACAGAATTTTCGAAAATAATCTAAGGCATTGTCAGTCGACTTGAGAAAGTCATCAGTCGACTGCCTCGAGACAAATACAAATAATTTCTCGTCAAATATCCTAAGTATATCAGTCGACTAGAAGGTTCATAGGTCGACTGTCCCGAAAGGACTGAACAAAATTACAAACAGCGGACCAGTCGACTGACAGCAGTCTAGGTCGACTGTCCCGAACAATTCTCAAAGACTGAAAATACAACAGTAGGCTCGTACCAGTCGACTGCTCTATAGGCCAGTCGACTGTCGGCTACAGATTTCTAAAAACAGGTATGAACACAAAAAAATCAAACTGGAGTTTTCTAAAGATCCACTGATCATAAAAATTAATTTGTATCCAGGCAAATAAACTACTCTCAATAATCTCCATCAAGGATACATTACTCAATCAATCAAATACTCAAATCTCAAATCCTCATGATCTAAACTCCTAATCTTTCTGTTAGGGTTTCTCATCAAAAACTTCTTACACAACTCAATCAAAATCTGAACTACACCCAAAAGATCCAGATGTTTACCATCTGATCACAACATTATCCATTCTTAATATGTCTTCCAACAATACGATCTCATAAATCAAACCTTTCCTCAACAACTTAATATTTTCTCATACATGATCCAATATCAATAAGAGTTCTCATCCTCCATATCCAAATAAAAGATCCATATCATACGTACAATGAGACTAACAAAATAATGACATAATGAACACAAACAAGCATAACAAAGATCTTACGTCATTCATCAATCGAATAACAAAGCAAAGCAAAGCAAAACAAACAAAACAATCCACTCACCTTTGATTTGAAGAAAAATCCACAAAAAGCTTTCTCCTTGCTAGATCCAAGAATCCTCTTTTTTGCTCCTCAAAATAATCTCAAAATCTGAATATGCTCAATGACGGCTGGGAAGAGAGAATCCCTTAAATATGCCGGATTGTATATTAGGGTTTTATTCCCACTTTGCAAAATAATCCTTTCCAAAAAATACTTCTTGCATATATATAATTCTTTTCTTGAAAATTGAATCAGATATCATTTAAATTAGGATCTAATAGAAAAATATATTTCTAAACCTCAACAAATACTGATCGGAATGTCCAGTAAATACGTTTTGCATTCTAACCCTCAAAATTGTCAATTTTACAAATAAGTCATTCTTTTCTCGAAAGTTGCAAATAGGCATAATTAATTTCAAAAAAATTTGGAAAAATATTAAATAGTTCTCAAATAATAAATAATGATTTTTCATAAGGAAAACTAAAATTTTCAAACTTCTGAAAAGCTATTTGCACGTGTTTTGCACGTGTACAAAAGATAAATCTTTTAGAAAATATTTATCAAATACTCAAAATCATTTAAAATTTATTTTCAAATAATTAAAATAATATTTGAAAATACGGGGTTCTACACAATTACAACTCAAGCATGAGTTCTTTACTAGAACAACTACAACAACTCAAGCATGGGTTCTTTACTAGAACAACTACAACTTAAGCATGGGTTCTTCACTAGAACAACTACAACTCAAGCATGGTGAGTTCTTTACTAGAACAACTATAACTTAAGTATGAGTTCTTTACTAGAACAATTACAACAACTCAAGCATGATCGGTTCTTTACTAGAACAACTACAACTTAAGCATGGGTTCTTTACTAGAACAATTACAACAACTCAAGCATGATGGGTTCTTTACTAGAACAACTATAACTTAAGCATGGGTGTTTTACTAGAATAACTACAACTCAAGCATGATGGGTTCTGATATGGCTAAAAAACGGGGTTAAATCAGAACCGTCCAAATCAGGAACGAATCTTAAAGCTTAGGGGTAAAATGGTAATTTTACCTATTGTTGGGCCTGAAGCCCTCAATATGAGCAAGTGCCAATCTGAGCTACGAAATGGAGAAAAACCACTTTCTCCTCAAGATTCGCGCTAGATTTCGATCAGACGGCCTAGATCATGCCAGCGTCACTAAACGACAAGATAGTGTTTTCTTGGGAACCGCACCTGCCTCGAGATCTGCACCAACATCCAACGGCTGAGATCGCCCCACGTCCCTCGGATCGAACAGCCGAGCGACAGGCGATCCAAGCCATATCGCTCGGATTCAGAGCAAGTGCCAATCCGAGCTACGAAATGGAGAAAAACTACTTTCTCCTCAAGATTCGCGCTGGATTTCGATCAGACGGCCCAGATCACGCCAGCGTCACTAAACGACAAGATAGTGTTTTCTTGGGAACCGTGCCTGCCTCGAGATCTGTGCCAACATCCAACGGCTAAGATCGCCCCACGTCCCTCGGATCGAATAGCCGAGCGACAGGCGATCCGAGCCATATCGCTCGGATTCCGAGCAAGTGCCAATCCGAGCTACGAAATGGAGAAAAACCACTTTCTCCTCAAGATTCGCGCTAGATTTCGATCAGACGGCCCAGATCGCGCCAGCGTCACTAAACGACAAGATAGTGTTTTCTTGGGGACCGTGCCTGCCTCGAGATCTGTGCCATCATCCAACGGCTGAGATCGCTCCATGTCGCTCGGTATTCCGAGCCGAGCGACTAGCAATCCGAGCCACTTGCGCGAGGGTAAAGCCGAGCTATATCGCTCGGATTCCGAGCAAGTGCCAATCCGAGCTACAAAATGGAGAAAAACAACTTTCTCCTTAAGATTCGCGCTAGATTTCGATCGGACGGCTCAGATCTTGCCAGCACCACTACACGACAAGATAGTATTTTCTTAGAAACTGAGCCCGCATCGAGATTCGTGCCAAGATCCAACTGCTCAGATAGCTCTACGTCGCTCGCCCGAGGGTAAAACCGAGCCACTCGTCCAAGGGTAAAACCGAGCTATATCGCTCGGATTCTGAGCAAGTGCCAATCCGAACTACGAAAGTGAAGAAAAATGCTGCCGAGCGTCCCCGACCGTTGGATCATCACGAAATTCGTGCCTCGAATGATCGACAATTCAGATTGCGCCACGTCCACTAAACGATAAGATAGTGTTTTCTTGGGAACCGCACCAGTCTCAAGATTCGCATCAAGATCCAACGGCCCAGATCACTCTACGTCACTCGGTATTTCGAGCCGAGCGACTGGCGATCCGAGCCACTTGCGCGGAGGAAGAGCCGAGCCACTTCTTTCGGATTCCGAGCAAGTGCCCATCCGACCCACAAAAACGAGAAAAATACTGCCGAGCGACTTCGTCCGTCCGATCTTCCAGAATTTCGCGCTTGCTCAAGATCAACGGTTCAGATCGTGCCACGCAATAATTTGGTATTTTATTTATTAAAATCATTTTATTTACTTAAAAAATTGTGAAAAAATGATTAAAAATTCGGGTAAATTAGTTAAAAATCCTAGGAAATAATTATAAAATCGGGGAAATATTTTTGAACCCCCGAGTGGATAATTATCGCCTAGGACCATTTATTAAGACCCCCGAACGACGAATCGACACTTCGCAAAAATTAAGTAAATATTACGAAAAGGTAGGTAAAAATCACCAGATGACCAGAAGAGCTCCAGATCAACTTGGAACGCAACCAACTCAAAAAATGACCATACTACCCCCTGCAAAGATTCAAAACCTTCCATTTGGACTCCGATACAACTCCGCTAGCCATTAAAACAGTAAAACTATTCCTCAAAGGCTGATCAAGCTCAGTCTTCGGGAGTGGGGGGCTCGTGATATGGCTAAAAAACGGGGTTAAATCAGAACCGTCCAAATCAGGAACGAATCTTAAAGCTTAGGGGTAAAATGGTAATTTTACCTATTGTTGGGCCTGAAGCGGGTACTGGATCTCTCCCTCAAAGATCCAATAACCCACGAACGGGTCCACCTCGACTGGGTGCGGGTTTCAACCCGCAGCGAACCCGGTCCTTTAGGATAGAATTAGGGTTTCTGATTAATCCTAATCAACGACCCTGATTCATATCTATCCTTTCACTGGAAATTAGGGATTACATTCCTTATATATACACAGGAATTACATGCCTAATTTGATCCCCTAAGACGCCTATAAATACCCCCCATCCATCTCTATTAAGAGGTAATCAATCTTTTGCCAGTTTTTACGCTCTTTCATAATCACTTCTGATTACTGACTTGAGCGTCGGAGGGTGCGTCGCCGGGAACAACCCCGGTGTCTCACACTTTTTGCAGGGGCACGGCAGGAGTCAGCGTCAAACTCCGACGGAATAGGTAAACAGGTTTCCTATTCAAAGTTTTCCAAGAATCTACAAATTCCATCTGTTTGCCCCCACACCGAATTTAGCGGCAACAGATTGGCACCGTCTGTAGGAAACTAACGAGTAGCTGCCTACCCTCTTCCCATGGAACAGATGTTCTCCTACCATGCCTCCTAGGAAGGTAAGATCCAGGGGGTCCAACCGAGGACCCAACCCCGATCAGCAACAAGAAATTCCCATCCAGCCCGCTCCGCAGCAGGGGCAACTTCCTCCTCCAGCGGAGGACCCACTCTAACAGGACCTGCCTCCTCCTCAGAATCAACCACCTCCTAAGGGCCCCAACCCGCAGAAACAACCTCTCCACCAGGACCATGTCTCTATCCACAATGCCTCTACGGACTCTATGACCTCTCACAATCCCCGAGCTTCTGACTTCCAACAAAAAATCCCCAATCGGCCCAAAGATGTGGATCTTCGCCACCGTCTGGATGAAAAGCGGGCTCGAGAGGGAGCCTCCCGCCAGCAACGTCCGGATGAGCGATCCCCTCATCGCCGAGACTACCGAAGGTCCCCTATCCGACAGGGGCGGAGAGAGTCCCCCGAGCATAACAGAAGAAGGCCACATTCCCCCGCCGGTCGGCAACATCCTAGGAACAATGAGGCGCCCATCACCCGTGCCGAGTTCCAGCAGTTCCAGGCAACCATCCTACAAGCTCTCAACCTCCGTCCCAATAACACTAATGCCCCAAGGATTCCCACTCCTCCTCAGATCCGAAGTCCTCGCCAACGGTCCCTAACTCCTCCACAAGCTCCTAGCAACCCCCGCTACATTCCTAGTCCTCGCCGTTCTAGGAGCTATCGTCGTCGTAGCCCCTGCTCTCCTTCGTACGAAGATGAATCTAGAGGCTCCCCGGATTACCGTAGAAGGGATGATGCAGTCTATCGCCGTCTCCATGAGATGGAGAGGCGCTTGGGACAGTTAGACCGAGAAGAAGAGCTTAGAGGAAGAACCCTCCGTCCCAGTAGACCTCCTTTTTCTCGAACCATAATGGATGCACCCGTACCGATCGGTTTTAAGCCTCCTCAATTCAAGACCTACTCCGGGGAGACTGACCCCGTTGATCACATTGAAAGCTTCAAGACCCTCATGCTCATCCATCAAGCTTCCGATGCCCTGCTATGCAAGACCTTCCCCGCAACTCTCAAGGGTCCAGCTCGAGAATGGTACTCTCGCCTTGCCCCATCCTCAATATTCTCCTTCGAGCAATTTGAGACCCTCTTCGTCACCCACTTCGTAAGTAGTCGTCGAACTGAGAAGACCAGCATCTCGCTACTGTACCTCTACCAGAAGAAGGGAGAGAAGTTGAGAGACTATGTGAAGAGGTTCACAGCTGAAGCCAGGTCTATAGCATCCCTCGACCAGTCGGTCGCTGCAGCAGCTTTTCAATCCATTGTCCTCAACTCCAACCTCCGCTCCTCCCTCGCCAAGAAGCCCCCACAGAACTTCTCTGACCTCCTCCTCCGGAGCGAAAAGTATATTCAGGCGGAAGAAGATGAGCACCGCCCCAACTTGGAGGGGTCTTCCTCCGGGTTTAAGAGAAAGGGAACAGAAGAGGAAGGAGCCAAGAAGATCCAGAAGGATATGACGGCCAGCGCCGGCCTCCTCCCAGATTTGAGAAATTTACTCCCCTTAACGCCAATATCTCCACAATTCTCATGGAAGTTGAGAAGGAGGGGGTGATACCTTCTGCACAAAAAATGAACACCCCCGGCAAAAAGAGGGATAAAGAAAAGTGGTGCCGCTATCACCGGGACCATGGCCACGACACCAATGATTGTCGGACCTTGAAGAATGAGATAGAAGCCCTCATCCAGAGGGGGCAGCTGACCAGATTCGTGAGAAAGGACCGAGCCGACCTTCCTCCCCCGCCTCGGGGGGTTAACAAACGTCCAGAGCGCGATAAAACGCCCGACTTCAAAGAGGAGCGTGTCCTACACCTCATCCATGGGGGCCCAATGGGGGGCTCCTCCACTCCTCTCGAAAGGCATTTATAAGAGAAGTCAATTCGGTCCGTGCCACCCCTCACCCTAAGGGCCTCAGAGTGCCCGTCACATTTTCAGATAAAGACCTCGAGGGCGTCCGAACCCCTCACTGTGACGCACTCGTCATCAACCTTCACATGGAAAACTTCAAAGTGGAGAGGATCCTAGTGGACAATGGCAGCTCCGTTAACATCCTCTTCCTCACCGCTTTCAAAGGCCTCAAACTCTTCCGAGATAGATTCAAGCCCGCCGGTTACACGCTCCATGGGTTCACGGGAGTGCCAGTGACTATTGAGGGGATGATCACCCTCGACGTAACTGCTGGCAAAACTCCTACTATCCAAACGGAGTCGATGGATTTTATGGTTGTGGATGTCCCTGCAGCTTACAATGTTATCCTAGGCCGACCCGGTCTAGCAGCTCTAGAAGCCATTCCTTCGGCGTACCATCTCAAGATGAAATTCCCCACCCGGGCCAGAGTAGGGAAAGTAAGGGGTAATCAGGAAACAGCTCGTAAGTGCTACACGACCTCTACCCTCGGTCCAGTCCTCTCCCTAGAAACTCTGGAAATCCCCCAAGATGTCGCCCGACCAACGTCCGAGCCGGTGGATGAGTTGGAGGAAGCGCTCTTTTCTGAGCAGGATCCAAGCCGAAAGTTCTTTGTTAGCAAGACCCTCCCATCCGCCCTATGCTCCGACATAGTCCAGTGCATCCGAAGTTCTTTGTTAGCAAGACCTCTTTGCTTGGTCAGCTGCAGACATGCCCCGTATTTCTGAAGAACTCTTAGTATACCACCTCAGTGTTGCCCTGGGGTCCAAACCCGTCCAACAGAAGAGGCGCAAGTTCGCCCCCGAGCGCCATCTAGCTATAAAAGAGGAGGTGGATAAGCTCTTGAAGGCCCGGTTCATACAGGAGGTAAACTATCCCGAGTGGTTATCAAATGTAGTAATGGTGAAGAAGTCTAATGGAACTTGGAGGATTTGTATCGATTTTACCGATCTCAATAAGGCTTGCCCCAAGGACCCTTTCCCTCTTCCGAGCATAGACACTTTGATTGATGCCACCTCGGGTCATGAACTCCTCAGCTTCATGGACGCCTTCTCAGGCTACAATCAAATCCGGATGTTCCCCCCGGATATCCCGAAGAACTCATTTGTGACCGACCAGGGCCTCTATTGCTACAGGGTTATGCCCTTCGGTTTGAAAAATACAGGCGCCACATACCAATGCCTCGTCAACAAGGTTTTTCAAGCTCAAATCGGCCATAATATGGAGGTGTATGTTGACGACATGCTTGTAAAAAGCATCCGAGGTGCCGATCATGTGACCGACCTCCAGGAGGCGTTTGATGTTCTGAGAAAGCACAACATGAAACTCAATCCGAACAAGTGTGCGTTCAGAGTCTCGTCAGGAAAGTTCCTCGGCTTCATGGTCAGCCAACGGGGAATTGAAGCTAACCCTGAGAAAATCAAGGCCATACTAGACATGGCCCCTCCCAAGAATGTTAAGGAAGTTCAGAGGTTAACAGGCCGCCTAGCCGCCATAGGGCGCTTTCTCTCGAAGTCCGGGGAGAAATGCCTCCCCTTCTTTAAGGCCCTCAGGGGGGCTAAAGGTTTCGAATGGGGTCAACAGCAACAGGAGTTGTTCGACCAGCTCAAAGCTTACCTCGTCAATCCTCCCCTCCTCAGCAAACCAATTCCTGGTGAACCCCTCTACCTCTACCTGGCAGCCTCCGAACAGACCCTTAGTGCCGTTTTGGTAAGGGAAGAAGACCGGGCTCAAAAGCCCATCTACTATGTGAGCAAGGTGCTTCGGGATGCCGAGCTCCGCTATCTGAGAATAGAAAAGATGGCTTATGCCCTAATGATGGCCGCAAGAAAACTTCGCCCGTACTTTCAGTCCCATTCTGTGGTCGTCCTTACCGACCAACCGTTAAAGCAAGTACTCCACAAGCCAGAGACATCGGGTTGCCTTAAGAAGTGGTCTATCGAGCTTCGTCGGCCTGATATAACATATCAGCTTCGGACCGTGATCAAGGCTCAGGCCCTAGCAGAATTTATAGTTGAAAGTACCATCCCCGAGTTTAGCCAAGCGATGAAGGGACCACCTATCTGGTCGGTTTATGTGGATGGATCCTCCTGTAACGAGGGAAGCGGAGCTGGGGTCATTCTGGCGGGCCCAGATGACTTCATCCTCCAATACTCCTTCCGTATAAACTTCAAGGCCTCTAACAATGAAGCAGAATACGAGGCACTTATAGCCGATCTTGGGATGGCCCGCAATGCAGGGGCACAATGCCTTAGGATCTTTAGCGACTCTCAGCTAGTCGTAAATTAGGTCCTCGGCGAGTATGAAGCACGTGATGACAGGATGGTCAAATACTTAGCCAAGGTCAAGAGCCTCATGGCACTGTTTGAAGAAGCCCTCATCCAACGAATACCCTGGGAAGGAAATGCTCAGGCCGACGCCCTCTCCAAACTAGCCTCTTCCTCCCTTTAAGGTCTCGAGCAGACCGTCTTGATAGAGGTTCTTCTGAAGCCAAGCATAGAGGATGAAACTTCCGACTCTATGGAGTCGCTGCCTGTCCTGCTTGAAGAAAACTGGATGAAACCCCTCGTTGAATTCTTGAGGGACGGGCTCCTCCCTGAAGATCCTAAGGAAGCTCGAAGAGTGAGAACCCGAGCCGAGCGTTACACATTAATCGGAGGTGTCCTATATAAACGCTCTTTTGCACAGGTAGACGGCAGGTCGTACCTGAAATGCCTTTTCCCAGAGCAAGCCGAATACGACCTGCAAGAGCTTCACGAGGGCATCGGCAGGGCACATTCGGGGTCCAGATCCCTGGCCTGCAAAGTGTTGAACTACGGTTATTTCTGGCCCACTCTCTTGCAAGACGCCGAACTACACGTTCGGCAATGCGTCTCTTGCCAAAAGTACTCCAACATCTGACGCCTCCCACAAGCTCCATTCACTTCCCTATCAAGTCCAATCCCCTTCGCAATGTGGGGAATGGATTTACTAGGGCCATTCTCACCAGCTCCTGGCCAGTTTAAATTCTTAGTCGTGGCAATCGACTACTTTTCAAAATGGATAGAGGCCGAGCCCTTTGCCACGATCACCGAGAACAAGGTAGTCCAGTTCTTTTGGAAGAGCGTAATCTGCCGATTCGGCGTCCCTCGGGTCCTCATAACAGACAACGGAACCCAGTTCACCAGGGCTGCCTTCCGAGCTCTATGTGAAGACCTAGCCATCCAACACCGATTCTCCTCCGTTTCCCATCCCCAGTCGAATGGCCAAGTCAAAAATGCTAACCGATAGATCCTCTCCAGTATAAAGAAGAGGTTGGATAAATGTTCCAAAGGCTTATGGGTCGATCAGCTCCCCAACGTGCTGTGGAACTACCGCACCACAAAACGGACCCCCACAGGAGAGTCTCCCTTTAATCTCACCTATGGGTCCGAGGCTATGATTCCCCTAGAAGTCGGTATACCCTCTCCTCGTCTAATGGCCTATGAAGAAGAACAAAATGCCAGAGAGCTCCGAGCAAATCTAGACCTGATAGATGAGATCCGAGAAAGAGCTACCATCCGACAGCAAAGCTACCGAAGGAGGATAGAGTTGGCATACAATAAGAGAGTCCGTCCTACCGACCTCAAAGAAGGGGACCTTGTCCTCAGAAAGTTAGCCATCTCGTTCCCAGGACAGAAAAGCAAATTGGCTCCAAATTGGGAGGGACCCTATAAGATCGCCAAAGAAGTTTGGCCCGGGACATACAGACTAGAAGACCTCGAGGGCAGAGAGATCCCCAGGACCTAGAATGCCGATCATCTTCTAAAATACCAAGAGAGAGCACCAACGCCTCTCTAAGTATTTTTGGGATGTCAAACCATTCCTCTCCTATCACTTGTACTGTTTTTCTTTTATTTCTCTCTTGTAATAACGGCTTGCAACTTTAGAAGCAGCCGACTACTAGTCATCAATAAAGAAAGCTTTTTCATATTTTACTCTTGTAAAAATTGTTTACATCTCTCTGCTTTTACTCTTCACCCTAACGATGGTTCGGAGTCCAACACTTGGCTCGATTCTACTTCGCAAGTTCGCTCCTAAGCAAGCTAGAAGTAGTTCGCCATTCGGAATTGCTCCCACAACCGTTGAACTACCCTAACGATGGTTCGGAGTCCAACACTTGGTTCGATTCTACTTCGCAAGTTCGCTCCTAAGCGAGCTAGAAGTAGTTCGCCATTCGGAATTGCTCCCACAACCGTTGAACCACTCTAACGATGGTTCGGAGTCCAACACTTGGCTCGATTCTACTTCGCAAGTTCGCTCCTAAGCGAGCTAGAAGTAGTTCGCCATTCGGAATTGCTCCCACAACCGTTGAACTACTCTAACGATGGCTCGGAGTCCAACACTTGGCTCGATTCTACTTCGCAAGTTCGCTTCTAAGCGAGCTAGAAGTAGTTCGCCATTCGGAATTGCTCCCACAACCGTTGAACTACTCTAACGATGGTTCGGAGTCCAACACTTGGCTCGATTCTACTTCGCAAGTTCGCTTCTAAGCGAGCTAGAAGTAGTTCGCCATTCGGAATTTATCCCACAACCGTTGAACTACTCTAATGATGGTTCGGAGTCCAACACTTGGCTCGATTCTACTTCGCAAGTTCGCTCCCAAGCGAGCTAGAAGTAGTTCACCATTCGGAATTGCTCCCACAACCGTTGAACTACTCTAACGATGGTTCAGAGTCCAACACTTGGCTCGATTCTGCTTCACAAGTCCGCTCCTAAGCGAGCTAGAAGTAGTTCGCCATTCAGAATTGCTCCCACAACCGTTGAACTAATCTAACGACGAGTTCGGAGTCCAAACACGTGGTTCGGCTCAGCTCCGCAAAACTCGCTCTTAAACGAGCTAGGGGTGGGTCACCCATATGAAGGAAGATTTGTTTCTGATTTTGAGTAGTTGTCAAAAGTTGGAAAAGTTATACTTATCAATTTGTCAACCATCACAGCACTCAAACATCGGGAACAAAACAAACTTTTCTTATTAAGGGCCCGGACCGAGCCGACACTACAACGAGATTTTTTTTACAATAATTTGAAAAGCATAATACAACTTATTCAGTGCTTCTTCGGAAGGGGAACACTTCGGTTCAGAGACACGCGAGGGCGACGTCGCCTCGCTTCTGAGCTCGACTCTAGACCTACGAAGCGAGATCCCCCTTCGTCACTAGTTCTAGCGGTGGCCCCAATCGAGGCCCCACTGGACGAAATAGCTACGACACTCTGAGCATCTGCTGGGCTTCGCCTAACAGCAGGCAAGCGAGTCGCAAGTTCGTAAAAAAAGTGATCCCTCTTTCGCTCTCCTCGCGGGTGCATGACGTGCTGCGAACATTGGCCCTTATAGGCTAAGGTTTTAGCGAAGCAATCTCCTCCTCCAGCTCGATGATCCTATCTCTCAGGATCTCGTCCGCCTCCGATGTTTTCAGACGAGAAAGTTTAGATGAGCCTGCGACATTAGTATTATCAGCCACTACACGACGAAGATGAGTCACTTCGATACCTCTATCGATCGTGATCCGCCTTAATTTGTCGATTCTGGCCAATAACTCGTCGCGCTCGGACATCAACATCCCCACCTTCGAAGCTAACCCCTCTTCTTCGACTGAGAGTTCTTTTATTGTCACCTCCAATTGACGGATCTCCGCCAGCAGTTCACTATTTCTCGCTTCCACATCAAAGAGGCCCTTACGGATCAGCTCTACCTCGCCTTCGAGAGGCGTCTTTCGCGACTGCTTCTGCAGTTGCTTTAACTCACTTAAATACCCTCTTGCTATTGCTTTGATTTCTTCCAAATTCAAGAAGTCATAAAACGCTTTGTTCCGATTGCGAGAAAGAGCCTCCTTTGTTTTCTTTAACTCAGTGCGGAGGTAAGAGAGCTCAGTAATTGGACCAAACTCAACCTAAAAAGCGGAGAAATATCAAGAGAAATCTTCGATACATAGAGATGCAGTCCGAGCAAAAAGAGTTAAACATTTTTGTGAAAGTTTCATAATCCTCAGCCAAAATCCCACAAAAGTTTGCATTGAAATCCAAGAGTTTACAAAAGGCAGTGGCCAGTCCGCAGTTAGGCGTTACAAAGAAAAAGATGAAAAGAAAAACAGAGCAGAAGACGACAAAGTCAAGGGTCGACCTCGTCAACGGTCGGCACGGTTACAATTGCACGACCAGCACCATCCTCGTCCTCGGCATTCTCGCCCTCCGGCCTTGGCGCGAGCATGGACAAGGGCATCTCTTCCTCGCCCTCGACGGAGTCGTAGAAATAGTAGTCCGAGACGTCAAACCCGGGGTTCCGAGCGACGATGTGCTTCAGGGCTCGGCCATAGGCCTCCTCCATGTTCGATAGCATGTGAGCTTCGGCCTCGTCCCGGACCGCCTTCTCTGCGGCTGCCACCTTCAAAGCTTGCTCGTTCAGGGCTTCCTCCGTCGCCTTCCGAGCCTCAGAAAGTTCCCCATCAAGCCGAGCCCTCTCCTTCTCCAGGGCCTCGACCTTGGAGGCTTCGGCGGCCGAGCTCCTCAGCGCCTCGGCAAGCTGAGCTTTCAAGCTGCCGACTTCGGCCTCGAGCGATGTAGAACGCAGCTGCTCGGCCTCCAGCTCCCTCACCGCTCTGGACCGTTCCGACCGTTCACGGTCGTTCAGAATTGTCATCTCCTTCTCCTTGCTCTCAAATTCCTCGAGCAAGTGGTTGAAGTGGCAAAGGGTCTACAGGCAATATGTGAAGCTGTCAAAAACGAGCACAAAAACTTGGAAAAATTTTCAAGAAAGTAATTCACTACTTACCGACATAGTATTCGGAGCGATCTGCATCGCAGCGTCACCAACTTCACGAGCCTTCAACGCCGCTCGGTCTTTGGTGGTCGGCAGGTGTTTCACCACCTGCATACAAATGTTTCCGTCCCCCAAGAACCCGTCGACCTTCATCACCCTCCAGTCGGGGACGAAGATGCGCTTGTGCTCCTCGATCAAAATCCGCTCCGCCTCGGCAGTAAGTGGCGGAACGTCGAGAGCCAACAACGCACCGATGTTGAACGCTCCGCCGGAAGACCCCGGAGCATCTGTTTGCGCCGGCGGGGTCGGCACATCTGAGGTTGGTAAGATGGTCGGCTCGACGAGCTCTTTCTCGGTCTCGGCCTGAGAAGACTCAATAACCGGGCGCTCGGGGGTAGGAGAAACCGAGGGTACCTTGGGCGCTCGGCCGCCTTGAGGTCCGGACACGGTCCTCTTCCTCTTCTTCGTCTCCTGCTCCCTTGCCGCTCGGGCCTTCGCCATCAAGCCTTTGTAATCCATGCCGGAAGATTCTGCACAAACCGGGCGAAGAGAGTTAGAAAAATTTTCAAGGAAAAACTTCAAAGAAAAAACTAGTATAGAAGAGCCATACTGGGGTCGATCGGACTGAGACCCCCTCGGAACAATGCCACCTCCGTAATGTCCTTCCAGCTGAGGGTCGGAAGGCCGAGCAACTTCTCCACAACCTCGGCTTCCTCATTGCTGAGCACGGGCTCTTTCTTCACACGTTTTGGAAGACCTTCCCTCAACCACACCGTCGGTATCGACCACGGCTCAGGAGCTCGAACGAGGAAGTACTTTTCCTTCTAGTGCTTGATCGAGTCCAGGTTTTCGATCAACTTTATGCCCTTCCTCGGCGAGAGGTAGAACCTCTGCTCGTTCTTGCTAGGTTGGCAAGGTCGGTAGAGACTCCGAAGGACAAACATGTTCGGCTCGGCGCCGACCTCCTGGCACTGAAGAACAAACGCCATCACATGCCGCCAGGTGTTCGGCATCAGCTGAGCCGAACACAGGCCGTACTACTGCAGCACCTGCACCACGAAAGGGTGCAGCGGCAGACGAAGTCCGGCATTCAGTGAGTCGACGGGAAAAACACAAATATCGGCCGAGGACAAGGTGCACGCTCGGAAGCCGGGGCCAGGGAGCAAAAATCCATACTCTGCTGGGATTTGGAACCCACTCCGGATCCGAAGCAGATCCGCCTCGGTCAGCACCGAAGAGATATGATCTACCTTGGAGGTTTCCTTCGGCTCGTTTTCCTCGATTGATTGGGCTGTGCACTGCGTCACCTTCTCCAACAGTTCTCCAGTGTAGCTCCGCACACCGCCGACGCTGGACAGAACGCTCGGCTGCCGACCCAGTTCCCCTGCCCTCTTCGGATGCTCAATAATGGTTTCCACACCCCTGCCCTTGTTAGAACGGGCCTCAACTTCCTGGAGTGGCTCGGCAACCTCCCCGACTGTGTTCGGCCGAACCAAAGTCCCTTCGGTCGGTTCCACGGCCTTCTTCCCTTTATCTTTGCTCGGCCTGACCACTCGACTGACGCCTATGTCCGAGGAGGGGGTCTCGTCCGTGGAAGATAACTTAACCATTTTTACAAAGATGGGGAGAGGGGACTGACCTTGAAGTGACTGTTACGGCCGAAAAGATCACCGGAGAATAAAATGCCTGGCCGCGACAGCTAGCAGCGCCGCTCGAGAGCTAACAACCTCGCTTGCAAGTAAAAATCAAGAGTGAGAAAGTAAAAGTGAGAAATGAGGTGAAGTGTTGAGGGGGTGAAAACTTATAGTGAAAACGGCGCCTCTTGGGCTTTGTAACGTAAAGGCGCGACTCTTGGGCCTCCCTTGAACCGTTACAAAAGCCCAAACGACTAAGTAATGAAGAGAGACGACTGATGACTAAGTAAGGCTGCTCGGCACTCCACATCCAACCGCTGAGATCGCCCCACGTCCCTCAGATCGAACAGCCGAGCGACAGGCGATCCGAGCCGTATCGCTCAGATTTCGAGCAAGTGCCAATCTGAGCTACGAAATGGAGAAAAACCACTTTCCCCTCAAGATTCGCGCTAGATTTCGATCAGACGACCCAGATCATGCCAGCGTCACTAAATGACAAGATACTGTTTTCTTGGGAACCGCGCCTGCCTCGAGATCTGCGCCAACCTCCAACGGCTGAGATCGCCCCACGTCCCTCGGATCGAACAGCCGAGCGACAGGCGATCCGAGCCATATCGCTCGAATTCCGAGCAAGTGCCAATCCGAGCTACGAAATGGAGAAAAACTACTTTCTCCTCAAGATTCGCGCTGGATTTCGATCAGACGGCCCAGATCACGCCAGCGTCACTAAACGACAAGATAGTGTTTTCTTGGGAACCGTGCCTGCCTCGAGATCTGTGCCAACATCCAACGGCTAAGATCGCCCCACGTCCCTCGGATCGAACAGCCGAGCGATAGGCGATCCGAGCCATATCGCTCGGATTCCGAGCAAGTGCCAATCCGAGCTACGAAATGGAGAAAAACCACTTTCTCCTCAAGATTCGCGCTAGATTTCGATCAGACGGCCCAGATCGCGCCAGCATCACTAAACGACAAGATAGTGTTTTCTTGGGGACCGTGCCTGCCTCGAGATCTGTGCCATCATCCAATGGCTGAGATCGCTCCATGTCGCTCGGTATTCCGAGCCGAGCGACTAGCAATCCAAGCCACTTGCGCGAGGGTAAAGCCGAGCTATATCGCTCGGATTCCGAGCAAGTGCCAATCCGAGCTACGAAATGGAGAAAAACAACTTTCTCCTCAAGATTCGCGCTAGATTTCGATCAGACGGCTCAGATCTTGCCAGCACCACTACACGACAAGATAGTATTTTCTTAGAAACTAAGCCCGCATCGAGATTCGCGCCAAGATCTGACTGCTCAGATAGCTCCACATCGCTCGCCCGAGGGTAAAACCGAGCCACTCGTCCGAGGGTAAAACCGAGCTATATCGCTCAGATTCTGAGCAAGTGCCAATCCGAGCTACGAAAGTGAAGAAAAATGCTGCCGAACGTCCCCGACCGTTGGATCATCACGAAATTCGTGCCTCGAATGATCGACGATCCAGATTACACCACGTCCACTAAACGATAAGATAGTGTTTTCTTGGGAACCGCACCAGTCTCAAGATTCGCGTCAAGATCCAACGGCCCAGATCGCTCCACGTCACTCAGTATTTCGAGCCGAGCGACTGGCGATCCGAGCCACTTGCGCGGAGGAAGAGTCGAGCCACTTCTTTCGGATTCCGAGCAAGTGCCCATCCGACCCACAAAAGCGAGAAAAATACTGCCGAGCGACTTCGTCCGTCCGATCTTCCAGAATTTCGCGCTCGCTCAAGATCAACGGTTCAGATCGTGCCACGCAATAATTTGGTATTTTATTTATTAAAATTATTTTATTTACTTAAAAAATTGCGAAAAAATGATTAAAAATTCGGGAAAATTAGTTAAAAATCCTAGGAAATAATTATAAAATCGGGGAAATATTTTTGAACCCCCGAGTGGATAATTATCGCCTAGGACCATTTATTAAGACCCCCGAACGACGAATCGACACTTCGCAAAAATTAAGTAAATATTACGAAAAGGTAGGTAAAAATCACCAGATGACCAGAAAAGCTCCAGATCAACTTGGAACGCAACCAACTCAAAAAATGACCATACTACCCCCTGCAAAGATTCAAAACCTTCCATTTGGACTCCGATACAACTCCGCTAGCCATTAAAACAGTAAAACTATTCCTCAAAGGCTGATCAAGCTCAGTCTTCGGGAGTGGGGGGCTCGTGATATGGCTAAAAAACGGGATTAAATCAGAACCGTCCAAATCAGGAACGAATCTTAAAGCTTAGGGGTAAAATGGTAATTTTACCTATTGTTGGGCCTGAAGCGGGTACTGGATCTCTCCCTCAAAGATCCAATAACCCACAAACGGGTCCACCTCGACTGGGTGCGGGTTTCAACCCGCAGCGAACCCGGTCCTTTAGGATAGAATTAGGATTTCTGATTAATCCTAATCAACGGCCCTGATTCATATCTATCCTTTCACTGGAAATTAGGGATTACATTCCTTATATATACACAGGAATTACATGCCTAATTTGATCCCCTAAGACGCCTATAAATACCCCCCATCCATCTCTATTAAGAGGTAATCAATCTTTTGCCAGTTTTTACGCTCTTTCATAATCACTTCTGATTACTGACTTGAGCGTCAGAGGGTGCATCGCCGGGAACAACCCCGGTGTCTCACACTTTTTGCAGGGCACGGCAGGAGTCAGCGTCAAACTCCGACGGAACAGGTAAACAGGTTTTCTATTCAAAGTTTTCCAAGAATCCACAAATTCCATCTGTTTGCCCCCACACCGAATTTAGCGGCAACAGGTTCTGATGTTGTTTTCATATGTGCCAGATGGCCGACCGTTGCAGTGCCAAGCTTGATCATCTTAGGGATTGCGTGAAGTCCCTGGAGGCCAATTCCGTGCGCTACCACAAAGAAGCTAGGGACCGAGAAGCGACCCTAACTTACTTCATGAATAGGTCGAAAGAACTGACTTTAGAGTTAGCCCGCCTGAAGAAGACGATTTCTGACTGAGGTTTGGCTGACGCTGAGTCCGGATGGTCGAGATCTCTCGCTTCCATTCAACGCCCCTCTTTCGAGTCATTTTTTCGTCAGGTGATAGTGGAGAAGAAATTGGAGATCCAATAGTTGAGGGTGATGTTCGGAATGGAAGGATCCCGGGCTCGTTCCTTCGGGAGCAGTTGGCCCTCCGATGGGGGTCCGTCTCTGACCCTAAGGTTGGAGCAACCACCGAGGCTAGGTGATGCTCAGAGTTCGGTTGCTGGAGCATCCTCCTTAGCGTCGCCTAGGGACCCTGAGGTGCATGTTGGCGAGCAAACATGCTCGGTTGGGCTTGACCTAGTTTGCGTTAGTCCTAAGGCCTTCCAAGCGGAAGTGTAGGCCGAATTTTTATTAGTTGTAATTATGTTGTATCCCTTCTCATATCGCTGAGCCGATTGTATCGATGTACATCTATATGTCATAATAAGAATGATCCTTTACTGCTTTGTTGAATATGAGGCAATCGACATCGAGCGCTGGGTACTTGAGAGTACATGAGAGATTGTGGAATCCCTTGTTAAGAGTTGAGCACCGAGTGGCCTAGCTTAGAGCGAAAGCCAGTAGCCAGCTCGAGGAAAGTGTCGAGTGTCGAGCGGCGAGGACTTGAGGGATTGAAAAATCTCTCATTTGGGTTGAGAGTCGACACCGAGGGGCGAGGATGTGAGAGATTGAGGAATCCCTCATTAAGAGTTGGGCACCGAGTGGCCTAGCTTAGTGCAAAAGCCATTAGCAAGCTCGAGGAATTTGTCGAGCGCCGAGCGGCGAGGACATAAGGGATTGAAAAATCCCTCGTTTGGGTTGAGAGTCGACGCCGAGGGTCTAGAACGTGAAAGATTGAAGAATCCCTTATTAAGATTTGACCACAGAGTGGCCTAGCTCAGTGCGAAAGCCAGCCGCTACCTTGAGGTAAGTGTCGAGCGCTGAGCGGCGAGGACTTGAGGGATTGAAAAATCCCTCATTTGGGTTGAGAGTCGATGTCGAGAGGCGAGGACATGAGAGATTGAGGAATCCCTCGTTAAGAGTGAAGTGCCGAGACGTGAGGACGTGAGAGATTGAGGAATCCCCTGTTAAGAGTGAAGCTGAGACATCTTAGTCTATTTATAAAAGAAATTTCATTGATTTTATTTCAAGCTTGGTTACAAAGGATAAGGCGTAATGCCTGTTACAACCACAGATGTTCCTAGGGTATTTCACGAAACTTGATAAGGTGCTCAGTGTTCCAGGGTCTCTTGACTATCCTGCCCCCAAGGTCTTCAAGTAAGTACGTGCCAGGGCGTACCACTTGGGAGACCTTATACGAACCTTCCCAGTTCAGAGCTAGTTTGCCCTTCTTGCTGGGGTCAGAGATAGCAAGCTTTCTGGGTACGTGGTCACCCTCCTTAATGTCGGTCGGAAGGACCTTTTTTGTTGCAGAACCTCTCAATCCGCTGTTGATAGATTTTTCTCTTGATGATGGGTTTCTCCCGAACTTCGTCGACTAGATCTAGGTTGTCCCTGAGGTCGTTCGAGTTTGATTCTTCACTGATGCCCATGATCCTGGGTGATGGGAGACCAATTTCCAGTGGGATGACAGCCTCCATTCCGTAGGTTAGGTTAAATGGGGACTCTCTCATCAGAATCCTTTTGGTCATTCAGTATGACCAAAGGATGCTCAGTAACTCGTCGACCCATTGTTCCTTGGGAGATTTGTCCAACCATTTTTTAAGGGCTTCAAGAATTTGGCGGTTGGCATTTTTAGCTTGGTCGTTTGAATGGGGGTGGGATATCGAAGAGAAACGTTGCTGGACCCCGGGGTCCTCGCAGAATTTTTGGAAACTACTACCAGTAAATTGGGTTCTATTGTCCATGATGAGCATGTGCGGGATCCTGAATCGATAGACAATGTGTTTATAGAAAATTTAATGGGCTTGATGTTCGGTGATTGTGGCCAAGGGCTCTGCTTCGACCCATTTAGTAAAATAGTCGCCAACCACTATGAGAAAGCACCTTTGGCCCGTGACTTTCGGGAAGGGGCCGATGAGGTCTATCCCCCACATGGCAAAGGGGGTCATACTGGTCAGTGACTTGATTACAGCTTGTGGCATGTGCTTAATCGAAGAGAATCTCTGGCAGAGACTGCACATTTTCACAAGATCTTAGGCTTCTCGCAATATGGTCGGCCAATAATAGCCGTGGATAAGGACTTTCCTCGCGAGCGACCTGCTTTCCATATGGCATCCTCTAATTTCACCGTGTAGCTCCTTTAATGCGTACTTGGCTTCCTCGGGATTTTGACATCGGAGATATGGTCTCCCATCCACCCTAGTGTATGAGCGCTTGAAGAGAAATTCATCGATCCATGCAAACCTCTCTGATCAGATCCTTATCTTCCTGGCTTTGGCCAAGTTCAGTGGGAGTTCGCCTTCTGCCAAGAACTTTTGGATGCGATCCATCCACGTCCCTGCTTGTATGTCGGGATTGAGGCAAAAGACTTCAGGGTTCTCGATGCTAGGCTTGAGGAGAACCTCGACTAGGACAGTGTGATCTAAGCCTTCAAGGGATGAAGAGACGAGTTTGGACAAGGAGTCAGCTTGAGTGTTCTGTTCTCTCGGGATGCGTTCGACTACCGTGCATTCAAAGACAGATAAGAGTTGTTTCACGCATGCTAGGTACTGGACCATCCGAGCATCGCGGGCTTCATAATCCCCTATGATGTGATGAACCACAAGCTCGGAGTCTCCGAATGCCCGTATTCGTCTTGCGCCCGCGTTGCAAGCCAGTGTGAGCACGACGATCATCGCTTTGTATTTCGCCACGTTGTTGGAGACCTGAAAATTGAGACGTAGGGAATACTGAAGGATGATCCCCTTATCTTCATTCTCCATTAGGATAACCGACAGATTCTGAGTCAGCGGTGTGTATCTTTCGAAGCGAGGGACTAGAGGTGGCCGTTTTTGAGCGAACACATCTTTCTAAGCCTTCTTCATAGGCTTGGAGCCTTCATTTTCCTTTTTCCCTTGCTTGGAGTTTCTTTCGGGCCTTTGAGATGCAGAGCCTCCTCGGCTCGGATGTACTTATCGATCCGTTGAGGAGGTCAGGAAAATCGATGAGCAGTTTCTTGGCTAATGACACCTTCAACTGGCCATGGCGAACATTGTGCCGGAAGGTCGCAGACGCAATGCTGGCGTCAAAAGAAGAGACCGCCCTAGCCTCGGCAGTGAACCTCTGCACAAATTCCCGAAAGGACTCCCCTTCCTTCTGCTTGAGGTCCAGAAGGGATGCGTTCGTTTTCTCAAACTACCAACTTGTCACGAAGTGAGCTAAGAAGTTTGCCTCGGGCTGGTCGAATGAGAAAATCAGGTCGGGTGTGAGCTTGGAGAACCATTCCTATGCGGGACCACGCAGGGTGGCTGGGAACGCGTAACATAGGAGAGGATCTGATGTGTTTTGAATCATCAAGAGGGTTTTGAACCCATTCATGTGATCAGCAGGATCACTCTCTCCGTTGTATGACTCGAATAGAGGTGGTCTGAAATTCCTTGGAATCTTAGCATCGAGGATTTAAGCGGAGAATGAGGGTTGGGTAGGCTGATAACCCCGACTGGATTGCAGACCGCCCTCGCCGATGCGAGCGAGGCGATTCTCCATTCTTGGAGGCGCTGAAGGATGACCTCGTTCTGCTTCGGTGGCCGAGTCAAACCGTGAGACTCGGGGCCCTGGATTTCCTTCTACTGAGAGCTTTTGTTCTGCCACTCGGTTCCAGGACCACCTCGAAGGGCTCGGAGGACCTCGTTCCTAAAAGCTTGGAACTTGGCCCTCGTGACTGGGGCTTGTCCGCCTTGACTGTGAGGGGGTGGAAAATCCCTCAGGGAGTGGCTAGTCTTCCGCACTCAGCCCAGGGATGGGTGAGTGCCGTGGGTTAGAACCGGGTTAGAAGGGGCGGCTCCGCTCCTGGATCTGCTGAGCTGGTGCCGGAGGTCATTCACGGGTTGTCAAAGGTTGATGGCATGCCGTAGGTCATCGGCGACCGAGCGTGGACCCTCGGCTTGTTTTCTTTGAGACCCCTGTATATTCACATGGCTGTGAGAAGGATGGGGGTCGGGATGATGTCCAGTTGTGATGGCTCTTCTGGCTTTTGGAGCCATGGGAGGGTTCGGCTTCAGGGTGAGACCCGAGTCTGGGATTGAGCCAGTTTGCCTTCTCACAGATTGTGCCAACCTTATGCTTGTGATTTTGAGGTGGGAGCAACATGTGTGAGTTCTTGTATTTTGTAGTGGAAGTGACAGGTCTGAAACAGAGCTCAGCCCCAGATCAGGATCTGAATGGTGTTTTTTGTGTGGTACTGGAGAGGGGGAGCTGCTGGTAGCTAACTGCCCTGAGTACCTGCACAGTGCCTAGAAACACCGGGTGAGGTCCCGGTGACAGACCCTCCGACGATCTAGTCAGTCATTGGAAAGAAAATGAAAGCAAGGGTTCAGGTGCAGAAATGTTCATTTCATTTGAATGTAGAGGGGGGCCTGGTATTTATAGGCAGAGAGTGGTCAACCCTAACCCTGATGGGCCGGGTTTACCCTCTCTCCTGGGCCTGTCTAATGGGCTGGACTAGTAGAAAGCCCATAACAATATCAGATCTGATTATCTAGAATTTGCGGATCCGGAAGAGATCAGATGACTCAGATTGAACCAGATTTTTACCCACATCAATGAAATCACCATTTCCTCAGTAGAGAAAATTACGTGAGATCTTGGCTTTTTGTTTGATGTTGAATTAAGGGATTTTTCATGCCTCAAGTACATCTTTACATGTATTCATTTCAACTCACCAAAGGCAGGGCAAGAGAGCAGATGATGCTTTAAACTCCACGTGCATATGCTTGGAAAGGCAATGATGCCGATTAACTGAACGGATCACATGAAGCAGTTAAGACAGGCTGATGACGGTAGCAGATATTATAGCTGACAATCTGATGCAGGAAAGAAAAGAGTTGAGTGCTTGGTCTCTTTCAAGTTTACAAATGCTTGCTCGACAGACACGGATCAGAAGTGCCCACCCCCCAGGGTTTTGTTTGGGGGACCATGATGTATTTTTCTTAGTTTTTCTTGTCTGCTTTGGTCCCATCCCACCATGTTAGGGGTGGTGTTTCTGTATTTTTATGGTTGTAGGATTTTGTAGCGAGCTCAGTACTCTGAGTTTGTTTGGTTAATCTCTTATTAATGAAACAGGGTGGCCGGATTCCATCTTTTCCTAAAAAAAAAAGTTTAAATTCACAAGGCTTCTTGAATCTATAGAAAAGGTTCTTGAATCCTTAAAAAACACTGGAAACACAACTTCTTTAATTTAAAAAGAATTTTAAAGTAATATAAAGTTTGTGTACAGAAGAAACAGTTAAATTAGAAAAAAACCTTACTAAATTATACCATTTCCGCAGAAAACCGCCGTGAACTATTTTCTGTGCAAAAATCATCCATGAAGTATGTTTTCAGAAAAAGAACTAGGCCAGCGGCGTGAGCTTCCGCTATGTTTCTGGACACATGCATCGCACGTGACTTAAATTTAGATATTTTTGCCTATGACTGAAGAGGGTGAGGAAACATTTCCGTTATGTTTTTTATAAAGAGGGTGAAGAAATTAAAGAAAGATCCATTTTGTGAATTTTTTTCATCAATTTTAATTATTTACGTTTCAACTAACTTAAAGCCGTTGTTGGAGATAAAAGTCTTGCTCTCTTCTCAAGAGTTAGGGTTAGAGGGTCAAGTTTGATCTCTTTTCTCATCACATGTTTTAAAATTGCAAAAAAATGTTCTTGCTCGTCTAAAAAAATATGAACAAAATTTTGCCATGACGGTCAAGGAATACATGATTAGTCAAGTCACATTGTACTCCTTGTTCTCTTTTTCTTATCTTTTCTTATCTTATACCAGCTTTTGTTGCAAAAGAGAAAGAATCACGACTATGACTAATCCCTAAAGTTATCGGTTTCTTCATCTCTCAGGCTATCTTACAAAGTTCTCTGCTACGTTTGATCCTTCATTCAATACTTCCTTCTCGATTTCAAAAATAATGAAGACAAAAATTACATCTCCATCAAATATCCATTAAAAATTAAATAATTAAAAAAATAAAAAGTTATAGAGGGTTAGGGGTAGAAGTAGGGGGTAGGGTTACGGTTAGGGTTGGAGGGTCAAGTCTCTGTTTGAATTCTTCAATTGAACAACTCTGATTATTGGAGACAACGGATTAAGTAAACATAAACCATTATTATATACTGCAATAAGTGAAGACAAGTACAGTGAAGAGATAGTTAACTGAAAATTAAAGTCATAAGATGTCTTCAGATATTGAAAATATTAAGAACACAAAAACATTATTTTAATCAAATATGAATAGAATTTTTTGAATTTCTTTTCTCTCTTCACCTTCATCATTACCTCTCCTAAACCCGTAAACATTTACAAAAAATGTAAATAATTAAAATTGATGAAAAAAATGAAAATTGGATATTTCTTTAATTTCTTAACCCCCCCCCCCCCAACAACAACAACAACAACAAACCCAAAAGAAAAAAAAAGGTTTATTTGGTCTTTGGTCGAGAAATTGATCAAGATAGGGTTATCCGGGATGGCATCAGGAGTGTGGAATATTAGGATGGGTCGATTTCAGGTTGATTTGGTAGGGAGGAAGATCGGGATTAGGGTTGATTTAGTCGGGAGGAAGACTGGGATTAGGGTTGATTTGGGGATTAAATGATTTTTGAAGAAAGAAGAGGAAATTAGTGGACTTATTCAGTTAGGGACAAAAATGTCTAAATTTAAGTCGCGTGCGATGCACGTGTCAAAAAACATAGCAGAAGCTTGTGCCGTCAGCCTGCGTTTTTTGAAAACATAGTTCACGGAGGAATTTTGCACGAAAAAAGGTTTACGGCGGTTTTTTCCAGAAATAGTATAGTTCAGTGAGATTTTTTTTCAAAAGTGAACTTATTCAGTCAAGGACAAAAATGTCAAAATTTAAGTCACGTGCAATGCATGGGTTAAAAAACATAGCGGAAGCTCATGCCGTCGGCCTGAGTTTTTTGAAAGCATAGTTTTTTTTTTGAAATAAAAGATGGCATGAGAAGTGCCATCCGACTCATATATATATCATCAAGAGTTACATCCAAAATACATCAAGATTTACATCAAGAGTTACATCCAAAATACCACAGTGAACTTAAGAACTAAAGGTACAAGTAATCTCAAAATACAAATGATTTCGGTACAAAAAAAAAACAGTATCTATACAAAACCGTCCAAAACTCAAAAGCTACTCCATGCCTACCACTAGAAGACCAAACCTGATCAGTTGTTTACACCATCTCTAGGGGACAGAGGGCTTGCTCGAGCTTTCTTCCTAATACCTGGAATTTGAAGCCAAGAAGTAGTAAGAGAAAAAATTCGATAAATCAATTGCACGAGAAGAATGGTTTCGGAAGCACAAATCATTTCTATCTAGCCAAATGACCCATAAAGATGTTGCAACAACACAACCCCATTCCCTCCACTTCTCCGGAGCAAACTCAGAACCTCTAAAATCTCCCCATAAATGGGATAGAGTAAGTGGAAATCTACTGCAGCCAAAACCAACGAGGATGAAATCCCAAATACGTTTACTGACTACACAGTTCAAAAATAGATGACAGATAGATTCATCTTGGAGGCTACATCTAGGACACAATGCCAACGGGATCAGACCTTTCTTAAATAAATCCACTCTAGTTAAAATTGCTTCTTTGAGAACTAACCTCAAGAAAGCCTGAACTTTATGCGGTGTACTCGAACTCCAAATTACTCGATTCTCCACGCTTCTCGTACCCTCATCACAAAGAGCTCGATATATGGAATTGACTGAGAACTGTTCATTGGAAGCCAGTCTCCAACTCCTCTTGTCTTGAGAGTTCAAGTTGGAAGAACTCCTAGCCTCTAAAAGTGTAAGTAGGGGGCCACACAGACTCTGAACATTAACTTCACTGGGAGCAGACAAATTGATTTGCCACGATGAATTGACCCAATAGTCGGATACTAAGGAAATTTTTTTGCGGGCAAGAACAAAAATCTCTGGGGAAGAGAGAAGCCAGAGTATTGGGACCAACCCAAGAATCTATCTAGAATCGAGTATCGACTCCAGTCCCCAGCCAACTTGGAGCATTAACATGAAAGAGATCTCCCAATTTGTCAGTCCCTTTCCAAACTGGAGAAAGACCTCTACGATGCTGTCCCCCCCCCCCCAAACCTGTAATGTCTACATCCTCGGTAACGAGCCCAAACATTGATCGATAGAATAGTGAGAATGAATTTTCCACCACCATTTACATAGTAAGGCTCGGTTCATCTCTCATAGGTTAAGGATTTCCAACCCCCCAAAATCTTTTCTTCTGCAAACCAAACTCCATTTTACTAAAGGAAGACCCCTGCCATCCTCTCCACTCCCCTTCCATAAGAAATCTCTACGAATTTTATCAATTTTGTTGATAACCCAGGAAGAGAACTCATAAATCGACATCCAATAAATAGGTACGTTAGAAAGAACCACATTAATCAGGGTAATTCTACCACCTAGTGACAAATGAATTTTCTTCCAGCCAGGGAGTTGTTTCTCAATACGCTCAAAAAGGGGGTTCCAATCACTCCGAGTGAGTCTCCCAAGACGCAACGGAACTCCCAAATATTTAATGGGAAATTTACCGACTTTGCAATCCAAAAAATAAGCCAAAAGAGCCGATGAAATCTCGTCACATCTCCCAAGACCAATGAAATTGCTTTTCTCAAATTTAACTCTCAGTCTGCTCCAAGCTTCATAGAACAATAATATACCTTTAAAAATAAGAACTTCGTTAGTCTCGTTCCTCCCAAAAAGGAGCGTGTCGTCAGCATATTGCAAAATAGGAATACCACGAATGCCGTCCAAACATCCAATACCGCATAGAAGATGCTGATTGGAACAGTGCAAAATCATTTCCAACAATACATCAGCGACCAGGGTAAATAGCAAGGGAGATAACAGATCACCCTGTCTGAGCCTTCTTTTGCATAGAATGAGATTACTTGGAACCCCGTTAATCAACACCGCAGATTTACCGCCCCTAATGCACAATTTGATCCACCCAATCCATCTGGCCCCAAAACCTCTAGAATGAAGGACCCCTGTAACACTATCCCATTCCACAGTGTCATATGCTTTTTCAAAGTTGAGTTTAAGCATAAACCCCTCTTCTCTGTCTCTATCAGACTGAAAGATGTTCTCGTGAGCAGTAACGATACTATCTAAGATATCTCTCCCGGGAATAAAACCACTTTGGGCTGAATGAATGATGGAATTCATCCACGGGTTCAATCTGTTAGCCAAGACCTTAGTAATGATTTTGAAGGATGAGTTCAAGATGCTAATGGGCCTGAGATTTCCAACCTCTTTAATGACCCTTAGATTTGGGAATTAACATGATAGTCGCATAATTTAGACAATCTATCTGTACCTGGTTCTCAAACATCTCCTCGAAGATGCGGAGAAGGTCCACATTAATGACATCCTAGAAAGCTATGAAAAAAAAGATAGGGAACCCATCCAGACCTGGAGCTTTGTCTTGTCCAAGATCTTTGATGACACTCAAAATTTCACTGATCGAAAAAGAAGACTCAAGAGCTTCTAAGCCCAACACATTTGGCCGAGACCAGAAGGAGTCATTAAGAGAAAAAAACGAATCTCTGGACACTCTTAAGAGGCCTCCAAAATGATTATCGATGTGAACACGAACGAACTGAGCCTCAGAAACCCACCTATCCCCCATCTGAAGACCTGAGATGAAGTTGGATCTTCGCCATCTATTAGCAATCCTATGGAAATATGCTGTTTTAGCGTCCCCATCTAGGAGCCAATTGTCGCGCGATCTTTGACGCCAATACTCATCTTCGGCTTGGAAGATAATATCCAAATCGGCTCTGGCTTTTTGTAGTTCGACTAATTCATCTCTATCAAGATCTCTATCAAGATCTCTATCCTCTTGAATAATCTCCACAGATTGAATTTGGTCCACATGTCGTTCCTTGGCCACTTTAGCAAGTCTTCTCTATTCCCCTGCCCAACGTCTGAGAACTCCTTGAAGTTTGCGGATCTTAGCATTCCAAGTAGACACAGCATCCCTATGAATACCTTCCCTCCTTTGAAGAGGCGTATTCCAAGAAGAGAAAACTAAAGGTTTCAAAGAAACGTTCCTAAGCCAACCCTTTTCAAAACGGACAGATCTGACTTTGTAACCAGACGTCCTACTAGGGATAAGAATCAAAGGAACGTGATTAGAAGTATCCTGATGGGTAGATGGACCGTAGAAGAGGAAAATGATGTTCCCAAACCTCCAAGACAAAAATACGATCCAATTTAGCAAGAATGGGAAAGTCTTGCATATTACACCATGTGAATTTCCGATCGGAAAATTGAATTTCCCGAAGCTCTAAGTAGTTGATAACTTCGTTAAAGTTAGATCTCTCAGTCATGCTGCACCCCCTACCTAGGTGTTCGTCAGCGAAACGTGTAATATTGAAGTCCCCCCCAATAATCGAAGCATCATCCCACTTGGAATGAATATCTATAATCTCTTCCCAGAACCTAGACTGCTCACTAGCCTCGTTCGGTCCATAAACCATAGAGAAGACTTGACAAAAATCATCAATCTTGGATCTAAGTCTCACCGAAACAGAAAAGTCTCCAATCATGACATCTAAGCATTGGAAAAGATCTACATTGTAACCAACACTGATTCCACCGGACTGACCAACCGAAGGTTTAGAGAACCACTCCCAGTTCCCTCTGGGAACCTGTTTATCAAGCAAACTCGACGACGGATTCACCAACTTAGTCTCACTAAGTCCTATAGCAGACAAAAAATGATAGGACAATGTATTCGTCACTTTCCTATGTTTCTTACTACAATTCAACCCTCTAACATTCCAAAAAGTGTACACCATTGGGAAAAAATAAGGGAAACTCTAAGATACAAAGTCTATCAAAGACTGTTGGGACACTTAACCCACTCTCGAAACCTCTTAGCACTTTCTACTTGCGTAAATCCCTCAAAACTCAACTCCACTCGACACACCTTGGATAAACTAACTAACAATGCATCATGAATAAAATCTATAATTGCAGAATTATAAAATAGACTCACCTGCCAAGGCTGAGATGGGAACTTTCTTTTTAGCTGCAGAAGCAATGAGCTCATCTTTGGATATTGGACGATCCCCATGCTTTTTCCCTCTACCTGGATCTCACTACAACAAATATGACATTTGATAGCATTCATAAAATGCTATAGTAGACCTATGACAGCGTTTTACAAACGCTATCAAAAGCCCCGCTATAATAACTCTATAGCGTTTTGACCAAACGCTATAGAATGTATAGCGTTTCCGAAACGCTATAGATTCTATAGCATTTTAACAAAACGCTATAGAAACTATAGCGTTTGCCGAAACGCTATAGAATCTATAGCATTTTAACCAAACGCTATAAATACTATAGAAACGCTATAGTTTCTATAGCGTTTGGTTAAAATGCTATAAAATCTATAGCGTTTCGCAATGCTATTAGTGTTAGAGCATTTTGTAAAAACGCTATCGTTAGACAATCCAGTAATAGAATCAAACATACAACATTTTTAAAACGCTATCGTTTTGATATTTGTGGTTTTTTACAGCATTTTAGGAACGCTATTTCGTTTTAACTGTATACAAAAAAAAATCTACAGATACAAATAAAAATCAATTTATCGAAAATATCAATACACCATTAAAACTATAAAAGTTTTGCAAATTTGTGTACAAATATATAAAAAAATACCAACATAGAAATATCTACACAATAAACTTATAAAAATGTTCATCCAATAAACTTAAAACTGACGACCATACAGGAGACATATAGCAAAAACTGCAATTTCAGGGGGACCGGCTATTACAAACTTTCATATGTTTCAATACAAGCGAAATATAGCATATCAGCCATCACCTGAAAATTCACTTAGCAATGCAGAAGAACCAACATGTCATTACTTTCTAAAGCTAAAAATTAAGACAGTTCATCTTCTTTTCAACCAACATCCAGTACCTACACAACACAAGTTAAGCCATATACCGTGCCTTATCAGCCTGACATTTTCTTTTTTGTACACTGAGTTATAAATATCACCAGATATCACTACTAAATCTATCTGCAATCTGAGCCAACTGCATCCTGAACAGATTTGAAACCATCTCTCCAAGCACTCTGCAAAACTGCATCCTGAACAGATTTGAAACCATCCTGAACAATTCAGCCTGAAAGAGAAGAAGGAAAAGTTTAAAATCCAGTTTCTTTCTCTATTTATCATCCAACTTACAGACCATCCAACTTACATGTAATAGGTTCTTTATATTAAAATTTGTTTCAAAACACATGTCTGGATGTAAAATGTATTACCAGAATAAGTACAAGTAATACGAGTTAGATTGTCTCAAAAGTCTCAGACCACGAACTAGGAGAAAACATGAAAGATTGAACATACAAACTCAAGGCTGACACTAGTAATGTATGGGGTCTTACCAGGACAATTCTCAAGGATCAATTCTCACTCCTATCGAACATACAATACAATTGGAAGGGGTAAAATAAAATGGGTTAAACACTTGAATGCACGTAATCTTATCAGGAAAAGGGAAAAAATTAAACTTACAATACCATCTATTATCACAATGATTAGAGACAGTCAAATTAAGGGTACAGAGCAAACCATACTGCTTTATTATGTTCCAGTAAATTAATAGTTGAAAGTGATATTTATCCATAATGAGGATAATGAGTCTTTTCCAAGATTTTCACAAAAAGAATTTTAAAGTGAACCAGGATGCTTTAATGCACAACTGAAAGTCTCCAAAACTTTGCTCAATAATTGAAAACTGTGAAATAAAATTTAAACAGTAAATTTGACTGACATGCCTGCAAAGAAGCAAAGAAATAATCGATTTAATTATCCATCAACCTACTCCCATACCCCCCCCCCCCCAAACCCACACCTATAGACTCAACAAGACAACTCAATGCGGTTCAACAGGTGTCACTTACAATTATTAGCGGCATTAAATTATTAAAGAAGATGTTCTGAAATGTATTGTGTATCAGTATCTAGTATATTGTATTGTGTATCGTCTCATATCTTGTATCATAAGATAAATTCTTACATGTTTAATCTGTTTCTGTTACAACATTAAGTATACATTAATATATTATTGAAAATATGGGTGAAATACAAATCAATTGTAACATAAAATATGTCTAAGCTAATTTGAAACATAGAATACAAATTATATAAACCTCATATTAATAAACCTAAACAAAAAAACATGGAATAAATGATTTATTACTATCATGAATGCATGACAAAAACATAATACAAATAAATTGGAAATATAATTCACAACTCAAAATAATGCTAACTTAGATATCTTAAGTTGACATCATATATAAAACTATAAAAAGTAAATGAAGATCAATTAAGCTACTCATAAACAATGTCCGACAAACTCACTATTCTTGGAAATAAATGTGTGTATCTTAATCATTACTTCACTGTCTTATTGAACAAAATATTAAAAATACAAAACTATATAAAGAATTTAACAGTAGTGAAACATTAATTGTTAATTTAACATCTATATTCTAATTTAAGATTAAAAACACATTTTAGAGAAAGGCATTGGTTCCTGGAAAAGGCTTCTTGAGTGCTTTGCTTTACATGCTCAAATTAGTTTGGAGCTGAGAAGTATAATGTATTGTGTGATTATTTGCACACCTAAAATTATCCAATATGTTGTGTGTAAATATCTAATAATGCAAGTTTGCAAAAAAAATTGTATTTTATACATTAAGAAAATAAAATTGAACATTACAGAAGATTTATTATTGATATGCACGTAAGAGATAAGTAAGCACCTTATTCAGTATATAATCCGAGGTGGGTTTTGCATGCTCATTCCAGTGCATTGCTGCAACATCCTGCAAGCAAGAAGTCCAAGCAATCAATACCATCATCAAAAGGACCTCAAATGAGTTAACACACATCAATGATGATACCAGTTACCAGAATGTTACATATATGAGTAAAAATCCAATGTAGAAGCCATGATCAGTGCACCCACATATATAGAGTAGCCTGGTAGTTAATCTTGTCGATTTCAGTGCTGCCAAAATAAAATTAAGTAAAACTACAACGAAACTTAAAAGATTTCTACAATTTAGATACACCACATATATAATACAGTAATAGTCAAGCCAAATTTATCAAAAGCATTTTCAGAAACACCTTAGAAATTAAGTACCAGATATGTAGTTTTTCAAGCGTTTCCTATTCCTATACTCCTATTATAAAAACAGATTCGATGAATAAAAAAGCATCAGAATCTTTTTAAAATATCCTCTTCACTTTCCTAGCCATTTCGTATTCCCATACTTCTGCATGGCTTCACTTCTTGGTGGTTCTCAGACTCAGGCCTCTGCAACAAATGATGTAGAAAACAAGTTTGCAACCAGAGTTCAAAAAAACAATGATATCATAATTTCTTAAGGGGAGAAAAATGTAACTGCTAGATAACATCAATTAACATTAGAGTAACACACCACACTGATGTGATAACCTTCTTTTCTGTTCTTTTTGCATCAATTCTCTCTGCTTCAATAAAACATGTAACTGTATATGACACTGCAATAAGCGCAGTCAGTCAATAATGCATGATCTGCAACCTATAAATCGATCAATGATGCATGACAGCAAAGTTGTATTTGAGACTGCAATAAGCGCAGTTAGTCAATAATGCATGATCTGCAACCTATAAATCGATCAATGATGCATGACAGGAACGCTGAATATAAGGCAATAACTAGAAATGAAGATTTTTCTGTCATGATCAATTATACATGTAATATAGTGTAAGCAGGTACCTAATAATCCCATTCTACTAAGTTTCCTATGGCATAACTCTATCCATAATATGAAATATTGCATCAATATATCCTGACTATCATCTTTCATAGCTCACACCACATATAAGGATCCAACCGGTAAACAAGTCAAATGGTTAAGCTTAGCAATCCTGATTTTTATTATGTGCTCCTAACTAAACAGAATATATTCTGAATAAATTTAAGAAACTCAAAGAGCAAAACCATGAGATGTGGTTATTTTTATGTAGATCCAAGCCACATGCTGATATATTTTCAGTAAGAGTAAATTAATAGTGAAAAGACAAAAAATAATTTTAGAATTTAAGGCACTATATTTTAGAACCAACCAAGTTTTAGTAGCAGCAGTAGTAATGGGTGTGTTGTAATATAGTTATTTACATGAACCCTAAGACCGTGAACATCATGATAATCACATATAGGATATGTAAGAAGAGGGATAGAAGAATACCTCCGTTCATCGCGATGTAGAGGGCTTTCTGATCTTGTTGAAGGCTGTTGACGAAGAAGGGCTTCAATGGAGAGTTTGGCTTCCCTCTCCTTGCCTATAAACCTGTTGGCAACCTCAAGAAAAACATTCTTCATTCGTAACTTTCTTGTACATATGACCAATGAGTTTCAATAGAGGCTGACCTATTTAGGGATCAAGGAGCCATGTCCAGACCCAATAGGGCTCAAATTGGACAAGAATAAAGCACCACCATAATATGCAAGAATCTACAATTGATACAACAAATTATTAGATGAATGAAGAGACCAAAGTCAAAATATTACTTAGTCTTGCCGCCTTGATATTGTTCAAGTTGCTTGGGATTGTTTGCAAGAACTTTATCAACTAAAACATCGATTGCAGCAGGATCAACAATCTGCAAATCCAAAATTAGATGAAAACCTCACTATCAAATTTTATAGCTATAGAAATTGATTGTTTATCTGGGAGAACATCTTTCTAGTGAAGAAGATTGATGTCTTGCATCACCTAATCATTTGAAATGTAATTATAAAGAGTATCTTAGAAAAAAAATTAAACTGCAATTTGAAATGGAGCTTAATTGCTCTAGAAAGCAAAAGCAAAGCCCAGACAAGGTTAATATTAATTGCAAAACTAATTATGTATGTCCCCATCCTTTGTCTGTCAAAAAATTTGCAAAATTAAGTTGACATTCAAATTTCAAACTAATGATAAGATGTTTTACCTTTACATTAATTTCAGAAAACTAAATATTGTTTTGTTTTGACTAGACAGAGAACCAAATATTATGTAAGTTAATATATTGATATCCAAGTAGATTAAGGAAGCAACTGCTCAGTTTGGAAGTATAGCTGCTTAGTTCGCAAGTCTAGGGCCATTAAAATTTATATAAAAAAAATCTAAAGCAATATATTGTAAATCACTCACCTGAACTAAATATTTCTTCTCTATCAACTTTTTCACAGTCCTGCCTTCAGATATAAGCTCCAAAAGTATCTGCAGATAGAATGAACTTTAAAATCAAATAAATTGGGGCATATATATGTTTTGAAGATGTGAGAATTGCTTTGTGCAATACTGTTCCTTGCATTCCCTGTAGACATTGATTCAATTGAACATAAAATTGGACAGAAAATTCATTTGGAACACAAACATGGAGGATATGAAAATGTGAAGGTAATAGTCAAGGAAATGAATAATTGAAAATTGGGACTGATATATGTTGGCTCCAGGTAAGTAGATGTATGTTATTGTATAGATAACAAAGTAGAAAGGATTAGAAGATGTGCCTTTGCTTGCTACAAAAGAAACAAAAGAAATCACATCTTTGTTATCTATACGATAAAATTCTTACAAGTAACACAAAACTGAGCATTTCTTAAACCAACAATGAGAAACAGAAGGGGAAATCAGTGGAAAAGTATATACTTATTGTAGATGATCAAAAAATCAGTGTCATAAAACTATTGTAATAGCACAATATACTTATAAAAGTTACTGAATAAGTCAATGAATTCATTGTTACCCCAAATTGACGGCTTAGGGGTCGACGGCACGAGAGGAAGAGGAAGCGGTCGGCGCGATCTGGCGGGAGGGAAACGGATAGGGAAACAGGGAAGAGAACCCGGCGCAGTGGTCGATGGCGCGAGAGAAAAAAGTGGTCGACGTGATCTGGCGAGGGAGAGAAGGATTGGGCGACGGGGAAGAGAGGGTTTTGGATCGAGAATAGGGTTTGTGGAGAAGAGGGTTTTTTGATCTGGATCGGGGGAGGAGCTGAGGAGTTAGATAGTTTTGGATTTTTTTAAGTTAGAATTTTCTTTTCTACCCCTAGTTATTGAGTTTATTTACTAATATAATAGCACTTTCAAAACGCTGTTAAAACTACAGCATTTCAAAAATGCTGTCGTAGCTAAGAGTGAATTTCAAAATAAAATAAAGACAGCATTTTCTTCGTGAATGCTATTATTGATCACTTTCAACAACATTAACGCTTAAATGCTATAATAAATCCGCTGTAAAAAGTCCTATATGTTGTAGTGTCTGCGCTTGAGATCCTCTATAGCCAACTCCTTCCCTTTTCCCTTATCAATAATATTGAACCGCAACGGAGGAGAATCATCAACTCTAACCTCCCTCTCTATGTCCCAAACGTGAGCCGCAGTCATGAGCGATGAATCTTCATCAATGTTTTTCAACGCATCAATTAGGTCATCATCATTAGGAGAGTCATATTTAGCCAGGATCAGCTTTCTCTCAGACACTTGACTAGATTCTACTTCCTCTTCCCTCTCATAAAATAATTTTCTGGAACCAGACGGTAGAAACTCTCCAAGATTAGCCTTTCTAATTGATTCCGATAAAGTAGGCTCATAAGATGCCAAGCTCTTCTCTAACTCTCTCGAATTGACTGCACTATCAATCTTGTGGTCAAGAATGGGCTTGGGAGGGCCTTGGGAATAGGCTCTAAGAAGACTACCCCAAGAGCCCAATTGATCTCTAGACAAGGAACTCACATCACCTCTCAAAAATTGTACAAAAGCAGTATGCATAGAAGATTGCAAAGCCTCAGATATTAAGATAGCAGTCCCATTAACCTGCCCTGTACCCCTGACAGATGTAAACCATTTGACAGATGCAACCCCTCGCTCCTTGTACTCTGACTCCTTCAAAATGACAGCTGAACAAAACAGCGCTGCGACCACTCCACGAGGCAACACAGTGGCTTTGGTACTGTGTGAGGGGCATGTTGTGGGACCCTTGCACAGTACCTTAGCTACTACACTGTGCAGACCACTAAAATCGCACGCCACTTCCTCCACGTCACCACTCACGTGCAATATCAAAAAATCCCTAGCCTCAGTATCCACCGTTGGATTAGGAGCATCCGATGGCTGTACGTCGTCTTCAACCTCCAAACGCCTCTCTCGCCTCTCACACAATCGCAAACCAGACACCCTTGCACCCTTCGACATATTTTTCTCTTGTTTATCGACTGACGAGCGGCCCTGCACAAATTGCTTCACCTCAACTGCGATATCCACCTTGTAGGTCAGGTCTTTGTAGCTAGTGAAGATGGACAATGGAATTAACGTTCCATGAAGCGAGCTAATCTTAATTCGAGCGATGTCGAATTTGTTAAGAAATTTAGTCGCCTGATCTAACTCTTCGACCCATCCGAACGGTTGCACCAACGACTGGAAGCCTTTTTTATTCCAACACTCCGAAGGAATGTTGGAAATTAACAACCATCTCGACTTTAACTGATCCCTCCTAAAAGCTTCGTAGTCCAAACTCCATCGCGACAGAACAACGGTGAAGCCCTCCTCTGAGAAAGATTTCTTGCTAAGCACAATCTGCACTCTAGCTTCCGTCGAACATGGGATGATAAATGCATCGTCTCTAAAACGTTTAATGGTCCAGTCCCAATCGTAAGTCTTGGGCCACCTCCAGGGCCGGCCCTGAGTTCCGGGGGGCCCTAGGCAAACTTCCGAAATTGGGCCCCCCTACCCCATATAAAAATAAAAAAAAATTTACGCGCGAAATGCGTGCCTATATTTACAAGGAAATTTTGAAATCGGGGGCCCCAAAAATGACGATTTCGGCGAGGGCCCAAGGCGGCCGCCTTGCCGGCCTACATGTCAGGGCCGGCCCTGGCCACCTCAATGAGAACTTCTTCTTGATGACTCCTTCGTTGGGGTGTCCAAAAGCAACCGACGCAACCACGCTAAAGCGCAGTCGATTCCCGAGCTCCCCCATCTCAACCGTGGGTGTAATGACCATCCTCCCTACTTCCTGTGTCCCCGCTGTAGACTTATCGATGGAACCGCTCTCCCCAAGCTTCAACTCAGACACCAAGGTACCCCCCTCAGCCCAAGCTCTAGGCTTACGCTCACGGAGGATTTTTGCACAAAAAAATTTAACGGCGATTTTTTACAGAAAATGTATAGTTTAGTGAGGTTTTTTCTAATTTAGCCTAGAAGAAACCTAACAACCGCTTATGCAGGTTAACAAAACTTGCAAAAAAAGAAATTAATTAAATAATCTATACCTAAATGAAAGATATTACAAATTTATTTAAGAATATCTCTAAACTAAGGTAGTATTTACAGACCCAATATCTCCAAACTATGATGCAATTAAAAATCTTGTTGAAATCTCTCTTTCAAATTCTTTTCTTAAATAGTCAGATGGATTGTCTTCTCTGAAACATATTCGCAGATTGAATATTTGAAAGATTGACTGAATATGAGTAAGTGACTTCTCTAGCTAGCTGACTGAATATTGAGAAGGTTGATTGTATATGAATCAGACAACTATCTGAAACATTTTCAATATCGACCTTTGGATGGGAAGGTCGATCTAAAAAGATTCAAAGAACATTATCCAAAACCATGCTCCACATCATTCCCTCCTAAATGAAAAATAACTAGACCTTTGGTTATGAGTTATGACTCGAGTAGAGAGACCCATTCAAATTGCATATATTTCTTCAGTTTCCACTTGTGATATAATGCGACATGGAGTGCCGCCCTGTACGGATATATCATGACCTCAACTCCAACCTTTAACATCTTTGACCTATGATGCTTCTCTGTTGATATTGTTGTCTTCCACTTATCATATGTCCCAACACGAATATGATGATACTCACTTCGTGAATCATATTGAAAACTTGTGAGATCCCTGCAATTGATCAAGCATACCCTCAAGCCTCATAATGAGAACTTGTACAAAACTGAGATCTTGTTGGTTGTACGACTATCTTCACATATTCATTAAGGGGTGGTTTGGTTGGTTACAAAAAAAATTAAGAAGGTGAGAAACATTGTAGCAAAAACAATTCCTTGAAAACAAATTCTAAAAATAGCTTTGGTCGAATATAGATTTACTGTAGTAGGAATAGTAAAAGAGAAAAATTAGCTTTGTTCGAGTTGCAAGAAAATCAAAAGTAATTTAAAATCATTCTACGGGGTCCCGACGGTTTCCTCCTTCAATATTGCATCCGCCTCAACTTTCCAGCCTCTAACAACGAGGCTGAGTATGAGGCCATGATCGCCGGACTCACCCTGGCACATCAGGCCGATGCCAGACAGATCAGGGCCTTCAGCAGCTCTCAGCTCGTGGTCAACCAGATCACCGGAGAGTACGAAGCCCGTAACGATCGGATGATCAGGTACCCGGCAGTGGTCCAACGGCTATTAGCATCCTTTGACGAGTCTGCAGTCTTAAGGATCCCCAGGGAGTAGAACGCCCAGGCCGACGCTCTGTCGAAGCTAGCTTCCTCGTCCTTCGAGGGTCTCGACCGCACCGTCCTAATCGAGGTACTCCTGAAGCCGAGTATTGACCTCCCCGAGACTTTCTGCATCGAGAACGGAGCTCATCCTGACGATTGGACCACTCCCTTCAAGAATTTTCTAATCAAAGGAGAGCTCTCCGAAGGCCGAGCTGAAGCAAGGTGGGTCAGGGTCCGTTCGGAAAGGTTCGCCATAATCAGCGGGACCCTCTTCAAAAGGTCATACACAACGACAGATGGAAGAACCTACCTCCGTTTGCTTAACTCCCGATGAAGCCAAGTACGCTCTCAAGGAGCTCCATGAAGGAATTAGCGGGTGCCATATGGGAAGCCGCTCGCATGCGCGAAAGGCTCTGAATCACGGGTACTACTGGCCCACGATGCTACAAGACGACCTCGCCCTGGTCAAGAAATGTGGCCCCTGTCAGCGGTTCTTCCCTGTGAAAAGGGCTCCACAAGCGAACCTCCGTTCCCTGGCCAGTCCGACCCCCTTTGTAATATGAGGGATGGATCTGGTAGGTCCATTTCTGAAGACAACGGGCCAACGATAGTTTCTCATAGTGGCAATCGACTACTTCACGAAGTGGATCGAAGCTGAGCCTCTAGCCACGATCACCGACAGCAGACCCAACAATTTTTCTGGAAGCACATCGTCTGGTGATTCGGGATTCCCCAAGCACTCATTACAGACAATGGAACCCAATTCATGGGTAAACATTTCCGAAAGTTCTGCGAAGATCTCGGGATCCAGCAGCGTTTCTCTTCAGTGTGCCACCCGCAGTCAAACGGCCAAGCCGAGAACGCGAACCGGCAGATCCTTAACGGTCTCAAGAAATGACTTGATAACTCTTCCAAGGGGTTATGGATCGATGAGCTATCGAGTATTCTCTGGACCCACCGAACGATGAAGAGGATCCCCATGGGAGAGTCGCCATTTAATCTCACTTACGGCGCGGAGGCCGTGATCCCCCTAGAGATAGAGCTCCCTTCGCCCCGGATCATGGCCTTCGACGAAGCAAGCAACTCGACACAGCTACGTGCCGACCTGGATCTCATAGACGAGGTCAGAAAAAAGTCCATCATTAGAAGGAACACCTACCAGCAGAGGATCGAAAGGTTCTACAACAAAAAGATGCATCCCACCGACATTAAGCTCGGAGAGCTCGTCCTCCGGAAGCTTGCGGTATCCAACCCCAGCCAGAAGAGGAAACTAGCCCCAAACTGGGAAGGCCCATACAAGGTATCTGGGGTCATATGCCCGGGCACGTACCGCATAACCGACCCGGAAAGCAAGGCTGTCAAGAGGCCCTGGAATGCAGAGCACCTCATCAAATTCCTGAAAGGGGAGGGTTAGCCTCTACAGCCCATGTAAATTATGAAAGATGCAATCGGCACGACGTGCCTTGTTTTTTTTGCAAAAGTTCAAGTATGTTGTAATTATGCCAGCTTTCTTAAAACAAGCTTTGGCTTCGTATTATTTCTCATTAAAAACATGTCTCGGGCTCGGCACTCGGAAGAAACCGCGAGCCACAAAAAGCTTTCCTTACAAGCTTAGGGCTCGACACTCGGAAGAAACCACGAGCCACAAAAAGCTTCCCTTACATGGTTTTGGCTCGACCCTCGGTAGGAACTGCAAGCCACAAAAAGCTTCCCTTACAAGCTTAGGGATCGACACTCGGAAGAAACCGCAAGCCACAAAAACCTCTCATATAAACCTGGGGCTCAGCGCCCGGATAGGTATCTCGTGCAAAGACCGAGTCACCTTCAAGGTATGGGGGCTCGGCATCTACCCCGAGCATGGTTTGAGCATTTTCAAGGCCATCAACCTATGCGCTCGGCGGCAACCGCCAGCTACACCCGTGCCATCATCTGAGAACAGGTATGGGGGCTCGTCGTCGACCTCGAGCAAGGCCTTGGCTTTCTTCAAAACCACGTTACCTTTATGCTCGGCGACGACCTTTAGCTACGCCCACTACTGGCTTTCTCCATGGTGTGGGGGCTCGGCATCTGCCCCGAGCATGGTTTGGGCATTTTCAAGACCATCAACCTATACGCTCGCAACAACCACCAGCTACACCCATGCCATCTACCTGAGAATAAGTGTAGGGGCTCGTCGTCCGCCTCGAGCAAGGCCTTGGCTTTCTTCAAAGCCATGCGACCTTTACGCTCGGCGACAACCTTCAACTACGTCCATTACTGGCTTTCTCCATGGTGTGGGGACTCGGCATCTGCACCGAGTGTGGTTTGGGCTTTTTCAAGACCATCAACCTATACGCTCGGCGGCAACTGCTAGCTACACCTGTGCCATCTACCTGAGAACAAGTGTGGTGGCTCGTCGTCGACCTCGAGCAAAGCCTTGGCTTTCTTTAAAGCCACGCGACCTTTACGCTCGGCGACGACCTTCAGCTATGCCCATTGCTGGATTTCTCCATGGTGTAGGGGCTCGGCATCTGCCCCGAGCATGATTTGGGCTTTTTCAAGTCCATTAACCTATGCGCTTGGCGGCAACCGCCAGCTACACCCGTGCCATCTACCCAAGAACAAGTGTGGGGGCTCGGCATCGGCCTCGAGCATGGCTTGGGCCTTTTCAGGCCCACCATCCTATTCGCTTAGCGATGACCTCTGGCCATACCCATACTATCCATCAAGACGTGCAGATGAGGGATCGATGTCGCTCTCGGGCAAGGCCTTGGCTCCTTCAAGCCATACCTTATTATGCTCGGCGACTACCTTCAGCCACGACCGTTTCAAAAAGTTTTCATTAAGGTTTAGGGCGCCCACCTTCGGCAAATGCCCCGAGCTTCGGATTGTTGGTTGACCCTCCTCTCACCCACGAGCAACTTGGGGTTTGCGGCTTTCAAGAGCCAAAACCCCGAATTGTTCAAGGGCGGCAGGGGAACCACCAACCCAGGACTTTCTCCGATCCTCCGAACCAATTGATTGGCCCACCACTCACCAACGAATGACTCGGGGTCTATGGCCCTCAAAACCAAAATCCTGAATTGTTCGAGGGTGATTGGTGCGCCACCAATCCTGAACTCTTGGACAAAAGTTCTACTTCTAGGACGCCCGCCTTCGGTTGGCACCCGAATCTTATGTCAGATGGGTCAGTCTCAATTACTGATAAAAAAACAATGAGAAGATGGGGGTTATATAGCCCCCAGAGAGGCACATTTATTGCATCGAGGAGTCCAAATGGCCGAAGGCGAATCATCGCCATTAATGCTTATCGAAAGGTGAAATGTCACTCACTGGGCGTTGCCTGCAACAAAGTATGGTGCTGTAAGACCCCGAAAATAGCATATGGCTATTTTGCATCGTAATCTGTGCGCAATTGAGAATTGCACTCGATTATGTATTTTCTGATAACAATTATTTTTAATTGAGAAATATCAGTTATTTTCTACTTTATTTTATAATTTTGAAGGATTATTACGAGATAGTTTTAATGTGTTTTGTATTGTTTGGATTATTAAAGTAGAGATTTGGGGCTTATTTGAAATATGTTTGAGATTGGGGGCTTATTGACAATTATCCCTTACATTAATTATCTACCCAATTATTTATTTACTTACTTTTTACAAACCCCCCCACCTTTTCCTTCTTCCTTCCTCCTTTTTTCTTCTTCCGTTCTTTTCCCAACCGAGAGAGAACCCCCCCCCCCTCCTCCTTCCTTCTCCTTCTCCTTCTCCTTCTCCCGTTCTTTTCCCAGCCGAAATGGAAGGAAAACCCCACCCACCTTCTCTCCTTCCTTCCTTCCTTCTTTTTTCTTTTCCTATTTCCATCCTGACCGGAAAAGAACCCCAAACCGAAACCCATTTGGCTCCCCCTCTCCCCACTCAAATCCCTTCCATTTCTCCGTAGTTTTCAAATTAAATCGAAGGGTAGACTAAGTGGAGGGTTCTCTACATCGTGGTGGCATCGGATTTTCGAAAGGATTTCGGGAAGGTAAACCCTAAATTATTTATTGTATAAAATTGAGTGTGGTTAATTTCTTTTGGGTTGGAGTATTATGGTAGGGAGATTTAGAGATGTTGAAAATGGTAGATGTGAGAAATTAGCAGATTATTAGAGAGATTGCAAGTTGTTAGTAAATTAGGATTTTGGATTTGTGAAAAGGAGTTATATATGTAAGAATTAGTCATCGTATGGTAGTAGAAATTGTAGTTGGACTATTAGAATAATTTAGGAGTGCTTTTAGTAATTATTTGAAAACAAGAATCTTGTAGGCATTAGATTATTACGTGCATCGCATGTGTGTATCCCAGGCGTTTACTAAAATGCCTGTGTGGTATTGGGATTAGTATTATTATTTTTCCGTGATTGGTTTGGATGAATTGAGTTTTAATTGCTTTGAAATTTGATGATAGGATATATTAGCGACTTTGGATGCGGGGTGGCATGGTGGCGCTTCGGATCTTTGCGGAATATGTGAGTTTTAATTTATTTACGTATTTTTGTGGTTGAGGAATATGTGAGTATCAATTTATTTATATATTTTTATGTTTTAAGAAATATGTGAGTATAAATTTATTTACGTATTTGTATTTTAAGAGAAATTTTATAATAACCTGAATGGTTGGTATGAATTACGGATAAGGCATATTTGGATCAAGGGAATGGAATAATGTATATGTGTATATGGGGATGAGTTATATTTATATAATAATATCGAAATATGTGAGTATGTTGTAGCTACATATATATTACATTGTGGTCAAGTTTCATGGCTTTTTGATACATATCGTGGGGGTTATGCCAAATATTGATTCTGAAGGAAAATACGGATTTTTAAGTTGGCCGAAATGATTTTTATGATATTTGGTGAAATTAACTATTTTGAGTATATAAAACCTATATTATGGATTAGTTATGTATATGGGGATGAGTTATATTTATATGATGATATCAAAATATGGGATAGGGTTTTATATACGTATTTGATGTTTTAAGAAGTTCGAATAAACTGAATTGTTGATATGATTTATGGATGAGGCATATTGGAATAATGTGTATTGGTATAAATTATGGATAATGGATTAGTTATGGATGTGGGGATGAGTTACACTTATATAATAAAGATTGAATCTTGGATTGTTGTAGGATTGAGGCACATGCTATATACCATGCTTAGGTAGTAGTAAGAACCCATTCATGACTATGTGACATCCTAGTAACCCATCATGCTTGTGTTTGATGAACCCATGCATGCTTGTGATATTTAGTTTTTCTTAGTAAAAAGAACTATCATGCTTGAGTTTGATGAACCCATTAATGCTTGTGATATTTAGTTGTTCTTAGTAAAAAGAACTATCATGCTTGAGTTTGATGAACCCATTTATGCTTGTGAATCCATGAAACAACATCATGCTTGAACTGTAGTCGATGTTCATATCCAGGCTTAAGGTTGTAATAGACAACCATGCTTAAGTGTAATAAATTATACTTGAGTTATAGAAGTTATATATCATGCTTGGATTATTGTAGGAAAATTATAAACCATGCTTAAGGTGGTGGTAGATATCCATGCTTAGTGTGTAATAGTCACTCATACTTGAATTATAGTCAATGTTCATATTCATGTTTAAGATTGTTGTGAGTACATGCTTACGTTGTATTCATACTTAAGAATGTTGTAGGTTGATGTTTAAGTTATATACCATGCTTAAGGCCATTGTAGATTCGTGCTTAAGTAATAGAAAAGAATCATGTTGTTATAGTTGTGGTGTTAACTATCATGTTGTGGGGTAGCGTTAGTGAAGAACCATCGTGTTGTAGTTGCAATACTCGAGTTGCATAGTAGTTCTAGATTCAAAGGAACCACACTTGAATTGTATTATGACGGTAGTGAAAGATTAAAAGAACCCATGAGCCCATGCTTTTAGTCCTAGGTGATTGTAGCTCAAACTTGAAGAAAGAACCCAAGAATCTTGTGTATGTAGTTCTTGTTCAATTTGGGAAGGGAAACCATGGATTCTGGTTGTATGAGACCCTAAGTAAAGTTGGACCATATCACATGAATATTACTCATCTTCATGGGTAATAAGGATCGGAAAGGTCACTATTAATCGTTAGCTTGATAAAAGTTTGATGTCGCTTCTTGGGCTTTTCATTGGTAGAATGCCTATTTTAGACTGTTAGTAGATTCTTCTGTTGCTTCTAATTATAGAAGATCAAGTTTGCTAGTAAGCACGTGTGGTTGCTTCAAGGTTGATTACTGTATGGTTATTTTTATGTGTGGTTTTGCTCATAGGGGCTCGACTGGGCCGTATGTAGCTGTTGGTCTTTTACGTAACTTATTTGGCTCATAAGTGTTGTTGTCTCATACGCGGCTCGACTGGCCCGTATGTAGCTGTTGGTCTCAAAGGTGACTTATTTGGCTCGTATGTATGTTGTTGTCTCATACGCGGCTCGACTAGCCCGTATGTAGCTGTTGGTCTCATACGTGGATTATTTGGCTCGTATGTATGTTGTCTCATACACGGCTCAACTGGTCCGTATGTAGCTGTTGGTCCCATACGTAGCTGTTTAGCTCGTATGTGTTTTGGTTACTCGTATGTAGCTTCTTAGCTAATACACAGTTGTTGTGCTCATCTAGGGTAATATTATTGCCCTAGGGCTATCGACCATTAAGACGTATGTTTACCTTACTTCTGAGGGACTGTGGACGAGTCACTTCGCAGATGCCGTCAGATCGTAACCGTTGGTTGATCGCAGACCGGATTGTGACGAAATTCAAGTTCAGGATAGTAGCATGCGAATACGTTTGTATTGTCAGCGTCTTGGATCGATAGGCTATGAACCGGATACTGAGGGATTCTGGTAAGTCTAGGTTGAGTAGCCTAGTAAAGTTATCTTGCGAAGTCTAATTTGAGACTTAGCATGTCGTGTTTATAATATTGTCATCCCTAGGATTGTTCAGGGTTAGTGACATTGTTAGGGTAGTAACTTATGGCTATTACTACTTAATCATTATTATTATCATCCTTCGCCGAAGGGAAAGAGTTAGTGTTAAGGGTGATTCCTTATGATCCGACCTGTCCTATAGGCCGACACTAGGAGGTGTTATTGGGTTGTACCTTCCCGTCAAAGGGATACGTACGATGTCTTCTCACGAGTTGGTAGCATGGGTTGCGTATCTTGATTGTTAATTCCTGAAATACCATGGTAAGAACGGTCTGTCGGAACTAGGAGATGGACCCCGGAAATTCCATCACTTTCTATGCCACGGAGAAAGAATGGGCCATAGATCACGATCTATGAGTTATGGGTGACACTGGGTAGGCTTCGTGCTATCCTGTGCTCGAAAGACCCTGTGTTCTTCTGGTTTTTTAGTGAGGTCCGGTGCGCCGGGTAGTAGTGTTAAACATAGACACCACGAGCGTACTGCATTGGTGAGACTTGACCACATCTGCAACATCATCAGTCATGTTGTATTGTCGGGAACAGGTTGTGTACAAAATAGAATTCATAACGTGGGTTCAAATCCCTATATATGGAGAAATGGCTTGAGATGGGGCGTATGTAGTATGGGATGCATACTGTTCCGAAGACTTGCTTGCATTAGAATAAGAGCATCATTGTATTGGTAATCTTGTATTAGAGTTAAGTCATAACATACACTGGCACATCAATTATATGTACACGTGTCTTTTCCATTCGAGATGAATTACGAGTGTGATAGTTGAAGTAAATTAATAACCAAGCTATGGGCTTGGGATGTGATGTGATATTAACCAAGTTCGGCTTGGAGTGCGGTGATCATCACCCAAGCTATCGGCTTTGGGGTGTGATATGTTATTGTCCAAACTATGGTTGGGATATGGAGTATATTGTGATGAAATGCATGTAAATGGTAATGTGCAATGAGATGTTAGGTAGGACATGAATGAATGTGGCAGTATGAGAATGAATGCATCTGTTTATGATGTGATACGTGATATAATGCAAAAAAATCAATATCTATATTATGAGAGTGGTTATGAAAATGGTTAATAAAGATAAGTATGTTATGAGCGGGTATGGATATACATACCGGTGATGACTCAGAGAGTATTTGATGTGAAATCCCATTTATGATGTTTATATGTTCAGATGTCAAGTAAGATTTGATTATCTTGGTATTTATAAGTTCGTTCTGTTTTTACTTATAAAGATTAATTTATTTTCTTAATTAATAAATTATACTCACACCAAAAATAGCTAACCCCTTAGTGTTTGGGGGTTAGGGAGTCCCTGGACTACCCTAGGTTCCCTACTGTTACAGGTCCTCAGCAGTGCAGAGGTGAGGTGTAGATTCATGGTTCTGTGGAGCCAAGTTTCATTTACAATTTGTTGTTTATGGTTTAATTATGTTAACAGTGAAATTTGTGTTTTAAATTGTATTTTGATGTATAAGTATGTGGACGATGATGAGGAGTATAGTGTGGAGTGGCATGATATGTTTTTGACCCGTACCCATCTCGTTGTGGAGTACCGAGCGCTGTGGTATGTTTTTACAAGTTATTTTCTAAAAACTTACTCCGTTTTCAATGGAATTTATGGTTTTTAATTGATAATTGATATTGTGTTATGAGTTTGGCCCCCAGAGCATGATATTATATTGCCTGTGTGATTCTGCACATTTTGGCCTGGGGAGCCCATGATATTATTGCCTGTGATGTGAGCTACGGAATTTAGAACAGAATTCCGTAAGCTTTTTGTTTTTCGGGGCAGAAATTACAGGGGAAACTATGTCTAAATTTTCCTTGAAGTATAACTATCTTAGTTTATGTTTCAAGTGATATTGAAATTGAAAGAATTGATTTTGGAGTCAAGAAGAAAAAAAAAGGGGGTGCAGGCGTTACTGTTTGATATTACAAATTGATATTTATAATTATTGTGTAATAACTCTGATGGCAATAAAAGTGTTTTAAATTTTTTCAGTTTTTCTGTGTATCGTGACTAATTGAAGAAAATATCTTGGCATGTGTCACGGTTTCCCAGTTACCGAAAATCGGGGCGCTATAGAGTGGTATGAGAGCCGACTTCAATTTACAGTCCAACACAGTAGGAAAATTAAACTTGGATGCCTTTTAGGAGTCGGGTTTTAGCTAGTTGTAGATAGTTATAATTCATATTGTTGGTTCTTTCGACTTATGTTTTATAATTTTTCTATATCTTGACTAATTCCAGCATATGTATTACCATCCTTTAAACACATGATGGTATTCGAGGATATCCTTACCGAGGATGTGCTGGTGAAAGAGAGTGAACCGATATCGATGGACGATCCGATGATCTTGAGCGCGGAGCCGAAGGAGATTTCACCACCGCAGGGGCTAAGTGTGGATTAACGCACAGCGGCGGCAGCCAGCATACATCAAAAAATGAGGAAGCTGAGGAAGTACTTGATCAGAAAAGGTCATCAAGCTAAGCAATTCAGAAAGGCTTGCAGAGCTATATTGGCAGGCCTAGCAAAGAAGCAGGAACACCTTGATTCCAGATTGGCATGACTACAACATGAATGAGAGCAAATCCCATAGACCACCAAGGTTGTAGTATGCAATCTTTGTGAGAGAATCAGGCATAAGAAATCAGTCTGTCCCTGACTACAAGGGACAAGATCTGCACCGGCATCAGGGTTCAAGAAGCAAGGTCAGAAGCAGAAGACTCAGAAAACGGAGGGAAAACTTGGAGGCACCAAGACAGGAAGTTGTTTTTTATGTGGTGAGCAAGGTCATTTCAAGAACCAATGTCCGAGGAAGGACTCTCAGGTGGAGACCCATACATATTACAAATGTGGGAGGATTTGTCATATCCGACCAGATTGTCCCCAGCTTCACAGGAGGGACGATCGATCAACCCCGAAGATGAACAATAAAGGAAAGGAGCCTGTTCACCAAGGATAGAGTTTGCACTTACTACTAGCAAGCTATAGAAAGCAGGAGTGCTAGTACCAATAAGTGCATATAGAACTGCAACTAAGTTAAAACACTACAAGAAATTTGACATATAGTGACAGCAAAAATCCGTGGGTAAAAGGCGAAAAACCGTACGTATAGCCCGTAAAACCTATACCAACGGACATTTTTTTCCGTCGTTTTTAATTAGCTATACCCACGGCGAAATGCCGTCACTATAGCTTATAGCGACGGGTTTTTTCACCCGTTGGACAAAACTCGGTGTTATACCCATGGTTTTGTATCTGTTGGTATAGGTTTTAAAGACACATTTTTCTTTCCTATACCCACGGTTGAAGCTCCATTGCTATAGGTTTTAGCGATGGTTTTTGCATCCAATTATTTGAAAATATACCCATCGCTCTATACACAATTTTTTCTTATTAATTACGCTTATGATAATTTAATATTTTCTTTTATAATATTAATTCAATTATAAACCAAATACTCAGTGAAATAAATACATGTGTTTATGAAACCAAATTAAATAAAATTAAACTTCAATCATATTAAAAATTAATAAAGTATTACAAGCATGTCAAATTCAAATTACGAAATAGTTAAAATGTCAACCTAGGAGTACCATACTGACATATAATAAGCATATAAAGTCTTATAACAATCTCATCCACTTAATTTCGAGGTTTGCTCCATCAACAGAAAATTAGCTTCCATTGCCAATAAATAGTGTACATCTACAGCTCGCCAATAAATAACTCCGATCTACAATGCTGACTGGAAAATCATCTCAGCAAGTTCCTGTACCATCAAAAATTTAAAGGAATAGTTATTAGGCACATTCAGCGAAGGGTAATAAAGAAAACTTGTTCGGCACAGGGCAAATCTCAAAACTATTTTACCATCAATCTACGAAAAAGAAAACCATGTAACATATCAGGAAATAAATCAGTAATGAAAGTAAGTATAAACTCTTAAAAATAAACTTACTTCTAATGTATTAAAGATGGTTTTAGCAACGTGGCGGAAAACCGTTTCAGTATAACCTCCTGAGCTTCCAGAAACCCCATAAAGATGCCCTTCTTCATTAACATTAGTTAACCTACAATAAATAAAATACAATCAAGTTTTTCATTGGTGTCTACATCACCAATATAGGATGATAGTTTATCGTCTTGGTCAAGAACATTTCCACTATAAATTGAATCTCCATATATTAAAAAAGCAAAGTTACTTCCTGTAGAAGTGAAAATGAAAGAGAGGGGGGGGGGGGGGGGGATTACAAAGTACCCTCTATTACATGCATAGGGGCACATGTAAGTGAATTAGCACTGGATACCCTTATTCAGTTTACACAAAACATTTGTCTTAATGACCTGCTTAAAATGAAATACAGGAAAAACGACAAACGATGGAGATAACTCCCTCTTTGACAAAGGAAAATGCTTCTTAATGGCCTAAATTAAGTTATTAGGTAAATGCTTCTTTTTACGAGAGAAGAAAAAGGAAAATAAGAAAGACATGCGCACAGTGCAGTTACGAGTTAACGTTCCTGGAATAATATATGGAAAATATAAACTTCACTTAGATTCCCTATTACACATTTCTTTATTTATTATCGTTCTACTTCTATGTAGGTGGTAGGGATTTTCAGCATGAACACCTGCTCTGCTGTGAAACTTGGAATCAATCTTTTTAATCGAACAGGGAGATGTTAAATTTGCAGTTTTTTCATAGTTGCAACATATTATTAACTGGAAGATGCCCAAATACAAAAGTTCATATATCTTCCCTCCTAATGAGCAATTTCTTAGGACAGACCAAAATGTGAGAATTTGATCATTCTTAATAGCCAGAATGTCCCTCAATAGAGCTTGAACAGATAAGAGCATTAATGTAGTCCATTCCAAAATTTGGAAAAGCTTTTTGAAGTGTGGTTGTTGGGGTTGATATCTAAAACACGTAAAAGATGCAAAGAATAGGATAACGTACCACCCGGCGGTCTCTTCTCTTTGGAAAATTTCTCCAAAGCATCCCAATCCCTCACAGTAGCCAATGCAAATGCTTTTAACCAATACCATTGCTTTTCTGACACCTGTACAAAGGATTATCACAATAACGTGGCATAAAAAATGAGGAAAAGAAGTAATCATGATCGCAGGACGCAAACCTTGAAATCAGCCCACACTCTCATTGCAGTTCGATGGTTTCCTAGTACTATGCATGTCCAAATAGTATCGTTGACGCTGGAATCGACAAAAATAGCCTGTTTTGTAGAAAATTCAAGCTCCTGTTGCACTCTGCATGAAGAGGAGAAAACAAGTTCTGAGTAAAGAATGTAAAGTTTGTAAAGCACCTCAGATATCAACAAAATCCACATTGGAGTGGAATCAGGCATTTCAGACTGACAATTGCGACAATTGCAGAGTAGTTCAATAGTAGGATTGTTTTCAAAATATTAGTTTCATAAGTGTAACTGCAATTAGAAAAAAGGCAACTGAATAATATTTTTCATTGCTAACTCAAGACAATGAAGTTGATCATGTAAATAAAAAGTAAATCGCTACGGATAAGAATTTGATTTGTTAACTCCTGGTCATTTTGTTAATAACTGTACTCATATCTATAAATTATTGAGATTTTGTTCATTTATTTATTCATTTTCTCCTTTGAGTCATTTCATTTTCCAGTATTTCAATCTCTATATCTAATAAAGGGATATCCAATTAGTATCTGCATCTGACACTCCCATATCAGTTCCATATCAGTTTCTAATTATGTTAAAGTATGGCTATCATTTTTCTATTCCAACTCTGTGTTTGAAAAACAAATGCTGATACGGTGTAGCTCATATCTCATTCCTATTGCGATTCGATTGCACCCCCACAACAAGCACACAAAAAAAAATCACATAACTAGCACATGGGTTATTTAAAACAAAAAGGCACATGGCATATTCTGTCCAGATCATAGACGACAGAGTAACAGATAATCAAAATTTTAATCTTTCATACTTAATTTAGGTTGCATTCAAGAAAGGATATTGAGTGAGTACATCATAGTCACAAAATTTGCAAATTTTTTTGAAAAGCTTCAGACAATTCATTTGCCTCCAAACAACTTGTCAAATTAAAGGGAAGTAAACTTTGGTTCAGGCCAAATTAAGACAGCCAATATCCCCAAGGCCCAAGCAACAATCATCTACAACAAAAGGGAAGAAAGAAAGAAACACTGCTGAAGGAAGAAGACAGTGTGGAAGATGGTTTGTACATATGCACAGTGTGTTGAAGGAAAAAAAAACACTGTCGACATGAACATATTCAGAAACTTGTATACATGCACATCCATTCTCTTGTGGAAGATGGTTTGACTACTTACGTAAGCATAATGAATGAGGCTGGGCTATCTTAACGAACTATCATGGACCCTCAGATAAATATGTACATGATAACTTACACAAAAGAAGAAATCAAAACCAATTGGTGAGACAACAATTAAAACTCATCAAGTTATAACAAAGGAATAACTTATATACAGAAGCAGATTAAGTTCTCACTAGTTAATAGTTTATATCATGCAAATAGAATTTAGATGAAAATAGTGGATGAGTTTGGTTTCAGGGGAAAAAAGGATATCTTAGAAGTTCAAAGATCAGGAAAAACAAATCACAACGTCACCTGAATCAAAGGCATCATACTTGGTAGAATTTCATCACCAAACACATCTGAAAGGATATCTAAGGCAGCAGCACTGCACTTCCTTAGATTCCACGAATTAATAATGTCATCTTCCTGTATATCACATAAACACACATAAAACTATAGCTGAACCGAATGGCTATAAGGCAAAAAAAAATAGAGCACTGACACCATTTTCTGGTTTAAATAGAAGCGCAAAGTGGCCTGAAAAAATAAAAGAAAACAGACTAATGGACGTACAGCTTCTTCTCCATTTAAATTGCGTAGCCAGAATTTTGAAATATTAATTTTAACAGGGCGTGAAACTATTCTTATCAATTAAGCACAAGAATAATTATTGCCAGTATGAAGCCAAGAAAACTAAATTATTTTCTGCCTGAGAATCATCAAAAAGCAATATATTTATCTCTACGTATAGAAGAGTATAAAAGAGCATGCTTTGCGTATAGTGAGACACAGGAGAAGGTCTTTAATAGAACAAAATTGATATAAAGAACCAATATTAATTATAGATATTCTCAGAAATCATGATAAATTTTTAATTTTGGTTGTCAACCCTCCCTTATATCATGTCAAATTCCTAATATTGAACTACTGAAAAGGGAAGGACTTACCATAGTCATAAATGACTAGTTAGCATCCTTCGAATTCTCCACATCTACAGTATATGAACTTGAATAAGAAAGATGATAGATTTGCTATAGCAAAATGACATTCAAGTGTATGATGGATAAGAAAATTAATTGAAAATGTAAATAAATAATAATTAAAAAATTGCTTAAAATGTTCTACTCAAGCTTAATAAGTGGAGAGCTTAAAAATTGCTTAAAGTGTGTGTGTGTATTGTGTATTATTGGGAAATGGACTCCACTTTAGTTTGAAGGAAGGAGAATTCAGTACTCCTCTGTTGGATTCCAGGCAAGTGTTATTCTGAAACAAATTTAAGAAAGAAATGAAGTACACTATGCAAGGAAGAAATGTCTGCATACGTAAGAAAACCATTCTGTGCAATTCACCTAAGCCGTTATAAAATTATGAAGAAGAAAACCCTATAGCAGCAATGTTTTCTTAGTCTCTAGACATGCAGCACCTCTATGTATGCAAGGAAGAAATGTGTGCATACGTAAGGAACCCATTGTGTGCAATTCACCTAAGCCGTTATAATATTAATGAAGAAGAAAAAATAGATTTATTAGCCATAATTAAACCCTGTAGCAGCAATATTTTAAATAATTATTCAAACATAAGTTGATAGTTGATCCCAATATATAATGTTTATATCTATTTGATTCTGATTTCCAATACACATGCGTACTTATTGAGTCAGGATAAGTCTTCCATTTCGCTTTTACTTTTCCTACTTGATGTGCTCAGGCTTGATCTTGGCTTATACATACATATAGGCATCATGGTCCCCAATTGAGTTAGGGTTAGGACTTAATTAAATTTCTCTGTTGAAATCAAGTAAAATTAGTTTATCTTCTCAGTGTTCTCATAGCTAACATTCATTACATATTATATAAGCAGTAGCATCAAATTGGGGATGCTAAACATAGTTTATAGTTTACCATCCATAATGTTCTCATAGTTTATCTTCTCAATGTTCTCATGGCAATCTAGGATCTAATCAGTGAAGCATGGTAAAGAACAACATGGCAATCAAAATTCATCAACTAAGGGGGAAACACCAAGCAAAACAAGCATCAAATTCATACCTCGGGTTTAATTGGAAAGGAAGATGGCGACAGTGGAAAGAAGACGGCGGCGGTGGTGGCGATGGAGGAGCAACAGCGATGGTGGGAGAGGGACGACGACGGCGTTGTGGCAGGACAACGACGGCGACGTGGTGGAATGACGACGGCGACGTGGCGGGACGACGACGACTGTGAGAGAAAGAGAGGAGAGAGAGAGGGGATTCGGGTGAGAGAGAGACAGAAAGGGGATTCACGTGTGAGAGAGTGAAATTGTATAAACTGGGGGATTTAAGATTTGGGGGGAAATGAAAAAGTTTGGAGGCAAATGAAATAATTTAGGGGTTTAATTGGCGATCGGATAAATAACTTAAATTTTTTTAGTGGGGTGGACTATACCCACAGTGTTTTAACTTGTCAGTAAAATTTATAGTTACGGATTAAAAGATCTAAAGTTATAGGATACCTATACCCACAGTTTACTACATGTTTGTAGGTATATGATGTCTATACCCACGGTTTTAGTGACCCGTCGCTACAGGTGTCCGTTGGTATATGGCAAATTTCTTGTAGTGAAAGTTGTATTTTTGAAATTCATTTTGGACTAAGAAGTAATGTATGATGAAACACTTTCGTAACCAGTTGGATTTATATATGTATGGAATCCATGCAACTGTTTTGTTCAAAATTAGTTCATCATATTCTTTTGTCCGAATTATTTTTCAAAGTGTTGAGATGTGTGCGGGAGGAAACTCTAGATTTGGTTTGTTTTAATACACCATCTGGAGCATCAGCTTTGAGCAAATTATAGGAGAGAATCCTGGAAGTCTGAAGTAATGATCGTAGTCCATGTCCTATTCTAAGGAGGGAGTGGCTACTGAACTGCAAAGGATCGAGATAAGTGAAGGATTGACCACAACCAAAGACCGTGAAGGAAGCAAGAAGCTAGATGATGAGATCAAGTAAGTCAATATTAAAGTGATTACTCAAGTTTAGAGCTCAATTTTGGCACGATGGGAGCTGCAACCGAGTCCAAGTGAGCAAGTCAGAAGGCTTAGGCAGGAAATGCAGGGATTGAAGCACTGAAGCAGCAGAGTTCTCCAAGATTAGCTTATGATTAAGCAGCCACTAAGAACACGCCAAGGAAGAAATCTCGCTCAGAAAGATGGCAATCGTGTTAACAATTTAGCAAGGGCACCAAGAGGAGCTGCTTAGGGGCTGAAACGGCAATGTGTGACTTCGTCCTTTCTAAGGAGGGAGTGGTCACCAACCAATAGGGGTCGTAATCAAGAGGTAAATCAACATCACTTGTAGACAAGAATAGAGCAAGGTAATGCAGCCACTGTCTACTCCAGAGCAGGAGCAGAAGAATGTCAGCATCAAATTCATGGTGGGTCTGTCTAGAAGGCTGAAGGACAACAGTTAAACTTAGTAGAAGGCCAGTTTTTGAGAATATCACTCGAGGAACTGGAGATGGTTCAGAAAAATGTCTCATGAACCATTGATGTTTGTGGTTGTCTTCCTCTCCACTAGTAGCGTTCTGAGGACAGAACGATTCTAAGGATGGAGTAATGTAAGACCCCGAAAAATAGCATATGGCTATTTTGCATCGTAATCTATGCGCAATTGAGAATTGCACTTGATTATGTATTTTCTGATAACAATTTTTTTTAATTAAGAAATATCAGTTATTTTCTACTTTATTTTATAATTTTGAAGGATTATTACGAGGTAGTTTTAATGTGTTTTGTATTGTTTGGATTATTAAAGTATAGATTTGGGGCTTATTTGAAATATGTTTGAGATTGGGGGCTTATAGACAATTATCCCTTACATTAATTATCGACCCATTTATTTATTTACTTACTTTTTACAAAACCCCCACCTTTTCCTTCTTCCTTCCTCCTTCTTTCTTCTTCCGTTCTTTTCCCAACCGAGAGAGAAACCCCCCCCCCCCCCCCCCTCCTTCCTTCTCCCGTTCTTTTCCTAGCCGAAATGGAAGGAAAACCCCAACCACCTTCTCTCCTTCCTTCCTTCCTTCCTTCTTTCTTCTTTTCCTATTTCCATCCCGACCGGAAAAGAACCCCAAGCCGAAACCCATTCGGCTCCCCCTCGCCCCGCTCAAATCCCTTCCATTTCTCCGTAGTTTTCAAATTAAATCGAAGGGTAGACTAAGTGGAGGGTTCTCTACATCTTTGTGGCATCGAATTTTCGAAAGGATTTTGGGAAAGTAAACCCTAAATTATTTTATTGTATTTTGAGTGTGGTTAATTTCTTTTGAGTAGGAGTATTATGGTAGAGAGATTTAGAGATGTTGGAAATGGTAGATGTGAGAAATTAGCAAATTATTAGAGAGATTGCAAGTTGTTAGTAAATTAGGATTTTGGATTTGTAAAAGGGAGTTATATATGTAAGAATTAGTTCTCGTATGGTAGTAGAAATTGTAGTTGGACTATTAGAATAATTTAGGAGTGCTTTTAGTAATTGTTTGAAAATAAGAATCTTGTAGGCATTAGATTATTACGTGCATCGCACGTGTGTATCCCAGGCATTTAATAAAATGCCTGTGTGGTATTGGAATTAGTATTATTATTTTTCCGTGATTGGTTTGGATGAATTGAGTTTTAATTGCTTTGAAATTTGATGATAGGATATATTAGCGACTTTGGATGCGGGGTGGCATGGTGGATCTTCGGATCTTTGCGAAATATGTGAGTTTTAATTTATTTACGTATTTTTGTGGTTGAGGAATATGTGAGTATCAATTTATTTACGAATTTTTATGTTTTAAGAAATATGTGAGTATGAATTTATTTATGTATTTGTGTTTTAAGAGAAATTTTATAATAACCTGAATGGTTGGTATGAATTACGGATAAGGCATATTTGGATCAAGGGTATCGGAATAACATATATGTGTATATGGGGATGAGTTATATTTATATAATAATATCGAAATATGTGAGTATGTTGTATCTACAAATATATTACATTGTGGTCAAGTTTCGTGGCTTTTTGATATATATCGTGGGATTTATGCCAAATATTGATTCTGAAGGAAAATACGGATTTTTAAGGGGGCCAAAATGATTTTCGTGATATGTGGTGAAATTAACTATTTTGAGTATATAAAACATATATTATGGATTAGTTATGTATATGGAGATGAGTTATATTTATATGATGATATCAAAATATGGGGAGTAGGGTTTTATATACGTATTCAATGTTTTAAAAGAAGTTAGAATAAACTGAATTGTTGATATGATTTATGGATGAAACGTATTGGGATAATGTGTATTGGTATAAATTATGGATAATGGATTTGTTATGTATGTGGGGATGAGTTACACTTATATAATAAAGATTGAATCTTGGATTGTTGTAGGATTGAGGCTCATGCTATATACCATGCTTAGGTAGTCGTAAGAACCCATTCATGACTGTGACATCCTAGTAACCCATCATGCTTGAGTTTGATGAACCCATGCATGCACGTGATATTTAGTTGTTCTTAGTAAAAAGAACTATCATGCTTGAGTTTGATGAACCCATTCCTGCTTGTGATATTTAGTTGTTCTTAGTAAAAAGAACTATCATGCTTGAGTTTGATGAACCCATTTATGATTGTGAACCCATGAAACAACATCATGCTTGAATTGTAGTCGATGTTCATATCTAGGCTTAAGGTTGTAATAGACAACCATCTTAAGTGTAGTAAATCATACTTGAGTTATAGAAGTTATATATCATGCTTGGATTATTGTAGGAAAGTTATAAACCATGCTTAAGGTGGTGGTAGATATCCATGCTTAGTGTGTAATAGTCACTCATACTTAAATTATAGTCAATGTTCATATTCATGCTTAAGATTGTTGTGTGTACATGCTTAAGTTGTATTCATACTTAAGAATGTTGTAGGTTGATGTTTAAGTTATATACCATGCTTAAGGCCATTGTAGATTCGTGCTTAAGTAATAGAAAGAATCATGTTATTATAATTGTGGTGTTAACTATCATGTTGTGAGGTAGCGTTAGTGAAGAACCATCGTGTTGTAGTTGCAATACTCGAGTTGCATAGTAGTTCTAGATTCAAAGGAACCACACTTGAATTGTATTATGACGGTAGTGAAAGATTAAAAGAACCCATGAGCCCATGCTTTTAGTCCTAGGTGATTGTAGCTCAAACTTGAAGAAAGAACCCAAGAATCTCGTGTATGTAGTTCTAGTTCAACTTGGGGAGGGAAACCATGGATTCTGGTTGTATGAGACCCTAAGTAAAGTTGGACCATATCACATGAATATTACTCATCTTCATGGGTAATAAGGGTCAGAAATGTCACTAATAATCGTTAGCTTGATAAAAGTTTGATGTCGCTTCTTGGGCTTCTCATTGGTAGAATGCCTATTTTAGACTGTTAGTAGATTCTTTTGTTGCTTCTAATTATAGAAAATCAAGTTTGCTAGTAAGCACGTGTGGTTGCTTCTAGGTTGATTACTGTATGGTTATTTTTATGTGTGTTTTTGCTCATATGGGCTCGACTGGGTCATATGTAGCTGTTGGTCTCTTACGTAGCTTATTTGGCTCGTATGTATGTTGTTGTCTCATACGCGGCTCGACTAGCCCGTATGTAGCTGTTGGTCTCATACGTTGCTTATTTGGCTCGTATGTATGTTGTTGTCTCATACGCGGCTCGACCAGACCGTATCCGTATGTAGTTGTTGGTCTCATACGTGGCTTATTTAGCTAATATGTATGTTGTCTCATACGCGGCTCGACTGGCCCGTATGTAGCTGTTGGTCCCATACGCAGCTGTTTAGCTCGTATGTGTTTTTGGTTACTCGTATGTAGCTTCTTAGCTAATACGCAGTTGTTATGCTCATCTAGGGTGATATCATTGCCCTAAGACTATCAACCATTAAGACATGTGTTTACCTTACTCCAAAGGGACTGTGGACGAGTCATTTCGCGGATGCCGTCAGATCGTAATCGTTGGTTGATCGCGGACCGGAGTGTGACTAAATCCAAGTTCAGGGTAGTAGCATGCGAATACGTTCGTATTGTCAGGGTCTTGGATCGATAGGCCATGAACCGGATACTATGGGATTCTGGTAAGTCTAGGTTGAGCAGCCTAGTAGAGTTATCTTGCGAAGTCTAATTTGAGACTTAGCATGTCAAGTTTATAATATTGTCATCCCTAGGATTGTTCAGGGTTAGTGACATCGTTAGGATAGTAACTTATGGCTATTACTACTTAATCATTATTATTATCATCCTTCGCCAAAGGGAAAGAGTTTGTGTTAAGGGTGATTCCTTATGATCCGACCTGTCCTATAGTCCGAAACTAGGAGGTGTTATTGGTTTGTACCTTCCCGTCAAAGGGATACGTACGATGTCTTCTCACGAGTTGGTAGCAAAGCTTGCGTATCTTGATAGTTAATTCCTGAAATACCATGGTAAGAACGGTCTATCGGAACTAGGGGACGGACCCCGGAAATTTCATCACGTTCTATGCCAGGGAGAGCGAACGGGCCATAGATCTCGATCTATGAGTTATGAGTGACACAGGGCAGGCTTCGTGCTATCCTGTGCTCGGAAGACCCTGTGTTCGTCTGGTTTTTGAGTGAGGTCCGGTGCGCCGGGTAGTAGTGGCAAACATAGACACCACGAGCGTACTGCATTGGTGGGACTTGACCACGTCAACAACATCATCAGTCATGTTGTATTGTCGGGAACAGGTTGTGTACAAAATAGAATTCATAACGTGGGTTCAAATCCCTATATATGGAGAAACGGCTTGAGATGGGGCGTATGTAGTATGGGATGCATACTGTTCCGGAGACTTGCTTGCATTAGAATAAGAGCATCATTGTATTGGTAATCTTGCATTAGAGTTAAGTCATAACATACACTGGCACATCAATTATATGTACACGTGTCTTTTCCATTCGAGATGAATTACGAGTGTGATAGTTGAAGTAAATTAATAACCAAGCTATGGGCTTGGGATGTGATGTGATATTAACCAAGTTCGGCTTGGGGTGCGGTGATCATCACCCAAGCTATCGGCTTTGGGGTGTGATATGTTATTGCCCAAACTATGATTGGGATATGGAGTATATTGTGATGAAATGCATGTAAATGGTAATGTGCAATGAGATTTTAGGTAGGACATGAATGAATGTGGTAGTATGAGAATGAATGCATCTGTTTATGATGTGATACATGATATAATACAAAAAAAATAATATCTATATTATGAGAGTGGCTATGAAAATGGTTAATAAAGATAAGTATGTTATGAGCGGGTATGGATATACATACCGGTGATGACTCAGAGAGTATTTGATGTGAAATCCCATTTATGATGTTTACATGTTCAGATGTCAAGTAAGATTTGATTATCTTGGTATTTATAAGTTCGTTCTGTTTTTACTTATAAAGTTTAATTTAGTTGCTTAATTAATGAATTATACTCACACCAGAAATGGCTAACCCCTTAGTGTTTGGGGGTTAGGGAGTCCCTGGACTACCCTAGGTCCCCTACTGTTACAGGTCCTCAGTAGTGCAGAGGTGAGGTGTAGATTCATGGTTCTATGGAGCGGAGTTTCATTTACAATTTGTTGTTTATGGTTTAATTATGTTAACAGTGAAATTTGTGTCTTAAATTGTATTTTGATGTATAAGTATGTGGATGATGATGAGGAGTATAGTGTGGAGTGGCATGATATGTTTTTGACCCGTACCCATCTCGTTGTGGAGTACCGGGCACTGTGGTATGTTTTTACAAGTTATTTTCTTCAAACTTACTACGTTTTCAAAGGAATTTATGGTTTTTAATTGATAATTGATATTCTATTATGAGTTTGGCCCCCAGAGCATGATATTATATTGCATGTGTGATTCTGCTCATTTTGGCCTGGGGAGCCCATGATATTATTGCCTGTGATGTGAGCTGTGGAATTTAGAGCAGAATTCCGTAAGCTTTTTGTGTTTTGGGGCAAAAATTACAGGGGAAACTCTGCCGAAATTTTCCTTGGAATATAACTATCTTAGTTTATGTTTAAAGTGATATAGAAATTGAAAGAATTGATTTTGGAGTCAAGAAGAAAAAAAGGGGGGTGCAGGCGTTACAGTTTGATATTACAAATTGATATTTGTAATTATTGTGTAATAACTCTGATGGCAATAAAAGTGTTTTAAATTTTTCCAGTTTTTTTGCGTATCGTGACTAATTGAAGAAAAGATCTTGGCATGTGTCACGGTTTCCTAGTTACCGGAAATCGGGGCGCTACAGGTGTGGTCTTTTTTACCTCGGTGGCGACCCCCTACATGGTCGAGCTCGGCCACAATCCTTACTCAACGAATCATCAAAGTCAAAGAAATCAGAAGTTTTTATTACTCTTGGAGTGCCAGAAAAGGCCGCCCGAATACAATGAAAAGCTTACAAATCACTCATCGTTCGGTTCAGAACTCAATGTCGACACTTCCTTCGGGCCCCCTCGGGCGATCGGCCGGACCAACTATGGAAGGCATTCCAGCAACGGAGCTTTTCGCATCGGCAGGTTGGGCCACCTCTAAGAAAAATGTCGAGGAAGGTCCGAGGACGGAATTGCTCGCCTCCTCGATCAGACCGGCGCCTAGCATTAGCTTCAGCCACCGGATCTCCAACTCTTTCTCAACAACGGCCTCACGAAGAAAAGACTCGGAAGCCGACCGCCTACTCGAGGCATCCGAGATCGACCAGTTCGTCTCAATTGCCCACCAGTCCCGGTCGGTTATGGCTTTCTTCAGACGAGCGACCTCCAAGCTCAGCTCCTTAGACTTGTCCATGAAATAATTCACTGCGGCCGCTCGGTCCCGAGCCTGTTTATGTTGGCGAACCAGAGCACTTTCCATGGCCCCCAACCCAGCTTGGACCAAAGAAACCTTGGCAGAACCAAGGTCGGTGCCGAGGATCTCATGCATCTATCAAAAAGACGGAAAAAACAACAAGTCACTAAAGAGACTGAAAAGGCGCAAGTCATGAAGCATCGACCAAAAAATTGTCTTCTATTAAGTTCAAAGTTTTTGTACTACAAAATGCGGTGACCAGTCCGCAAAGGGCATTTACAAAATCCAAAACAAACAACCTAAACTATGCTTGGGGGGGGGGGGGGGGAGGGGGAGGGGTGGCACCTCTTCGTCAGCAGGGTCACCCTCGACCTCCTCTTAATGGGGGTCCTCCTGTTCCTTATCACCACCGGACATGATCGGATGCTCTGGCTGCCAGTTATAGTGCAGAAGATCCACCCGTTTGTCTGGATTGATCAACGCGAAGTGTTCCTTTGCATTGGCATAGGCCTCATCTTAGGCCACGATCAGAGTATCCGCCATGGAGATCTGCGCCGCCTCTATGGCCTTCTTCGCCTTCTTGGCTTCCAGCCGAGCCTTCTCCTTAAAATGGGCCATCACAGAGATCTGCGCCGCCTCCATGGCCTTCTTCGCCTTCTCGACCTCCAGCCGGGCCTTCTTCTTAAATTGGGCCATCTCGTCCCTGTGATGACCCATAATCGAATCCATCTGCACATCATGAATTGCCTCCTTGTCTCGGGCATCCTTCAGCTCGGCCGTAAGCTTAAAGACCTCGAGGAAGTGCTTCTCTGCGTTCTTCCTCTCGACCAGGACCTCCTTCTCCATGCACCGGTGGTAGTGCTGCCCATGGAGTAAAGTTTGACCAAAGAAGGGAAGGTTAGAAAAAGTCCCGAACTCTCAAAATTCTGTGAGCACGAAAGACTTACCGAGAATTGCGTCTGAGCCCACCTCGTGTAGGCTGCCTCGGACGTCTGTGTCACTAGGAACAGGGTGTCCCCTACCTTCACCCCTAGCCCGGGACATGCTGCTGCAAGCTCTGCCTTTCCACCATCTGCACAGCTTCGGGGCGGGTGGGCGGAGGCCCCTGCTCTCGAGCCTCGACTATTTTCTTACTTCTGGAGCTCACCCCCGGCTCCTTCCCCGACCTCGACGAGTGGTGAGGCCTCTTCGCCCTCTTCAAGGGCGGTTGCTCGGTAGCCGGCACCGGTACCTCCCCGGATCCCGAGGCTGGAGCTCCGCCCATCTCCTTCACGGCTTTCTTTGCTGCTTCGGCCCGTCGCTTGGCCGCCAGTTCTTCTATGGCGCTACAGGTATCAAGCTCCTTGGCAGACATTTCTACAAAAAGAAAAAGTTAAACATGTTAACGCAAAGGCAGAAAGAAATACAGTGGAAAGAAAAACATACTAGGGTTGGCCGGGCTCAGTCCGACTCGGGCGAGGTGTAGCTCCGTGACACGGGGCCACCCAATGCTGTGATCCTCCACAATCTTGTCAACCTTCGCCCACTCTTTCTCAGTCATGTCCTTCCGCTTCGGTGGCTTATGGTTCGGCTTTCTGAAGTTCCAAGCAGTGGGAATTTCTCAAGGCTTTTCGCTCCGGACAATGAAGTACTTCTCCTTACAACCCTTGATGGAGTCCAGATGGCCGTGCATCACCTTCTTGTGGGGGCGAGGCGAAAGATAGAAAATCTCCTCCTGGTCCCCGAGAGAACTCATCCCCAGGATGGCTCGGAAGTAGGGCAGCCTCGGCGTAACCCCCTTCTCCTGGCACTTCAAGATAAAACACACCAAGTGTTTCCAAGAGTTGGGACCGTACTGTATCGGGCTCAGCCCCCCCCAATCAGCACCCTCTTGACGAACGAATGCAATGGAAGCCTCAACCCCGAGAAGAAAGCATCCTCAGGGAACATACAGAATCTCGATTTGAGCGCGGTGGTCGGGTGAATCCCTGGGTTCGGCACCAGAAGCTCAAACTCCCGAGGAATGAAATAGGCCGCCCTTAGGATGGGCAAGTAGTCCCTCGGCACGGTGCTCTTCACGCCTTCCATCTTGATCATGGGCCGGTTCTCGTCCCTCAGCAACGAAGTAAACGCCAGAAGATCTTTCACGTCGTTAGGATACATCCTGATCGATCCTGGATTCTTTCTGGACAGAAGGGGGTATGTGAACCTAGATCCATACTCGTGCTTATCCTTCTCGGCCGGGCTGTCGGGCCTTATCCACTTTCTCCTCCTTTTTCGAGGGCGATCCTTTCTGTCAGGGGAAGGGGTCGCTAGTGGAGACAAGGGTGGAAGGTCGGCATCTCCTTCCTTTCCCTCCTCGGCAGTCCCCTCAACTTCGCCACGGTCACTCCCACTCTCAGTCCCTTGCTCGGACTCCTCCTCATTACCACCCTCCCCGACCTGCTCCTCTTCTTCTTCCGAGTCTTCCTCTCTGGATTCATTCTCCTCCTCCACGAGCTCCTCGCCCTCAGGATCCCTATCTTCCTTCTCCTCCACAAGCTCCTTGCCCGGCCTACGGGATTGCAGAGGCTCTATAATGAAGGCCACGTCTCCCTTGCCCTCCAATCCTCCATCTGACAGAACCTCCTCCTTAACCGGGTGGATGTCTCCTGACGAGAAAGATATTGAAGACGAGTGAACCTCCTCCTCGCGCGACCCGAAGTACTTGCCTCGGAACCGGACTGAGACCGCAATATTTTTAAACAAAAATACTAACATGTTTCACCGGAGGATGCTAAGGTCAACGGAAAATGGTCGCCGGTGGTACGCAAGAAAATTTTGGTTATTTGGAAAGTGAAAGCAAAGTAGAAAAGTGAGGTGGGGGGAGGGGGATTTATAAGCACAGGCTGGACTCCTTGAATTCCGCAAAAGGATCTGGTCGTCTGATCTTCATCATCAAGATCTAACGGTCACCAAGATCTTGATGATGTCAGCCTAGTGCGCAAAATGACCTTCCTACCGTCAGCTCTGACGACTAACGCGGCGCCTCGTTGCACATGGTCACCTTTTAAGGTACTTCTCCAATATTCAAACAAATTTTCTCTCTCAACGGCTCTAGGGTCGACGCTCGAATGTCACCGCGAGCCCAAAAAGCTTCTCCAAAACCGCTTGGACCTCGACGCTCGGAAGACACCGCAAGACCAAAAAATTTCTCCCAAACTACGTGGACCTCGATGCTCGGATGTCTCTCAACGACTTCAGGATCGTCGCTCGGATGTCACCGCGAGCCTAAATAGTTTCTCCCAAACTACTTGGGCCTCGACGCTCGGATGACACCGCGAGACCAAAAAGTTTCTCCCAAACTGCTTGGACCTCGATGCTCGGATGACACCGTGAGACCAAAAAGTTTCTCCCAAACTGCTTGGACCTCAATGCTCGGATGGCACCGCCAGCCCCAGAATTTTCCCCCAACAGTGAGGGGCTTGCCTGTCGACCCCAGACGCTCAGTAAGACGGACACTTGCTTCCAGATTCCTGCGCCACTTGCTTTTCCAACAAGTGAGGAGGCTCGCCTACCGAGCCCCTACTCGCCCAGCCAAAGCACCTCTAGGTCGATGCTCGGATGTCACCGCGAGCTCAAAAAGTTTCTCCCAAATTACTTGGATCTCGACGCGCGGATGTCACCGCGAGCTCAAAAAATTTCTCCTAAACTACTTGGAGCTCGGTGCTCGGATGTCACCGCGAGCCCCAAAATTACCCCCTTAATAGTGAGGGGCTCGCCCGCCGACCCTCCACGCTCATCAAGGATATTTCTGTCTCCTCAGAACCGAAGTCGTCCCCTTGATTTTCCAACAAGTGAGGGGCTCGGCTACCGACTCTCTACTCTCTCGGACCAAGAAATCTCGAGCTCGGTGCTCGGATGTCACCGCAAGCTGCCCCAAAATTATCCCCTCAACGGTGAGGGGCTCGCCCGCCAACCCTGTACGCTCATCATGGAGATCTCCGTCTCCTCAAACCCGAAGTCGTCCCCTTGCTTTTCTAACAAGTGAGGGGCTCGGCTACCGACCCCCCACTCTCTCGGTCAAGCAATCTCAAGCTCGGCGCTCAGATGTCACCGCGAGACCCAAAATTATCTCCTCAACGATGAGGGGCTCGCCCGCCGACCCTCCACGCTCATTAAGGAGATCTCCATCTCCTCAGACCCGAAGTCGTCCCCTTGCTTTTCCAACAAGTGAGGGGCTCGGCTACCAACCCCCCACTATCTTGGTCAAGCAATCTCGAGCTCAGCGCTTGGATGTCACTGCGAGCCCCAAAATTATCCCCTCAACGGTGAGGGACTCGCCCGCCAACCCTCCAAGTTCGTCGAGAAGGGCTCCTGCTCCACGGTCCTGGCATCCCCTTGCTTTTCCAACAAGTGAGGGAGCTTGCCTAACGAACAGTGAGCGGGGCTCGTCCACCGACCCACGATGCTCGGCCCACCGAGCTCCGACGCTCTGCGTGACTCCAAGAGGGATCCCCTTCATCCTACCCCACTGACCACTCCTGGAAGATACGGATCCCGTTCTTCGCCGCACATACCACCTCGCTCTTCCTACAGAGGTAAAAAAGTCACTCCTGCACAGCTGGATCCCCCCGCCCTCCAAGATTGGGGGGCTCCTGATATGGGTCAAATGATGTGGCCCCTCCTGGGCCACAAGATCCCCTCAGAAGGTGCTCACCCCCGATCATTAGATCTGCCACGTCAGCCCGAAAACCACCTGGTTTTCAGCTATGTCAGCCTTAAATTGCCTGGGCTTCCGCCACGTCAGATCACGGGCAACTGGGTCCAGACCCGGCCCCAAACGGGTCCAGACCCGGTTGGGGCTACCTATAAATACCAGGACCTCTACCCCTTCACAAGATAATCAATATTAAACCTCTCCCCTCTAAAACCTTAGTTACTGTTACTCTTCAGTGACTGACTAGATCGTTGGAGGGTCTGCCACCAGGACCAACCCTGGTGTTTCTAGACCAAGTGCAGGTACACGAGACCTCCGGATCTGAGCCTCCAGATCTGAGCCGAGCATCCGGCCTCCACTCGCTCCCGCCTACTCCCGATTGGGTCCCTCGACTGAGAATCGGGCGGACCATCCGTACCGAAGCTTCCGCAAAAATACAAATCGAGAAGAACTCACACCTGGTGCAGCCACCCCCCCAAAACAAGCCGCATCAGTTATACACTACAGAGTGACTACAGATTTTCTTCCGAAGGTAATTCAACTAAGAGAAAACTATATTGTTGATAATTGGTCGAAATATAGAGAATTATAGGGAAATAAAAGATTATAGGTTTAGAACAGAGAGAGGAAGCACAAATTTTAAATTTTTTCGCGTTAGATATAAATGTCAAATATATTATTAGATACATTGCAATATCTATTGTTATAGATGTATGACTGAGATTCATCTTGTATCCTATATATACTAGCATTTAGAGCCCAATAATTCTAACACCCTGAATTCCAAAACATACTGAATTCGAAGTTTCACAGGATCTTTACACTTCTCTTCTTACAATTTTATAAGGAAATTAAAACTTTACTTTACATAAGAGTTACATTTACATTAATACTTATACAGCGGAAGCAAATTTACATCAATTTACATGAATTGAAATGTATAACATTTGAATCATTCTTTAATTAACATACATTCTTTAGTCTTGTTAATCACTTTACCATGCATAGAAACTGTGGGCACGTCAGTTGCTTACAACCGACGAAATATTATACAGGGCTATCCTTTCTATGCCGAAACAGTATAACGATTCTCAAATACTTAAACAAACCACAAACTTGATCACAAACAGAACTACAAGGGACTATCCTATTGATGTCGTGTTGTGTAGTGCACTTAGTCCTTAATGTAGTTATGTATATTACATGACACTAATGCACACTTGTTCAGATTCTATGCATCCCATATTACAAAGGTCTGAGGGCAAGCCCTTAATCGTTCTTCATCTTGTAGGGTTCAATCCATCGTCATGACTTAAACTACTACTGTAATTACGATAAGTATCCTAGATGTTTTATGAGTTACGAGCTCATGTCCAGACAGTCTGGAGGAAAACCCCACATCATGTCACGACGCATCGTGAAGAACCTATGGACAATTCAGCCCCGTCATGGGACATGATACCACCCGCAGTCACCAAACACCCCACGAGCGTCTCCTGCGGTACGGACTCCTGGAGACATACCCACGTCATGTCAGGCGTATCGTGAAGATAGCTTGTGAATATTCTCACACCGTAGCTCCGAGGCCCTCATACTCGTGTTTTTCTCTTATTTCATCACATCTTTACTATGTATCTAGTCCTTAGTTATTGGAATCATGAACAAAAATCAATTCTCTAGAGTTAGCCTTTCCACTATACCGGTCTTAACCATTTATACAATATGACCCAATTTTGGTCTTTTCATTTCAAATTTCATTTCAACATATTTCTTTTCGATGCCAGTATGAGGCTTAGCTACATTCTAGTTCTCAATTTCACTTCATAATCACAAAAATTTGAGTTTTCATACTCATATAGTCTTTTCATAGTTCAAATAAATTTCCATCTCTTTTCCATAATTCAATTCCATACATGAGTTTAGTTTCAATTCTTAACATTCTCATTCAAGTAAAATAAGTCTCACTAATTTCATGTAATTCCTTTTTCTCCCAAAAAAATGAAAATCCATAATTGAACACGCTACATGTTCTTTTTATACAAAGTTCTCTTTTATAAGTTTAGTATAACCCAAAAATCACTTTTGTTTTTATACTTATGCAAATATCGATTTTACAGAGTTCTACTCAATTTTTCTTCTCACACTATTTAATTTAAATCAAAATAGTGTACAAATATTTTTCATGAAGTCTATATATTTTTATAACAATTATAAGATTCTTTCCAAATTTTTAAAGTAAAAAATCACCAAAAAAACACTAAAAGTCGAAAAAGGGGTTTAATCATGCCGAGCTCAGGAATCGAACCAGAAACCAAAGCCAAGCCAGCACTACAATGAAACGCACTGTGGTGCATGAGCTAACCAAAAAGGACAGGGCACAACCGCGTCACAAAGAGAGCTCGAATCCAAATGAACTCATTTCCCGCACTCGGTTTTTACCCAAAAAAAAATAAAAACAAAAGCCAAGGCCAGGTTTCGAACCCGAGACCCAAGACCCGACCCACGATATAGTAAGCGCACCCAACCGCACCTACTAGCCAAATAGTCTAAGTGACTAATCTGATTTGGTTTAGGTTTTATCGGTTTTGATCCGAATTTCGTTTATTCGATTTTTATAAAAAGTAATTTCCACTTCGTTTTTTCTCCAATTTCATTCAAAATTTCCAGAATCTAATTTTTCTGTATTACTAAAATATTAGTAACTGAAAACTTAATTTTTGGCATAAAAATGTGATTTTTCCTTTAAAAACGATTATGTCTTATAATTTCAATAAACACATACAATGCATTTTCTTTTACAAGTTTGCATTCAAACTTCTCATATCTCTCTCTTATTATTATTATTATTATTAATTAATCATTTCAGTAACAATTCTCTCTTTTCCACATTATTAACAAGTGAATTAGCAAAAATCACCTTTTGGCATGGTTATTATTTCGATCAATTTAAGCATACAATCATGTCTCCTTAGTATAGCCCAATTTATCAATTAAAGCATGGTAGCATGGTCAATGTTAAACTAACTATCATAATTTGCAACTAATTATCATTTTTTTCACACACAATCAACCATTCTACTTTGTCTCATTCTCATAACACATGGCTAAAAATAGCTATGTTTCTTTTCAATTTCATCAACCATACTCTAGCATGAAACCTAATTAGAAGTGTAAGAGAATCACCAACCTCTGATGGAGAGAAAAACAAATAAACTCCTAGAGATCTCCTACAACGAACGAGCGAAACCTTCTCCTCCTAGATCGAGCAACCAAATTGACTTCTCCTCCTAGAGATGCAAGCAACCCGAGCCTCCCTTCTTGTCCCCTAGTGTAGTCCGGCCTCCTCTCCTTAGTTGTAGAAACACAATAGCACACAATCTTTTCAACTCCTCAATCTTTTGTCTCACTAAAATTTCTTCTCTTTCTTTTCTCTCTATTCTTTTCTTTCAAAATTTTCAAGTGTGAGAACGAAGAGTGTAGGGAGGGGTATTTATACAAAATTTTAGGGTGAATGTAGGGCTAGGATGTGATCAAATGGTTAGTGATCAATGGTCGAGATGAACTAGGGAGTTATAAAAACTACCCATATTGAACAACCACCTCTCCACCACTTCCATCTCTCCCACTCCCCGATCTACAATCCGGCAAAGGGAAAAAGTGTGCAATGCACACTCTAGTGCATGCACGTGCCAACTAGTACCCCCTTCTTACAAGTTGTTCATGTGAATTAGAAATTAATTGTTCATGAAAAGAGTCCACACTACAAGTTGGATAATTTTAAAAAAGAAATAAGTTAAATGGGCTCGGTAATGGGCCAATTTAACCGTGGGCTCTAATAATTAAATTAATTAATTAAGAGAGGACAATTAGGCTTAGATTTTAATTAGGCTTTTAGAGAAAATAATTTTTGGACAATAAAGAGAACAAATACTACATAAGAAATATTTTTTTACATAAGGAATTATACAAATAAAATTATACGTGCAAAACACGTAAAATCACAAAATCTTCGTAAATAAAATCTAGGGTGTTACAATAATATCAATTTATCTTTTCCCCCAATCTCTCTCTGTTAACCTTAATATGGTATCAGAGATCTAATCTCAAACTCTAATTCCTAATCATCCTCTAACCCCCAATCCCAAATAAAATCTCAAATCTAATCCCACATCACATCCCGACTACTACTGCCATCGTCGTCCTCACTCATCGTCAAACTCTCGCTCCCCAATCCCAACCGGCCACCTCCACATCCTGACATCTCACTCTCACATCTAAATCCCAATCCTAATCGGCCACCTCCACATCCCGAAATCTTGCCCTCACATCCCGATCCTAATACTACTCCTGCCGCCACCACATCCTGACCCTCCCGATCCCCGAACTCCCCTCCACATCCTGAAATTCTGATGGCCTCACACTCCCGCTTCCCGAACTCCTGCAGCCTCCAAATCTCAAACCTTAGTATCCTAATATCCTAATATCCCAAACTCTGTTGCCTCCACAAACCCATACCCAAAAGCCATTAACCAAACCCGACCAGATTTTCTACTTTCCAAAAAAAAAAATCCTCAACCCCGAAACCTAACAAACCCGAAACTGGCCAGCTACTTTCTCTCTCCTCCCTCCTGCTTGAATTCCCACTGCTGACCTCCGCCGTTGCTGCCACTCGCCGCTGCCTTCAAAAAAAATATAAAATAAAATAAAATAAAATAAAATTATATATATATATATATATATATAACCTCAATTTTGACAGTATCCTCCTGTCTCCACCGACTACCCTCTTTCCTCTCCTAAGGATTGGACAGATTGCCTTGCCTCTGTTGAGGCCACTCTTCTTGTACATTCTCTATGGGGTCACATTGATGGCTCCAATTCTTGTCCCAAAGATCCTGCCGATTCTGCTTCTGACGCTGACAAGAAACTCATCCACACCTCCCAAGTCACCTGGGATGATCACGGTCGTTGGGTCATCGCATTCATCATCTCCTTTGCTGACCGCACTCTTCGTGTCGATCTTCTTCGTGCTCGTCTTGCAATTTTCTTTGGATCAAGTTGACCACCCAGTATGTCCAGACTAGTGGGAACCCATGAGTACCAGCTACTTGTGCAGTTTTTTCTTGATCATCAAGGTGATCACAGTATTCAGGATCATCACATAGTCATGCACAATATCTGGAGTCAGTTACAACAAGTAGAAGATAGTGATATTTGTGTCATCCGTGAAAGTCGACAGTTTATATTGTTTATAATGGGCCTTTGTCTAGAGTACCATTCCTTATGCAGTTAGTTGATCCATCGAGACTTGATTCCCCATTTTCAGGTTGTTATTGCTGAATTTGTAGCTGAAAAAACACGACTGTGCGCTTTCCTGACTCATGACTCTACATCAGGCAATGAGAGTTTTCTTACTGTCGCCCTCGTGTCACCTCCTCCCACAAGCCTCGCAACAGTCCCATGCATGCTCCTTCTAACCGTTGCAACATCCCTAATCGCCTCAGTCACCTTTTCACTATTTGCAAGAAAATAGGCCACTTTGAGCAGACATGTCGTCTTCTTGTAACCAATGTCAGCAGACCGGTCATTCTGATAGTGATTGCTTTGTCCAGCATCCAGAGCTTCTAGTTCAGGCACAACAACATAAGAAGCAGCACGATTTACCTCCTCTCCATACTCCTCTCATACGCCTCATGCCATGAATGTTACTCCATCTCCTGTTGATTATGCCATTCCTCGGTAACATCTCGCTCAACTGGAACTTTAGAACTCGGTTCAGTTTATGAATGCTGGCTCCCCTTCCCCTGCTTTCTCTATTAATCCTAGTATGAATTCTTCATGGCTTTTAGATTCTAGTGCATCACCACATCTTACTAGCAATTATACACCTCGCACCACTAACACCGCACATTCCTCTCACTCTCCGTCAGAATACACTGTTGATGGCTTACTATTTCTCAATACACACTCATGATCTATTATTACTCTCGCTCTTACATTACCTTTTGTGCTTTATGCCCCTAACTAATCTATAAACCTTATTTCTATTAGTGCTTTATGCGATAGTGGCCTTGCCATTACCTTCAACTTTTTGGGATATTCTATACAGGATCCACAAACTAGTCATACGATCAGGTGAGCTAGCTGACGTGGTCTTCTATATCATCTAGATTTTCTGCATACTCATGGTTCTATTTATAGTTTTGCTGGTGTCGTGTGTTCTGATGCTGACTTGTGGCACAGATATTTAGGTCATGTTAGCGAGTCTCGTTTGAAATGTTTAGCGTGTGGTCATACTCTTGGTCATTTTAATTTTACTCATTTATATGTTTGTCAGGGTAGTAAGTTGACATAACACTTAGCCATTCCTTTTAATAATAAAAGTATTTCTCAGTCCACTCATGCCTTTTAACTTATTCATTCTGACATATGTACATTCTAGCAAAGACTATCTCTATTATGTTAGTTTCATTGATGACTTCACTCGTTACACATGGATGTTAATTATGCGCCACCGATAAGAGATTCCTACCATTGACTAGGTCTTTATGACCATGCCATTTTGGTGTGTGCATCAAGGTATTTCGCTCAAATGGTGCTCGTTAATACACTTCCACCACTATAAGATTGATTCTTTAGTCTCATGGCACATTTTTTCAGCAGTCATACTCTCACACACATGAATAAAATGGTGTAGTTGAGCGCTAACATCCTCACATTCTTGAGATAACTTGTGCTCTTCTATTCTCTTTCTATGTTACTCGTATTTTCTGGGCTGAAGGTGTCATGACTTCTGTCAGCCTCATTAACATCTCTCCCTCATTTACCCTGTCTAGTACGACACCTCATGAGGCCCTTCATCACTTTCCACCGGACTAAAGCATGCTTCGTACCTTTGACTACACCTGTTACGTCCTTCTCCCACCCACTGATCGCATGAAGCTGGCCGCCCGGGTAGCTAAGTGCGTTCACCTTGGTATAAGTTATGAGCATAAGAGATATCGTTGCTTTGATCCCTTGACGCGTTGTGTCTGTATCTCCGTTCATGTCTCCTTTGTGGAAGACTCTCTGATGTGTCTAATTTATATACAAATATTTGTACTCATTTACCAATTAAAATTGCTTGTTTTCGTTGATATTGTCTATAATTCATCATATTTCTATAAGATTTCATTTAATTAATTATTTTTGAAGAAATAATATTTTTGATGCAAAAAGTAAAGATTTGTGAAAAAAATCAACAAACAAAGTAGAATAATGGATTTATCAATTTTTATTGTTTTGTTGAGTTAAAAGTGCGAAAAATAATTTTAAAAGGATTTTTAATGAGCTATTATGATTTGTAGTTAGTTTAAATAATTTTAAACTAATTAATTTTATTTTATCTAAAAATCTTAATTTCTGGTATTATTTTGTGTATGCAGCAGCACGTGGTGGGCAGAAAAGGAAGAAAAGAAAGAAAGAGAAATAAATAAAATTCTGGATTAAAAAGGAAGGAAATAAAGGAAGAGTGTGGACTTTTATGCAAAAAGTGCAAACCCTAAACTCCTCTTCCGTTCTCTATAAATACAAGAAAAGGGAGAGAGAAGAATTGAGGAGGTGACGGCTAATCATAAAAGAAATAATAATATAAACAAAAAGAGAAGAGAGAGAGAAGTCAGGGCTCTCTCTAGTCTCTTGCTGCAGCACACATGTGGGCGTAATCGAATCAAGGAAAGAGAGAGTCGAAGTAGCAGTAATGCACTCAAGGACAGACCTCGCCCGAACCAACAGGACGTCAGCACCGGTGTGACAGTCTGGGATGCGGACGTGACGACTCGACGGGCTGCTTTGACGTGCGAGCGCAGAATCCCACGCAACAGCAGACAGCTGCTGCAGCTGATCGATGCTACGGCTGCAAAAGGGTCTGACCTGGCGCGGTTTTCGAGGCAGTAAGGGTTCGGTTTGTGAGACAGGAAGAGAGAGAAAGGACTGGTTTGCATTAAATCTTGTATTCTTTTTGTATCTCTTCTTCTCAAAATCTTTTTGATGCAATCCAAACACTGTTATTAATTACAAATTGAACATGAACTGTATCTATTGTTCTAGAGGCTAAGATGTAGCCGAGTTTTGTAGAACACAAATTTTAATTCCTTATTATTACTCTATTTTTTCTGGTTGTGTTTTAATTTTTATTATTTATGCGTACAACATGGTGGGTAGACATTTGTATGATTTTTAAAATCATAAAGAGACCGAACAGGTTATTTGTGATTAATAAAAATTAACACCGTATATTGGAGGACGTGACCGTTAAGAAATCCAAATTTTCAATTAATAATTTGATGGATAGGTGAAGAATTAGTTGAGAATAATTTTTAGACTACGTGGATAGAGTGGTTAATATCTTTAGGATTTTGGTCTACAATTTGGAAAGATAATATCTTTATTTATAAGGAGTTATAATTTGTGTGTGTGATAAACGAGGTGAACCAAGACCCCTAGAACTATTTTTACCATTAACAAAGTACAAGAGCTTCATAGTTTCACAGCCCTCTCCCTCTTCACAAATTTAGTTAGTTTTAAGTAGATTAAGTTAATTTAGTTGTTTTTATCATTTATAAAATTCGATCTTCCAAATAGTGATTCATCTAGTAATATCGGTACTCAATAAAATATCTAGTCCCCGTGGGTTCGACACTCTATTCACTTACTATATTACTTGTGCGATTTTGTACACTTGCAAAAATTCACATCACTCTCCTTACTACATGTCCTTCCTCGAGGATAATCATTTTCTCAATTCCCCGGTTTCCTCAGCTACCTCACCAGACACATCTTTATGAATACTCACCACAGTTCCATATATATCTCACCATTATACACTCCACACATATGCCCATAACTTATCAGGAAGCTATTCAATATCCTGAATGCTGAGAAGCTATTGCCGAGGAGTTCCATGTATTTGATCAGAATGACACTCGGGATATTGTTCTACTACCAGAGGCCATTGAGCCTGCAATCTTCAATGTCAAATATCGACTTGATGGCTCCACGGCACAAGGCTCGTCTAGTTGTTAGAGAATTTACTAAAGACCATGACATTGATTATGATGAGACTTTTTCTCTAGTTGCTCAGATAACTACAGTTCGCACTCTCCTTGCCGTTACTGCCAACCATTAGTAGCTGTTATATCAGATGGATGTGAAGAATGTTATACTTTATAGTACCTTATCTGAGGTTGTTTACATGCAGCCTCCTCTTGGCCTCACCATACATCCCCATCATGTTTATCATCTCTGCCAAGCTATATATGGTCTGAAATAGGCTCCTCAAACCTGGTTTAAGTGCTTTCATCGTGTCATCATACAAACAGGTTTCTGTCAGAGTTCACAAGATCGTTCTATGTTCACCGCAAGGGACAGTACTTTTAATATTGTATGTTGATGATATGGTTATTACTGGGAATGACTCTGTCGGTATTGCATCCACTCAGAGATATCTTCACTAGCAGTTTCATATGAAGGATCTTGATAGATAATGCTATTTTCTAAGTATTGCATCCACTCAGAAATATCTTCACTAGCAGTTTCATATGAAGGATCTTGGCAGATTACACTATTTTCTGGGTTTAGAGATTGCTCAAGGCTCTCGAGAGGATACTCGTTTCACAGAAAAAATACACATCAGACATTATTTTCGCTGTATGTCTCTCTGACAGTTGATCAGCTTATACTCCCTTAGAGCTTCATGTGAAGCTTCGTCCCATATATGGTGAGCTCTTCCCCGATCCCACTAAATACAAGCAGATTGTTGGATAGCTTGTCCATTTATGCATGACTGGACCTGATATTGTTCATGCAGCCAGTACTGTCGGCCAGTTTGTTTCAGCTCCTCAATCAGTTCACTTTTCTTCAGATTCTCAGATATCTTCGTGGCACTATCACTCGCTCATTATTCATGTCCTCTACATTTAGATTGAAACTTAGTGCATATTCTGATTCAGATTGGGTAGGGGATCCTACTACCAGATGATCTACCACAAGTTTCTATTTCTTTCTTGGTGATTTGCAGATCTCATGGTGAAGCAAGAAAAAGATAGTTGTTGCATGTTCTTACACAAAAGCTGAGTACAGAGCGATGAAAACTACCGCTAGAGAGATTGTTCATGTTCGGTGGCCATTATCAGACATGTGTGTCACTCTTATAAGATCTACTCCTCTTCACAATGACAACCGGAGTGTCTTGCATATTATAAGCAACCCGGTCTTTCATGAGTAGACAAAGCAAATAGGGATTGATTGCCACTATATATGTGAGCATCTTGGGGTAGGGACCATTTCACTTCATTGTGTGACCTCTTCACAACATACTTTAGACTTATTCATGAAATCACACACTTTCAAGAGAATTTGATACTTGGTGAGAAAATTCACACTGGTAGATCTATCGTGAGTTTGAGAGGAGGTGTGTAACCCCCGTTCCCGCCAATACACATTTTCTGAATATTTTCTTTATTTTGATTATTTATAAATTCATTTTATTTTAAATTTTTTTTGGATCTTCTATTAAAATCTTTTCTAATCGAAAATTTTATTTATTTTGAATAATGGTATACTTTAATTTTATTTTCTATTCCTAATTGATCGGCTATTTATACTTGAGGCCAAATTAAATGTATTATTACTTTTTTGATTTTTTAAATAAATTTGTTAAACCCGATTCCTATTTGTTACATAATCTTGTTATTACTATTATTATTATTGTTATTATCATTATTATTATTATTACTTTTGATTGTTTATTTACTTAAAATTCATCTTTTGTTACTTATTAATTTGTGAAAGCCTATAGATCCTAATATATATTTTATTATCATTGGAGTATGAATTTTATGTATACTACTTGATTTAATTACTTAATGTGTACTACTATGTTGCTATTTATTGTATTTCACCCATATCAGATCCAATCTTATTTATTTTTGAATCCATACATTTTATTGTATTTATTAATAGTTGAGTATTAATGTAATGCACTTTATTTAATTTAATTGTTATATTATATTACTATTGATTTATTTGTTCAATTTTTAATCTAAACCCTATTTATTTTTTCTTATTGGTATCTAACCCAATACCCGAAACCCAATAACCCACTCTGCCCTATATATACATTGTTTCACCCCCCCAACCCTAATTATCATCTTAACCCTAATTACCCCCAAATACATAGCCACTTAATTCTCTTATCTTTCTCCTCTGTTAATTTCCGAAACCCATCCCTGCACCGCCTCAGCTCCCGCCTCCGTCGCTCCAACCACTGCCTCATCTCCATCCTGCTCACCTCTCCTCCATCATCGTCTTCATCGACCATCCAACCCACTGTCTTCTTCCCCCATCGTCTTGTTCATCCTGCTCCAACAGTCTCTCATGTGCACCGCTGCAGCCTCCATCGCCAGAGCCAACAAGACCGCTACACGTTCTCCATCGCCCTCGTCGACCGCAACCCCAACCCCCATTGACTTCATCACTCATCGCCTCCATCCTCTTTTTCCTTCCTGAAACAAAGCACGCAATTTCCATCGCCATCGCCTCCATCGAGCCACCGTCGACTGCAACCTTTATCTCCACCACCCTCGTCAAACCCATCCTGCTCCTTACCTTCATTGACTTTGCCACCCCGAGCTACCCCCACATCTTTCCATCGAGCCGGCTGCTTCACCATCCCGTCATCCTACATCTGCCAGCACCTCGCCTCCCCTGGCCACATCACCTCCTCCCTCCTCGTTGCCAGTTAGCCACCACAACCGCCCACCGACTGCCCTTGCCACAATCGAGTGTCGAAGCCCTGCCGCCGATCACCCACCCATCGCAGCCGCTTATCGAAGTCGAAGCCATAACTGCTGTGTTGATTTTAACTGTTTGTTGTTTGGGATCTGGGATTTGCTGTTTTCTGTGTTGGTGTTTCTGTTGTTTGCTGTTCTTGCCAAGTTGCTGTTTGCTGTTGTGCGTGCTGGCATTCGCTGTTTGGAGTTCTTGATAGTTGCTATTGAGTTGCTTTGCCGTTGTGTTCACGTGTTGTCATTGTGTACATGCATTGCACGTGTCACCATCGAGATTCTCATGCCGTTATTCTCTTCATATTCGAGTTAACAATCTATCAGGGAAGTCACTTTTCTTTTGAATTGCATATTGTGTCAAATTCAAGTTTTTATTGAAACTCCACAAGTAGATCCTAATTGTTATCATATTGTTGTATCGTTACCTTCCATTGAGTATATTGAGGGTTTACATGAGCTAACCCAAGATATTCTCGACATTGTATCATTTTTGAACTCCAAAATATTGAATCTTTCATGCATCCTTGTGGTATTGATAATAGGAGTTATTCATGCATAATATCACACAAATAAAACTATCGAAGAATTGATTATTAGGTTGTTGTGCTTGAATGTTTGATTGATGCCTTGTTTGATGTTAAACCAGTGTATGGATGTATTCTTGATTGTGTTTACCATGCTATTGTGTTTAACATGCTGAATCTAAGATTTGTTGAATATTCAATTGAAGTTCATCATGTTTAGATCGCCTCTGTATGTCAAACCCTGATTTTCACTATCTGCCTGAAATTCATGAGACTTTTTTGACCTAGTAGTTGACATAAAAAATAAAATCTTTCTAAATGAAAATTTTAGCCCTGTGTTTCTAGTTTCCAGAACATCTGAAATATTTGAATTCTGAGTTTTATTGCAAAAGTTATAGTGATTTTACTGCTACCGTGTTTTTACTTCCAAAATTCCTGATTCGTGTATTTCTTAATGTTTAAGTTATTAAAAAGCTAAATTATTGTTAGAATATTTCCCTAATAATTTCCAAATCATTAGTTAACATAATTAGGAATTTAATGAACATTTTTGATGATTTTAAAATTGGGCTTTTACTGATCTTACAAATATAACAACTTGATGTAGATTTTCAGTCAGAACGTGTTATCTGTAAAAAATGATGTAATTAACCTATCTATTTTTATCAGATTTCATATTTTAAATATGTGTTAGAACTGGACAGGAGTCTACTTTCTATAACTTCTGACGGATTCAATTTTGGATTTCTGTAGCAGCTGAAAATTTGATTTTGGTACAATAACCTATTACTGTCTAGAATTATGTTTCCATATTTTTTTAATATAATTGTATATATATATATCGTTATATTGAATGGATTGAAGTGTATAAATTGCATTGCATGATCCTAATATGCTGTTGTCACCAATCTAATTGTCTCATTCTAATTGATCGTCCTATTGCTTCTCTTGATATCATCGTTATCAAATTTATTTAAATTGCATAGTGTATTGATTTCATCGATAAAATGTTTAACAAGCCAGGATTTAAGGGTTGACTTAAGTAGTGGACAATATAGAGACTGTACTCGGGAGAGGAGGCCCGTGTGTTCCCAAAATATTGTGTCGGCTAGTGTTTATTAATTGATTGTTGGATTACTGACCACAGTATTCCAATTCATCGTGTATCGTTTTAGTGTTATCGTGCCAAGTACATGAACTATAGAGTCCACCACTAGAATCTAAATGACATTGATTATATACATCAAATATGTGGTATGAGATGCAATAGTACGTGCATTAGTTAGGTTAAAAACTAATAGACTTAAGAATTGACACTATATTGACACTGCATATTGAACATCATCATTGCTATTGATATTGAACATTATCTAAGTGATATTGACATCGACCATTGAGTGTTGACAAATATTGAAATATCGTTTATTGTTATACCATCGCATTGTTACCAGTGATATTGATTAATTCTATCATCCATTGTTATTGATTCCTATTGCTTTATTGAATTCATTGTTATATCGTATTTTCATTGTTCATTGAAATCTCTACTTGTTGTCCATGACTTGTTCTAAGGATAATTTTTCTCCTCTTTTTAGATGAGGAATTCACAGGTGATCAAGGAGGGTTACCTGTAGGACTTGGAGAACAGACTTTCTAAGGAATTATTGCTTTCTAGATTTATCATCATTTTATTGGTTTTTTTTTATTGAGTTTTATAAACATTGTATGGGCTTTTGACCCGGAGATTGTTATTTGTTTCCATACCTTGGATTATCGTATTCGGTTATTTCATGTTTTATTCCAAGTATTGTTATTCATATGATTGTTCTTATTGCATGCGTGGTTGTATTTATCTTATTTGAACAAAAACAGCTTATGGATAACGCAAGTCATTCGCTGGGCCAATGTTACGCGCTTGTGTTCCGTGTTTTTGGGAAGCAAGGCATGACAGGGTGTTAGATTATATGTTAGATATATATTATTAGATACATTGTTATATCGGTTTTTAGAGACGTACGACTGAGATTTATCTTGTATCGTATATATACTGGCCTTTAGAGCTCAATAATAAGAAGCAATAGCAGCAACAGGGATGACACAATGTACAGTCGATTGTCACTTGGACAGTCGACTGACTTTGCTTCTATTTGGAACAGAGAGCATTGTGCTCAACTTCCTTCTTGGATAGTCGACCGTGTTGCGGCTATTTGTGTTCAGGTGCGGATCTTGGGGATTTGTTTGAAGCCTGACTTCTTCTCCAAGTTAAATTGTACGACTCCCATCACATGGTTATCTCTTTAGGAATATCGATCAACCATTGTATCATGATATCAAACTATGATTTTACTAGATCTCTATATATTATTGTAATTGACCTCCACTAAGAGCCAAAAGATAAAGTTCTTCACTGAAGAGAGATTGAGAGGTTTTCAATTGTAAGGAACTAATATTTTCTGGGAGGTTTGAGAGAGGATCATGGTGAGAGTTGTAATTCTTGTATCTTCTCTAGTTGAATATCATCCCCCCCCCCCCCTCGAATTTGATCTTGCCCAAACCATAACAAAATTGTGTGCTTTGTGTGTTTGATGTGATCTTCTATCGGTTGGTGGTTTGTATTGAACGTGCCGCATAACTCAACAAGATCTTAAGGACATAATTCCTTAACAAGTGGTATCAGAGCATCAGGTTTGTGAATTTGTTCTCGTGCTTTGGAGAAGTTGACATATCAGATCACGAAGATCAAGCAGTTCGACGGTAAGATCAACTTTAATCTTTGGAAGGTGAAGACAGTAAGATCAACTTTAATATCTAGAAGGTGAATATGTATGATACATTGGTTCTAGAGGGATAGAAACTAGCCCTAGAAGAAGATAAAAGGAGACCAATCGGCATAAGGTAGGAGAATTAAGAGGAGACTTATTCAGAAGCCCTGGGTTTAATTCGGATGTCATTGACAAGTGAAGTTAGGTGCAACCTAATAGGGGAGTGATGCGTGGCGAGTCTGTGGGCAAGACTCAGAACTAACTACTTGGAATAGTCGTTACAGGATCAGATATACCAGAAAAGAAAGTTGTCGGGTTTCTTAATAAAGGAAAGTACCGCTCTTCTAGATTATACAGTGGAGTTCAATACAGAATTATCTGAACCGAAGGTGATTAACGCAGATGATCTAAAAGCTTGACTACTTGGAATAGTCGTTACAGGATCAGATATACCAGAAAAGAAAGTTGTCGGGTTTCTTAATAAAGAAAAGTATCGCTCTTCTAGATTATATAGTGGAGTCAATCCATAATTATCTGAACCGAGGGTGATTAACGCAGATGATCTAAAAGCTTCCAACTTGATAGATTCACTATCAAATCCATACAAACAGTGCAGAACCACCATGCTAGACGGAGAGTCTACCTAGGAGAAGTTTTCGGCAGCAGGTGTGGTCAAGGGCTTGGAGGAGGATGAACTTAGGAAGGGGACCTAGAGATTGGTGTCTACTTTTATCAGTTGCATCGGGGTGGATAGTACTTCTATAGGAAAGGAAAGTGCATGTAAGGGTAGAATCTGTTGCCATCATTACAAAGGAATTGAGCATTATAAGAAATATTATCATAAGTAGTTGAGTTAGAGGGGCGTCAAATCTATTGCCACTAAATTAGGTGATAGCTTCGGCAATAATCTTAATTCCAATTTTATAGAGTGTATTTCGGCTAGTATCTTGATTCAGAAGTTTATTCTTTATATGCTCTGAGAGGGAGATGTATGCTACTTACAAGTTCACAGGAGATTGCTGTGTGTGAACGGTAGTTGGTGAGTTTTTTGAAGTAGTGGGTGAGGGAACAGTCGAGTTGGAGGCATCAGATGGAAAGTGTTACACACTAGAGAATGGTATGCATATTTTGAAACAAAATCTTGTATCAATGGGAACTCTTAAAGCACAGGGTTGCAGGTACACAATGTAACACACTGTAATTTCAAAAGATATATATATATATATATATATATATATATATATATATATATATATATATATATATAATATAATATAAAGAGATTTGAGTACTGTCCTATAGGAGTTCCTATAGGAGGAGGTTGTTTAGAATTATTGTGCAGTGGAGCCCACGGTCAAAGACGGCAGCAGGGAGTGTGTTGCCTGTGCTTGCCCACGTGGCGATGTTGACAGGCGTGGGGCCCAGGCACAGAGCTCATTCTCTGGTGGCTGACGTGGGCATGGGGGGCTCGCCTGAGGGGGTTTCTCTGTGTGCTGACGTCAGATAGGAGAGGAGAGCGGATTAAATTTGTCCCATATCGGGAATTAACAAAATTTAATTAATAATAATTATAATTGCCTATGATGAAGAGTCACCTAATTGGTTAACCATCTTTTGAGAGGCAGTCTGTGGTGGCTAGTTGTACTATAAATAATATTAAAATATATAAAATTGTCTGAGTGATGGGACGAGACGTTACACTCAACTCAAATCTATTTGGAAAGGTCGTCAAATGGTGATGAGGGGAAAAGGGGGCATTCAGCACAACATCTACCATCTTTGTGGGACTGAAAAATCTTGCACACGTGATTTGAAGCTATGAGTTTCTAATGCACTATCTAGTTTGCCGTCACTAGAATCATCTGAGCGATACTACTACGTTCGAATATCATCGAGAGGTGGATAGTACCTTAGGGTATGTGGAGGTCATGCGGAGGATAGCGCCTTCGTGTCAACGCCTACTTGGGTGTGCCTTTGAAGGGCATACCATTTGGAGAAAAATAGGTGGAGGTAGATTCAACTAGCAGAAGAAGCCACAAAACCGAGTTATTTGCAATAGGAGAATACAAGAGTGTGGAAGATTTAAATCCCACTGGTCGGGACTCATAGTATGCAATCTAAGGTAGAGATTGTAGAGTTTATGTCTTTCATACTAAATTTGATAAGAAGATGATGAAGTGAAGGAATCGAAGCGACAACTGGATGGAAGCTGAGAAGCAACAGCAGCAACAGGGACAACACACTGTGCAGTTGACTGTTAGTTAGATAGTGGATCGACTTTGCCTCTGTTTGGAAGATAGAGCATTGCGGTCGACTGCCCACTTGGACAGTCAACCGCGTCGCAGCTATTTGTGCTCAGGTGTGGATCTTGGGCTCCGTTTGATGCCCAACTTCTTCTTCAAGTTAGATTGTAAAGCTCTCATCGCATTGTAATCTCTTCAAGAACATTGAACGATTATTGTATCAATATATCAAACTATGGTTTCTCTAGATCTCTATATATTAATGTAATTGGCCTCCATTTAGAGACAAGAGAGAGTACTTCATTAAAGAGAGTTTGAGGGGTTTTCCGATTGTAAACAAATATTATTTTCTGGTGAGACTAGAGAGAGGATCATGGTGAGAGTTATAACTCTTGTATATTCTCTAGTTGAATATCATCTCGGTTTTTCTCCCCCGGATTAAGGCTTACTTAAACATGAACAAAATTGTGTACTTATCACGCCCTGCTTCCCAAAAATACGGAATACGAGTACATGATATTGGCCCAGCGAATGACTAATGTCACCCATAAGATGTTTATCCGATCAAGTCAACAATATAATCAATATCGAACAATTGCGCAAGCAATAATAATAATCCCATGAACAATAATACTTGAAATGAAGCAATACAAAATATCCAAGTACAATAATAATCCAACATCTAGAAACAATAATAAAATCAGGGACATAAGCCCAATACGATAATAAATCCCAACACAACAGTAACAAGTCTCAATACAATAAGTTCATTAAAAATAACATTCAATTACAAAGCAGTAGTTCTTTAGAAAGTTTGTTCTCTAATCCCAGCAGGCAATTCACCTTCATTACCTGTGTACACTTCATCTAAAAAGAGAAGAAAAATTGTCCTTAGAGCAAGTCATGGACAGCAAGTAGAGAAAGCAAAGAACAATGGAATAACGGTATAACAATGAATTCAATAGATCAATAAGAATCAATAACAAGGGACGATAATCAATAATCAATATCACAGTAATCGATGAAATGGTGTAAAATGATTCAATATTCGGTAAAAATATTCAATGGTCAATATCAATAACACTTAGTAAATATTCTGTATCGGAAGGGAGGAACAGCGGTTGGGTGTGCTGTTGACGAAGAGGAGGAGGACAGGGAGATCGGGGTTGGGGTTTTGGGTGCCTAGCCGTTGAGGGAAGGTGGGGCAGCGCTACTGGAGGCATCGACGGGGAGTGTCGAGGTGGAGGGCGGCCGGAGTTGGCCAGAGAAGAAGGCAGTGGATGGATTCAGTGGTTTGGGCAGGAAACGACAGGGAGATAGAGAATGGGAGGAGAGAGGAGAGAGAATAAGCAGCTAGGGTTTCAATTTCCACAATCTGGCTGAACCGACAACTCAGAATGGTCAATGACATGAATATCATCCCTGACGTACTTCCTGAGCTGAGAAACATGGAAGATGTCATGCACTCCAGAAAGAGCTGGCGGCAACGCGAGTCTATATGCCACTTTGCCTACTTGCTCCACCACATCAAACGGACCATTGAATCTAGGGCTCAACTTGCCCCCACCACCAAACCAAACCAAACCTTTCCATGGAGACACCTTGAGGAAAACATGATCACCCACTTCGAACTCTAACGGTCTCCTGTGCATGTCTGCCCATTTCGTATGCCTGTCCTGGGCGGCTTGCAAATGCTTCCTGATCTGGACCACTATATTAACAGTCTTCGTGATCAATTCTGGCCCCAAAAGCTTTCTCTCACCAATGTCATCCCAGTACACTAGTGATCTACACTTCCGACCAAACAAGACTTCATACAGAGCTGCTTGAAGACTAGCTTGGTAACTATTATTGTATGAAAACTCCACCAAGTGTAGATGATCTTCCCAAGATCCTCCAAACTGAAGCACATAAGACTTAAACATATCCTCTAAGGTCTGAATAGTCCTCTCTGATTGGCCATCTGTCTGCGGATGGAATGCAGTACAGAACTTCAGCTTACTTCCCAGACTATTCTGAAGACTCCCAAAATTGAGATTTGAATCTAGTATCTCTGTCTGATATAATGCTGCCAGGAACACCATGCAATCTCACAATCTCTTGTATATACCTTTCTGCCAGGCTCTCTGTAGACTGAACAACTCTGAAGGAAATGAAATGAGCACTCTTCGTCAAGCGGTCCATAATCACCCAGATGGCATTGTGACCCTTGAGACTCCTAGGCAAAGCAGTCACAAATTCCATAGTGATATTCTCCCACTTCCATTCTGGAATAGAAAGCATTTGTTTGAAGAAGTCAAGCAGTCCTCTGATTTTCTGCTTTCACTTACTGATAGATCAGACACCGAGAAACAAAACCTTGCAACGGCTTTCTTCATACTATGCCACCAAAATTGCAACTTCAAATCTCGATGCATCTTCGTACCACCAGGATGAATAGAGTATGACGGGCAATGATCTTCTTCAAGTAACTTCTGCCTAACTTCTCCTTTCGGAACCCATAGACGTGTCCCAAAGTGGAGAGATCCATCCTCATGAATCACCATATCAGTTCTTGAACCAGCTTCAACCTCAGCTCAAAATTGCTGCAACTGCACATCACTAGACTGCGCCTCCTTAATCTGATCTACCAAAGATGACTGCAACTGAAGCACCATTCAACTCTGCTTAGAACTAGGCAATACCACATCCAAATCCAACCTCCTCATAGCTTCCACATGCTCCTTCTGCTAAGTAAGAACCATAGCAACAGGTATTATGCTTAAAGCATCAGGTACCGAATTAATCTTGTCAGGGTGATACTGCAAACTGATATCATAACCCGCCATCAATTCCAATCATCGCCTTTGCCTCATATTCAGCTCCTTCTGAGTGAAGACATACTTGAGAATTTGTGGTTAGTGAAGATTTCCACTCGGTCTCCAAGTAAATAATGCCTCCAAAGCTTCAAGGCAAAGATCACAGCAGCAAGCTCCAAATCATGTGTAGGATAATTCTTCTTATGCAGCCTCAATTGCCTAGATGCATATCCAACAACCTTGCCTCGTTGCATCAAAACAGCACCCAAACCTCTACCTAAAGCATCACCGTTAATTACAAAACCTCATGATCCATCCAGTATAGTCAACACAGGTGCTGATGTCAACCGATTCTTCAATTCAATGAAGGCTTCTTTACAGAACTCATCTCACACAAACTTTTGATCATTCCCAGTCAACTTGGTCAACGGCTCTGCAATCTTCAAGAAATCCCAAACAAACTTCCTGTAGTAACTCGCTAGACCAAGAAAACTCCGAACTTCTGATACAGATTTCGGCATTGACCAATCCTTAACTGCAAAAATCTTGGACAGATCGACAGAAAATCCATCACCAGAAATAATATGACCCAAGAAAGCCACACGATCCAGCTAAAACTCACACTCGCTAAGCTTCCCATAAAACTGATGATCTCTCAAAGTTTGCAAAACAACCTTCAAGTGCTCAGCATGCTCATCCCGATTCCGAGAATAGACAAGAATATCATCAACGAAAACCACCACAAACTTTTCCAAGAAGGAAGAGAAAACTGATTCGTCAAACTCATAAACACAGGTGGAGTATTAGTAAATTCGAATGGCATCACCAAAATTTCATAGTGTCCATATCTTATACGAAAATTAGTCTTCTGTACATCCTCAGCTTTTACCTTAACCTGATGTTAACCAGAACAGAGATCCAGCTTCGAAAATATAGAAGCGCCTCCCAGTTGATCAAATAGGTCATCAATCTTTGGCAACGGATATTTGTTCTTCACTGTGACATTATTGAGCTCACGGTAGTCAACACACAAACTCCAACTACCATCCTTCTTATTGACGAACAGTACAGGGGCACCCCAAGGTGAAACACTTGGCCTAATAAAACTTCTATCCAACAACTCCTGAATCTGCTCCTTCAACTCAGCTAATTCAACAGGAGCCATATATTCTGTATGGACTCTTAGAGATTGGAGATGTTCATGGCTGAACATCAATACTGAACACCACTTCACGATCTGGGGGTAATTGATGTGTCTAATTTTTATATAAATATTTGTACTCATTTATCCATAAAAATTGCTTGTATTCGTCTATTTTGTTTATAATTCATCTCATTTTCATAGATTTCAATTAATTAATTATTTTGAAGGAATAAGATTTTTGATGCAAAATGTGAATATTTTTGGCAAAAATCAACAAACAAAACAAACAGAATGATTTATAAATTTTTATTGATTTTTTGAATTTTAAATTTTACAATTTGGTCGTGTGAAAAGAAAAAAATAAATTTTAAATTGTCAATTGAGGTGAAAGTGCAATAAGCAAATTTGAAATTTTTAATTGAGCCAATGTGATTATTAGTTAGTTTAATTAATTTAAAATAATTTATTTTATTTTTATTTTTAAATCCTAATTTCTGCTTTATTTTGTGTGTGCAGCACGTGCTTCAAGAAAAAGAAATAGAAGAAAAAGAAGAAAGAAATAAAGAGCAAATCACATAAGAAAATAAATAAATGAAGAAGAGGAGGTTTTCTGCAAAAATAGACCCTAATCTCCACGTTCATTTCCTGCGCCTATAAATACAATAGCAAAGAGAAGAAAGGGAGGTTGAACAAAGAGAGAGAGAGAGAGAGCGCGACGACAAATCTTTTATTATTATTATAAAATAATAATAATAATAAATAAAGATTTTTGAAATAGAGCGTGGCCTGTCTTGTGGATTCAGAGACGAAGCAGCAGAGGGTTTTGGGCGCTCAGGTTTCAAGGGCAGAAAAGACGAAAAGACAGGTAGAGAGAACGTGACTGCTAGCGGCTCGAGGTAGGGCAGAAAAGGAAGAAAGGAAGAGAAGGAGAGAGGTTGAAGCCGCTGACGTCAGCAGGTGGGTGGCTCAGTCTATGATGCTTGCTGAGCGGAAAACGAGAAACTAAAAAAGGCAGAAATGAAGAGAGAGAAGAGGCATCGGTCTGACTTGGTGGCACGCAAATCGAGGCATCTCGGTTTGTAATTTTTTTTACAAAACAGAGTTCTTCCTATCTTTCTTTTCTTCTTTTAATTTTATTATGCAATCCAAAACAGTATTTGTTAGTTGCAATTTTATTATGAACTACATTTTATTTTTCTAGGGCTTTGATATAGCCTAGTTTTGATAACACAATTTTAATTCTATATTATTTTTATATTTTTCCAATGTTGTGTGTTTGATTTTTGATCTTAATGCTTACAATTGGTTGACCGAATTTTGTATGATCTATTAAATCATGGAGAGACCAAACTGGTACTTTGTGATTTTGAATTTATAAAATTAAACACCGTTACAAGAGCGAACCGCTGTTATAGTGACCGTTAAAAAATCCATAGATCTTAATGGATTTTCAATTAGTAATTTGTGCATGAACTATGACAAATAATTAGTTGAGAATATTTTTGATATTGCTTGAGAGAGAATATTGAATAATTTGGGATATTGTTCTACAACTTGGAAAAAATAATATTTTTATTCACATGGAGTTATAAATTGTGAAGGATTAACTAGGTGAAGTCAAAAAACCCTAGTAGTTATTTTGCCATTAACAAATCATAAAAATTTCTGATTCCACACCTTTTAATTAATTTAGTTAGTTTTTTAGAGTAATTTAATTTAGTTGCTTTCTTTATTGAATTTTGGTTTTCCAAATAGTAATTAATCTAGTAAATTTCGGTAGTCGATAAAATAATTAGTCCTTGTGGGTTCGACACACTTTTTACTTAACTATACTACTTATTGCAATTTTGTACACTTGCGAAAATTCATATCAAGTTTTTGGCGCCGTTGTCGGGGACTTGTTATTCTTTTATTGATATTGAAAATTGCTAGATTATTACTAGTTTGATTTTTTTTATTATTATTTTACCTCTTTATTTTCTTTTGACTTACTTTTTCTTATTTTTTTTATTTTTTGTTTTTCTATTTTTTTTAATACTTATATTTCAGAACATACAAGTACATTATCATGGCGAACGATGAGAACAAGACTTTGAGAGACTATGCGATGCCCTCACTTAATGGAGCAATATCAAGCATCAAAAGACCTGCAATTGAAGCAAACAACTTTGAAATTAAACCGGTGATTATTCAGATGATTCAACAAACTGTTCAATTTTGGGGACTATCGCACGAGGATCCTTATGTTCACATTGCAAACTTTCTAGAAATTTGTGACACTTTTAAGCACAATGGAGTATCAGATAATGCAATTCGATTGAGACTCTTTCCTTTTTCACCAAGAGATAAGGCTTGGTTTGACTAAATTTTCTATCACCCGGTAGTATTACTACTTGGGAGGAACTTGCACAAAAATTTCTGGCTAAGTATTTTTCGCCGGCAAAGACAGCAAAGCTAAGGAATGATATTACCACCTTCATTCAATTTGAGACTGAGTCTTTGTATGATGCATGGCAGAGGTACAAAGAGTTATTGAGAAAGTGTCCTCATCATGAACATCCGAAATTGCTACAAATTCAAATATTCTATAATGGTTTGGGAGTTACAAATCGATCTATGGTTGACGCAACAGCTGGAGGTGCACTTATGAGAAAAACACATGAAGCAGCTTATTAGCTTTTAGAAGATATGTCATCCAATAATTACCAGTGGTCTTAAGAGAGAACAATGCCAAGAAAATTGGCTGGAGTTTTTGAACTTGATGCTATTACTACTTTAACTGCACTAATTGCTACTTTATCTAAACAATTAGGCAATATGAATTTTAATGCTATTCAAACTAATATTATTTGTGATTTTTGTGCAGGAAATCATTCAAGTGCAGATTGCCAAGTGGGGAACCCTTTTGCTCCATCAACTGCCGAACATGCAAATTTTGTGTCAAACTTTCAAAGGCAAAACAATCCTTATGCAAACACGTATAATCCCGGATAGAGAAACCACCCCAATTTTTCATGGAACAACAATCAAGGAGCAATTAGACCACCTCAAAATTTTTCACAGCAAGAAAAGAAGCCGGCACTTAAAGAGATGTTCATGCAACACATACAGAAGACAAAGAAACACATGCAGAAGACAGATTTGGCAATCCAAAATGTCCCAATTTCAACTTCAACTTCAATTCGCAATCTTGAGGTTCAAATTGGTCAAATTTCAAATATTCTTAACGAAAGAACGACAGGAACATTATTTAGTAACACAGTGACCAACCCCATGGAGCATGTCAAAGTAATTACACTAAGAAGTTGGAGGAAAATTGAGCAACCACGAGAAGAAAATAGTGAAAAAAATGTGGTTGAAGGAAGAAGAGTACGAACCAATTGTGGAGGAACAAATGCAGCATGAGCAAGTAACTTTTGATGTTTTTAAATCCATGAAGTTTCCCACCGGAGAACAGTCATCTTTTCATGTAAGTAAAACTGATTTAATTGTGGGCGAGAAACATAAGGCTGAAGTTGAAAAGTTACCAATCGAAGTATGTCCAACAAATTCAGCAAGTCTTAAATCTGAAAAAAAAATAATTTAAATATGTTATGTATTTGGATGCTGCACCATCTATTCATCCATTTCTCAGCTGAAATTCAAGGAGGTGGGGATATCAGACTCCATCTTCAAGAAAGAAACGTCTGAAATTCAAGCCGCTACCATTAAGCTTGACGGATGCAAAGAAAAAATCTAATCCACATATCAAGAGAATTATTGGAAAAGAGGCTCCTATGTTGTTGGATCTTGGCGTCACATAACCATCTCACTATCAAGTCTGGCTGAAGACTTTAAACTTAGCGCTTCTTAGGAGGCAACCCATATTTTCTTTTACTGCATTTAGATTTTATTTTTCTTTTAGTTTATTTTAATTTTAATTTTTCATTTTATTTTGTAGGATTACAGAAGTTTGAAAGTCGCCGGGGCGGAGCTATTTTCTACACCTGAATTGATGGTTGTTTTTTAGAATAATGGAGTCAGAATCTGGAAAAGTGTTTCAAAGAGCGATCGTAGACAATTGTCTTAGCTTTCTAGAACAAAAAGAGTCAGGCCATTTGGACATCTACAGCTCGAGATATCGCTGAAACAATGAACGTCGTGCATGCAGAATTTTAATACGAATCAGGGAAGAAATTCTGAACTTTTTTTGCATTTTCTTTCTTTTTCCTTTCCCATTGAAGACAATGTGGTATTCAATTTTGGGGAAGGGGTACAAATTTTTTTAAAAAATTTTATTTGAAAAGAAAAACAATACAAAAATGGATTTCAATTAGGCTTACCAGTACACTTTTGAGTTCTTTATTGTGCTAAAGCATTGAAATAATCTTTTTAGGATAGACAATATTTTATAAAGCAAGATTAAGCATATTTATTTACTTTAGAATTAATGAATTTCAAAATTCCTTACACAATTGTGTCAGTCATGTGATTATACATTAAAAAAAAGTGATGTTTTTCTTGTGATTATCCCCGTTGATCTAGTTCTGAACACAGTTTAAGTAAATAGAGTGATAGTGATCAAATAATTGAATAAATAAATTGTATCTAATCTAATATTTTGAGTTGCTTAGTAACTAGGGGTATTCATCACAAATGTTTACTTTTACGTCAAACGGCAACTTGAAATATGAGTATGCAAAGCACTCTAAGTTTATGACTTATTGAATAACCTGCTGAATTCAGCACTAATGTTTTCATTCGCGTCAAAAGGCAAGTGACAACTTAGAATAGAGAACTAAAAAACTAAAATTAAAATTAAAAAAAAACTCTAGTTTGCTACTCGGTTTGTAGTAGTGATAAGGGAATCACAAATGAAGTTGTTACATACTAAAATTACATTAATTGCATGACAAATATGATTGAGTGTGGAATTATGAATGAATAATTGCACTGGAGAAAGTGAGTATGCTTAGTTTTACTTTATTTGCTACTATTTATATTTTTAATTTAAATTTTGATGCTTGTATGATGAGATCTCTTAGTGTGATGAGTTGAGCTTATTATTGATTATTATTCCTTTATTCATGGTTTTACTTTTTGCTCGAGGACAAGCAAAATCTTAAGTCTGGGGGTATTTGATGTGCCTAACTTTTATATAAATATTTGTACTCATTTACCCATAAAAATATCTTGTATTCTTCAATCTTGTTTATAATTCATCTCATTTTCATAGATTTCAATTAATTAATTATTTTTGGATGAAAAAGATTTTTGAAGCAAAAGGTGAATATTTTTGGTAAAAATCAACAAACAAAACAAACATAATGATTTTTTAATTTTTATTGATTTGTTAAATTTTAAATTTTACAATTTGGCCATGTGGAAAGCAAATAAATTTTAAATTGCCAATTGAGGTGAAAGTGCAATAAATAAATTTAAAAGGGTTTAATTGAGTCAATGTGATTATTAGTTAGTTTAACTAATTTAAACTAATTAATTTTATTTTTGTTTTTGAATCCTAATTTCTGCTTTATTTTGTGTGTGCAACACGTGCTTCAAGAAAAAGAAAGAGAAGAAAAAGAAGCAAGAAATAAAGAGCAAATCACTTAAGGAAATAAATAAATGAAGAAGAGGGGTTTTTTTGCAAAAATAAACCCTAATCTCCACGTTTCATGCGCCTATAAATACAATAGCAAAGAGAAGAAAGGGAGGCTGAATGAAGAGAGAGAGAGCGACGGCTAATCTCTTATTATTATTATATATAAAAAATAAATAAATAAATAATTTTTTTTGAAACAGAGCGTGGCTCTGTCTTGTGGATTCACAGATGAAGGAGCAGAGGGTTTTGGGCGCTAGGGTTTCAAGGGCAGAAAATACGAAAAGACAGGGAGAGAGAATGTGATGGTGCGGGGCTCGAGTTAAGGCAGAAAAGGAAGAAAGGAAGAGAAGGAGAGAGGCTGACACCGCTGACGTGAGCGCTGGCATCAGCAGGTGGGCAGCTCAGTCTGTGATGCTTGCGGCGCGAAAAACGAGAAACAAAAAAAGACAGAAACGAAGAGAGAGAAGAGGCGTTGTTCTGACTTGAGGCGTTGTTCTAATTTCAGCTCAGTCTATAATTCATCTCATTTTCATATATTTCAATTAATTAATTATTTTGAAGGAATAAGATTTTTGATGCAAAAGGTGAATATTTTTGGTAAAAATCAACAAACAAAACAAGCAGAATGATTTATAAATTTTTATTGATTTTTTGAAATTTAAATTTTACAAATTGGCCATGTGAAAAGAAAAATATAAATTTTAAATTGCCAATTGAGGTGAAAGTGCAATAAACAAATTTAAAAGAATTTAGTTGAGCCAATGTGATTATTAGTTAGTTTAATTAATTTATTTTATTTTTATTTTTAATCCTAATTTCTGCTTTATTTTGTGTGTACAGCACGTGCTTCAAGAAAAAGAAAGAGAAGAAAAAGAAGCAAGAAATAAAGAGCAAATCACATAAGAAAATAAATAAATGAAGAAGAGGAGGTTTTCTGCAAAAATAGACCCTAATCTCTACGTTCATTTCCTGCGCCTATAAATACAATAGCAAAGAGAAGAAAGGGAGGTTGAACGAAGAGAGAGAGAGAGAGAGCGCGACGACAAATTTCTTATTATTATTATAAAATAATAATAATAATAAATAAAGATTTTTGAAACAGAGCGTGGCCTGTCTTGTGGATTCAGAGACGAAGCAGCAGAGGGTTTTGGGCGCTCAGGTTTCAAGGGCAGAAAAGACGAAAAGACAGGTAGAGAGAATGTGATGTCACGCGGCTAGAGGTAAGGCAGAAAAGGAAGAAAGGAAGAGAAGGAGAGAGGCTGACGCCGCTGACGTCAGCAGGTGGGCGGCTCAGTCTATGATGCTTGCGGCACGGAAAACGAGAAACTAAAAAAGGCAGAAATGAAGAGAGAGAAGAGGCATCGGTCTGACTTGGTGGCATGCAAATCAAGGCATCTCGGTTTGTAATTTTTTTTACAAAACATAGTTCTTTCTGTCTTTCTTTTCTTCTTTTAATTTTATTATGCAATCCAAAACAGTATTTGTTAGTTGCAATTTTATTATGAACTAAATTTTATTTTTCTAGGGCTTTGATGTAGCCTAGTTTTCAGAACACAATTTTAATTCCATATTATTTTTCTATTTTTCCATGGTTGTGTGTTTGATTTTTGATCTTAATGCTTACAATTGGTTGATCGAATTTTTTATGATCTATTAAATCATGGAGAGACCAAACTGGTACTTTGTGATTTTGAATTTATAAAATTAAACACCGTTACAAGAGCGAACCGCTGTTATAGTGACCGTTAAGAAATCCATAGATCTTAATGGATTTTCAATTAGTAATTTGTGCATGAACTATGACAAATAATTAGTTGAGAATATTTTTGATATTGCTTGAGAGAGAATATTGAATAATTTGGGGATATTGTTCTACAACTTGGAAAAAATAATATTTTTATTCACATGGAGTTATAAATTGTGAAGGATTAACTAGGTGAAGTCAAAAACCCTAGAAGTTATTTTGCCATTAACAAATCATAAAAATTTCTGATTCCACACCTTGAATTCAATTTAGTTAGTTTTTTAGAGTAATTTAATTTAGTTGCTTTCTTTATTGAATTTTGGTTTTCCAAATAGTAATTAATCTAGTAAATTTCGATAGTCGATAAAATAATTAGTCCTTGTGGGTTCGACACACTTTTTACTTAACTATACTACTTATTGCAATTTTGTACACTTGCAAAAATTCACATCAAGTTTTTGGCGCCGTTGTCGGAGACTTGTTATTCTTTTATTGATATTGAAAATTGTTAGATTATTACTAGTTTAATTTTTTTTATTATTATTTTACCTCTTTATTTTCTTTTGACTTACTTTTTCTTATTTTTTTGTTTTTTTTTGTTTTTTTTGTTTTAATACTTATCATGGAGAACGATGAGAACAAGGCTTTGAGAGACTATGCGATGCCCTCACTTAATGGGGCAATATCAAGTATCAAAAGACCTGCAATTGAAGCAAACAACTTTGGAATTAAACCGGTGATTATTCAGATGATTCAACAGACTGTTCAATTTTGGGGACTATCGCACGAGGATCCTTTTGTTCACATTGCAAACTTTCTAGAAATTTGTGACACTTTTAAGCACAATGGAGTATCAGATGATGCAATTCGATTGAGACTCTTTCCTTTTTCACCCAGAGATAAGGCTTGGCTTGACTAAATTTTCTATCACCCTGTAGTATTACTACTTGGGAGGGACTTGCACAAAAATTTCTGGCTAAGTATTTTTCACCGGCAAAGACAGCAAAGCTAAGGAATGATATTACCACCTTCATTCAATTTGAGACTGAGTCTTTGTATGATGCATGGCAGAGGTACAAAGAGTTATTGAGAAAGTGTCCTCATCATGAACATCCGAAATGGCTACAAATTCAAATATTCTATAATGGTTTGGGAGTTACAAATCGATCTATGGTTGACGCAGTAGCTGGAGGTGCACTTATGAGAAAAACTCATGAAGCAGCTTATTAGCTTTTAGAAGATATGTCATCCAATAATTACCAGTGGTCTTAAGAGAGAACAATGCCAAGAAAAGTGGCTGGAGTTTTTGAACTTGATGCTATTACTACTTTAACTGCACTAATTGCTACTTTATCTAAACAATTAGGCAATATGAATTTTAATGCTATTCAAACTAATATTATTTGTGATTTTTGTGCAGGAAATCATTCAAGTGCAGATTGCCAAGTGGGGAACCCTTTTGCTCCATCAAATGCCGAACATGCAAATTTTGTGTCAAACTTTCAAAGGGAAAACAATCCTTATGCAAACACGTATAATCCCGGATGGAGAAACCACCCCAATTTTTCATGGAACAACAATCAAGGAGCAATTAGACCACCTCAAAATTTTTCACTGCAAGAAAAGAAGCTGACACTTAAAGAGATGTTCATGCAACACATGCAGAAGATAAAGAAACACATGCAGAAGACAGATTTGGCAATCCAAAATGTTCCAATTTCAACTTCAGCTTCAATTCGCAATCTTGAGGTTCAAATTGGTCAAATTTTAAATATTCTTAACGAAAGAACGGCAGGAACATTATTTAGTAACACAGTGACCAACCCCATGGAGCATGTCAAAGCAATTACACTAAGAAGTTGGAGGAAAATTGAGCAACCACGAGAAGAAAATAGTGAAAAAAATGTGGTTGAAGGAAGAAGAGTACGAACCAATTGTGGAGGAACAAATGCCGCATGAGCAAGTAACTTTTGATGTTTTTAAATCCATGAAGTTTCCCACAAGAGAACAGTCATCTTTTCAAGTAAGTAAAACTGATTTAATTGTGGGCTAGAAACATAAGGCTGAAGTTGAAAAGTTACCAATCGAAGTATGTCCAACAAATTCAGCAAGTCTTAAATCTAAAAAAGAAAATATTTTTGAATATGTTATGTATTTGGATACTGCACCATCTATTCATCCATTTCTCAGCTGAAATTCAAGGAGGTGGGGATATCAGACTCCATCTTCAAGAAAGAAACGTCTGAAATTCAAGCCGCTACCATTAAGCTTGACAGATGCAAAGAAAAAATCTAATCCACATATCAAGAGAACTATTGGAAAAGAGGCTCCTATGTTGTTGGATCTTGGCGTCACATAACCATCTCACTATCAAGTCTGGCTGAAGACTTTAAACTTAGCGCTTCTTAGGAGGCAACCCATATTTTCTTTTACTGTATTTAGATTTGATTTTTCTTTTAGTTTATTTTAATTTTAATTTTTCATTTTATTTTGTAGGATTACAGAAGTTTGAAAGTCGCCGGGGCGGAGCTGTTTTCTACACCTGAATTGATGGTTGTTTTTTAGAATAATGGAGTCCGAATCTAGAAAAGTGTTTCAAAGAGCGATCGTAGACAATTGTCTTAGCTTTCTAGAACAAAAAGAATCAGGCCGTTTGGACATCTACAGCTCGAGATATCGCTGAAACAATGAACGCCGTGCATGCAGAATTTTAATACGAATCAGGGAAGAAATTCTGAACTTTTTTTGCATTTTTTTTTCCTTTCCCATTGAGGACAATGTGGTATTCAAGTTTGGGGAAGGGATACAAATTTTTTGAAAAATTTTTATTTGAAAAGAAAAACAATACAAAAATGGATTTCAATTAGGCGTACCAGTACACTTTTGAGTTCTTTATTGTGCTAAAGCATTGAAATAATCTTTTTAGGATAGACAATATTTTATAAAGCAAGATTAAGCATATTTATTTACTTTAGAATTAATGAATTTCAAAATTCCTTACACAATTGTGTCAGTCATGTGATTATACATTAAAAAAAAAGTGATGTTTTTCTTGTGATTATCCCCGTTGATCTAGTCCTGAACAGAGTTTAAGTAAATAGAGTGATAGTGATCAAATAATTGAATAAATAAATTCTATCTACTCCAATGTTTTGAGTTGCTTAGTAACTAGAGGTATTCATCACAAATGTTTACTTTTACGTCAAACGGCAACTTGAAATATGAGTATGCAAAGCACTCTAAGTTTATGACTTATTGAATAACCTGCTGAATTCAGCACAAATGTTTTCATTCGCGTCAAAAGTCAAGTGACAACTTAGAGAAGAGAACTAAAAAACTAAAAAAAAAAAAAAAAAAAAACTCTAGTTTGCTACTCGATTTGTAGTAGTGAGAAGGGGAAATCACAGATGAAGTTGTTACATACTATAATTACATTAATTGCATGACAAATATGATTGAGTGTGGAATTATGAATAAATAATTGCACTGGAGAAAGTGAGTATGCTTAGTTTTACTTTATTTGCTACTATTTATATTTTTAATTTAAATTTTGATGCTTGTATGATGAGATCTCTTAGTGTGACGAGTTGAGCTTATTATTGATTATTATTCCTTTATTCATGGTTTTACTTTTTGCTAGAGGACAAGAAAAATCTTAAGTCTGGGGGTATTTGATGTTTCTAATTTTTATATAAATATTTGTACTCATTTACCCATAAAAATTTCTTGTATTCTTCAATCTTGTTTATAATTCATCTCATTTTCATAGATTTCAATTAATTAATTATTTTTGAATGAAAAAGATTTTTGATGCAAAAGATGAATATTTTTGCTAAAAATCAACAAACAAAACAAACAGAATGATTTTTTAATTTTTATTGATTTGTTAAATTTTAAATTTACAATTTGGCCATGTGGAAAGCAAATAAATTTTAAATTGCCAATTGAGGTGAAAGTGCAATAAATAAATTTAAAAGGGTTTAATTGAGTCAATGTGATTATTAGTTAGTTTAACTAATTTAAACTAATTAATTTTATTTTTTATTTTTAAATCCTAATTTCTGCTTTATTTTGTGTGTGCAACACGTGCTTCAAGAAAAAGAAAGAGAAGAAAAAGAAGCAAGAAATAAAGATCAAATCACATAAGGAAATAAATAAATGAAGAAGAGGGGGTTTTTTGCAAAAATAAACCCTAATCTCCACGTTTCATGCGCCTATAAATACAATGGCAAAGAGAAGAAAGGGAGGCTGAATGAAGAGAGAGAGAGCGACAACTAATCTCTTATTATTTTTATATATAAAAAATAAATAAATAAATAAATTTTTTTGAAACAGAGCGTGGCTCTGTCTTGTGGATTCACAGATGAAGGAGCAGAGGGTTTTGGGCGCTAGTGTTTCAAGGGCAGAAAATACGAAAAGACAGGGAGAGAGAATGTGACGGTGTGGGGCTCGAGTTAAGGCAGAAAGGGAAGAAAGGAAGAGAAGGAGAGAGGCTGACACCGCTGACGTGAGCACTGGCATCAGCTGGTGGGCAGCTCAGTCTGTGATGTTTGCGGTGCGAAAAACGAGAAACAAAAAAAGACAGAAACGAAGAGAAAGAAGAGGCGTTGGTCTGACTTGGTGGCACGCAAATTGAGGCATCTTGGTTTGCATTTTTTTTATTTTACAAAACCGAGTTCTTTCTGTCTTTCTTTTCGTCTTTTAATTTTATTATGTAATCCAAAACAGTATTTGTTATTTGCAATTTTATTATGAACTAAATTTTATTTTTCTAGAGCTTTGATGTAGCCTATTTTTGAGAACACAATTTTAATTCCAGATTATTTTTCTATTTTTCCATGGTTGAGTGTTTGATTTTTGATCTTAATGCTTACAATTGGTTGATCGACTTTTGTATGATCTATTAAATCATGGAGAGGCTGAACTAGTAATTTGTGATTTTGAATTTATATTATTAAACATCGTTACAAGAGCGAACCGCTGTTAATGTGACCGTTAAGAAATCCATAGATCGTAATGAATTTTTAATTTGTAATTTGTGCATGAACTATGACAAATAATTAGTTGAGAATATTTTAGATATTCCTTGAGAGAGAATATTGAATAATTTGGGGATTTCGGTCTACAACTTGAAAAAAATAATATTTTTATTCATATGGAGTTATAAATTGTGTGAGATTAACTAGGTGAATTCAAAAGCCCTAGAAGTTATTTTGCCATTAACAAATCAAAAAAAATTCATATTCCGCACCTTTTAATTAATTTAGTTAGTTCTTTAGATTAATTTAATTTAGTTGCTTTCTTTATTGATTTTTGGTTTTCCAAATAGTAATTAATCTAGTAAATTTCGGTACTCGATAAAATAATTAGTCCTTGTGGGTTCAACACTCTTTTCATGTAACTATACTACTTGTTGCGATTTTGTACACTTGCAAAAATTCACATTAGTAATCCTGGCAATTCCTCTGGAAAAAACATCCAAAAAATCCCGCACAACCAACGGTGCGACAATCTCATTAACATACACTTCCTCCATAACTCCAACTTCCTGAGTAGCCAACTTCTCCATACAAGCAAGCGGCGTTTCACCGGCGCAGAATTCGAATTCCTGACGTTCCGGCATTTGGAACACCACCTTCTTCTTGGGGCATTCAATAATAGCATGAGTGGCACCGAGCCAATCCATCCCCAAGATCACATAAAATCCTGAATTATTGATGACAATCAGATCAGCAACAAAATCAACACCACCAATAACCAAAGGACTCTGCTCACAAATCTGAGAATACACGACAACACCTCCACCTGTAGAAATGTTCCAAGCTACTGGCATAGCGCTGCTAGCCAAGTGATGCCGATCGACGAAGCGAGTGGAAACAAAAGAATGGGTAGCACCAGAGTCAAAGAGAACATGAGTAGGGAAGAAATGAACAAGGATAATATCTAGCAAGAAGTCAAAGTGAGAACACAAAAGGCAGCAACAAAATGCAAGAAACAGACATGAATGAGAGGCTATAACATGAATAAACAACAGAATAGACGAATAAAATAGCAAGGAAATCCAAGATAAAATACAAATGAATACAGAATGAAAAACAACTAAAGATATACCTGCAACAATGCCCAAAGCAGTCTCAACATCCTGCGTAGTCAAGTTGTAGGCCTGACCACGACCTGCATGAAAATTACCCTTAGGAGCAGCTCTCCTCTGGTTAAAGACCTGCCTCTGCAGAGGAAGCGGTGGTCCACCTTGACCATGAACAAGCGCCTCCTGAGGAGCGGAACCTCTAACTGGTGCAATGGTTCTGGCTCTAGGGAAATCAAGAACCATGTGGTCCACACTTCCACATGCAAGGCACTGGCGGTTGGGTATGTAACACCCCGAATTCCAAATAAGACCGAATTCAAAGTTACACAGGATCTTTACACTTCTCTTCGTACAATTTTACAAGAAAATTAAAACTTTATTACATCAAGTTACATTTAAACAACGGAAGCAAATTTACATCAATTACATTAATGAAATAAAACAACACTTGAACAATTCTTTAAGCATCAATTCCTCCTTAGTCTCTTTTGCATTCACTTTGTCCTGCATGGAAACTTTGGGCTCGTTAGTTCATTCAACTGATGCAAGGATATAATACATCAATCTTCTCTTACTTAGAAAGCACACACTTGTCACAAACAAAACTACGGGGACTATCCTATTGATGTCGTGTTGTGCTGTGCACTTAGTCCTTAATACAATTATTCATATTATATGTCACTAATGCACACTTATTCGGATTCTATGCATCCCATACTACATAGGTCCGAGGGCAAGACCTTAATCGTTCTTCATCTTGTAGGGTTTAATCCCTCATCATGACTTAAACTACGACGGTAACTATGATAAGTATCCTAGATGTTTTATAAGTTACGCGCCCATGTCCAGACAGTCTGGAAGGGAATCCCACGCACGGACATGACGCATCATGCAGACAGTCTGTGGACAATTCAGCCTCCGTTATGGAACGATGGCACCACCCGTAGTCACCAAACACCCCACAAGTGTCGCCACTGGGACGATAATTCCGAAGTAGTGCTCATGCCATGACATGACGTATCAAGTAGGCAGTCTGTAAATCACTCTCACACTGCCAATCTGATGGCCCTCATACTCGTATTTTTCTCTTACTTTCGTCACATCTCCACTATGTATCTAGTTCTTAATTTATTTGAATCATAAATAAAATCAATCTCCTAGAGTTAGCACTTCCTCTATATCGGACTTAACCATTAATTCAACAACATGACCCAAACATGGTCTTTTCTTTTCTATATCTCATCTCAAAAATATTTTTCAATGCCGGTATAAGGCTTATCTAGCCTCTAGATTTCAATTCTATTTCATGTTCATAGCATTTGTGTATTCATATTCATAAGATCTTTCATAATTTATCATGATATTTGATTTCACTTTCATGTACAATTTCATGCATAGAAATAAATTCATTTGTCACATTCATAATTCATTCTTTCAACATAATTCTCTTATTCTCATTTTATCAATACTAAATCTAAAATTCACACATTCAAATTTTTTCCGTTATCAAATCTCTTTTCAAAACTCTTTTAAACAATACATTTAGTTTTCTTTATCCAAAGACATTTAAAACATGAAAACCATTAGTCAGGGCAGTCAACTGTTAAAGAATAGACGGTCGACTGTTCTGTGAGGATTTAAAACTCAAAAAAAACAAATAGTCAGGGCAGTCGACTGTTAAAATATAGTCGGTCGACTGTTCTGTAACGATTTAAAACTTGTTAACCAATGATCAGGGCAGTCGACAGTTAAAATATAGTCGGTCGACTGTTCTACAACTGTAACGCCCCGAATCCCAAAAACACTGAATTCGAGATGTTCTACAGGATCTTTTCACTTTCTTCAGTACAATTTTACAAGGAATTTAAACTTTTCACTTTACATCAGAGTTTACATCATATTACACTTTTCATTTTGCACAGCGGAAGTAAGAATATACAAAATTTACATAAATGTACAACAACATGGTAAATCTTTATGCATCCATTCCTCTTTAATATGTAATTTATCCTGCATACAAAACTGTGGGTACGTCAGTTTATTCAACTGACGATAATTATACATGGCCATCCTCTATATGCCAGAAGCAGTATAACGATTCTCATTTCTTAACAGATCACAAACTTGTTCACATAACAATTAAAGTAAAGGGGGAAAAATCTTAATGATGTCGTGTCGTGATCGTGCACTTAATCCTTAATGCAATTACTTAATTTACATGACACTAATGCGCACTTGTTCGGATTCTATGCATCCCATACTACATAGGTCCGAGGGCAAGCCTCTTAACCGTTCTTCATTTTTGTAGGGTTCAATCCCTCGCCATGACTTAATCTACTTCTGTAATTACAGTGAGTATCCTAGATGATCTTTGAGTACAAGCACGTATCCTGGCCCCTGGAGTAGAATTCCGCGCCATGTCTTGACTCATCAAGCATGCATTCTGCGGCAATTCAGCCTCCTCCCTGAACACGATCCTCTTGCAGTCACCAAACATCCCACAAGCGTGACTAAAGTCCGATCATTCTGAGTTGTGCCCGCGCCATGTCTTGACTCATCAAGCATGCATTCTGCGGCTCACACACCCGCACCGTGAACTCTAGTTCTCATACTTATGTTTTTCTCTCACTTTCATCACCTCTTCACTATGTACTAAATATTAGAATCATGAATATAAATCAAAGCTCTAGAGTTAGCCTCTCCACCAAATCGGACTTATTCATTTCATTTACACATGACCAACCTTGGTCTTATTTTCAATTTCATTTCATTTCCATTGCCGGGGGAGACTTAGCTACTCTTGGTTTCAATTTACAATTCACAACTTCCAATTGAGCACTTTCAGCTCATAATTCAATTTAGAGTCTCACAGACTTTCTTATCATGATCTTAGCCTTTTTATGTTCATTTAGTTCTCAACCCACTTCTATGATTCTTTTCATGTATATTCATACAACCATTAAAGAGTTCATTGACATCAATCATAAAGTTCACAACTTTCAGCAATAAGAAAAACTAGAATCTCTGACTTATCAAAATCCACTCTGTACAGTCGACTTGGAAGTATACCAGTCGACTCGTACAGTCAATACAAGTTCATTATAAACACTCGGGAGAGTCGACTGCTGCACACGGCCAGTCGGCTGTCCCGCAACTTTTCATGTTCAAAAATGTTATCCACGTGACAGTCGACTGTTCATCCATCAGTCGTCTGTCCTGGGATTTTTAATAGTACATTTCTATGTTCAGCTCAGTCGACTTGCTACACGCACTAAGTCGACTGGACAGTTTCAGAATTCAAAATCAGGAATTATCTTTCCAACCGTTCACAAATGCACTTTCATCACAGTATACATACATTCATGTTTCATAAACACCACACTTCTTACTTGTTCAGTAACATCGCAGCATGGAATTTCAAATTACTAATATTGTCTTTTCTTTAAGGAAAATACTTTAAACATGCATTCACACTTATTCATAACTTTCTTACGAAGATGAAGATATAAATCTCAAGTCATTATACTAGGTCAACATAATGGAATATCTCATTTCATGGAGTTGCCGAATAATCATAATTAAATCGATGCACCAGTCGGCTGAACACATCGTCAGTCGACTGCACTGACCGTTCTTAGTTTTGTTAATCATCGCTAGTTCTTTTTATCCATTCACCTTCCCTCCATCATATGTGTCATAGGGGAATATGAACTTAGTAATCGCACTATTACGTCTGTTTTGCATACATGTTTATTACCACATCATGAAAATAATTGTCTCGTACCAGTCGACTAGTTCATGCGACAGTCGACTGTACCGACCCTTTTGTTCTTATTATCATCAGCATGCTCAGGCAATTTCTAATACATTGAATTTACTTTTCATAACATGGTAGCAATTATAATAATCATGGTATAATTCCTACATTAGAAGTCCTGAGAAACACCCACCTTATTTGAAGAAATAATCGAAATCCAGCAAAAGTTCCTTAATGTAGTGAACAACTCCTCGCTCCTTGCTCCTTTGCTCCACACCGAACTCTTCAGAATACTGCTCGGCCTCCACAGAAAAGCACCCACACACAACTCACAAAATACCTCTCTTACAATAATAATCTTAGTGTAAAAGAGATAGGGAATGAGAGGGGGTATTTATACTAGAAAATAAGTGGAATGGAGGGCTAGGATTTAGTAGATGGTTATAGGATCAGGGGTTAGGATGCACTAGGGGGTTGAAATAACTACCCACACCTCTACACAACTACCCATAGTTCTAATCCATTACTCCACCCAAAAACCGGCCAAGAAAGAGTGCTCAATGCACGTGTATGCGAAATGCATGTGCATGCACAAACCACACTAATAAAACTTGTACCCTCATGACAAGTCTTATAAAAAAAAATGTTACACAAAACAAGTTGTCAAAATAAAAGGATTAAACCATGGGCTTAAATTAGTTTGGGCCAAAATAATTATTTCAAAAGAAAATAAGCAAACTAATCATTGGGCTTTAAGAAAATGCTTTATAGAAAACAATACTCTTTAATCATCATGTTGAGAAATAATAGTCAACATGCTACACATGCATACCATATGTGAAAATAAATAATCTTTCATATATTTGAAAATCAGGGTATTACATCACTCCCTTCTTAGAATAGTTCTGTCCCCGGAACTACAATTAAGAGCGAGAAAAACAGAAATTACAACACAACAACAAAACAAAAGATACAAAGATACAAAGATACAATCAAGCAAAAAGCTCAGGATAGTTCTTCAACATCCTCTCCTCAGGTTCCCAAGTAGCCTCTTCAACCAAGTGGTTTCTCCAGACTACCTTGACCAACGGTATCGTCTTATTCCTCAAGACTTTCTCCATACGGTCAACAATCTCGACAGGAGACTCGATGTAGTTCATGTCTAACTGCAAACCTTCCGGTACTTCAGGCAATTGATGACTCGGATCTGGAATATAACCTCTCAGCATAGACACATGGAAGACATTGTGCAACTGAGACAACTCTCCTGGTAATTCAAGCCGGTAAGCAGTTTTTCCGATCCTTTTCAATATCTTATACGGGCCTATAAACCTCGGGGCTAACTTCCCGCCTTTGCCAAATCTAACCACACCTTTACTGGGTGATACCTTCAGAAAGACGAAGTCACCAACCTCAAACTCAAGGTCCCTTCTCCGGTTGTCTGCATAGCTTTTCTGCCTGCTCTGAGCTTCCACCAACATTTTCCTGATCAGAACAATCTTCTCAGAAGTCTGCTGTACAAGCTCAGGACCAAACAACTGTCGCTCCCCAACTTCATACCAACAAACAGGTGTTCTGCACTTCCTGCCATACAAAGCTTCGTACGGCGCCATCCCGATGCTAGCCTGAAAACTGTTGTTGTAGGCAAACTCCACCAAAGGTAAATGCCTTTCCCAACTGCCTCCAAAGTCTAGTATACAACACCGAAGCATATCCTCAAGAATACGATTGACTCTCTCGGTCTGCCCATCGGTTTGCGGATGAAAAGCAGTGCTGAAATCTATCTTGGTACCCAAAGCTGTCTGAAGACTCCTCCAGAAATGCGAAGTAAACCGCGCATCTCGATCAGACACAATAGTTGAGGGAACACCATGAAGTCGGACAATCTCACCAACATACAACTCAGCCAACTTATCCATCGAAGCAGTGAGTTTCATCGCCAAAAAGTGAGCGGACTTGGTTAGTCGATCGACTATAACCCAAATCGCATCATTGCCTTTAGGACTCTTAGGCAATCCCGTGATGAAATCCATACTGATGTTATCCCACTTCCATTCCGGAATAGGTAACGGCTGTAATAGACCTCCGGGTCTCTGATTTTCGGCTTTGACTTGCTGACAAACCTCACACTTCGCAACAAATTCAGCCACAACCCGCTTCAAACCTGACCACCAGAAATGCTGTTTGATGTCTTTGTATATCTTAGTACTCCCAGGATGTACAGACAGAAGAGTAGGATGCGCCTCCTGAAGAATACTCTTTTTCAGGTCCGCCTGATTTGGAACACACAGCCTATCTCCGAACCACAGCACTTCATCCCTGATTTGAAATCTGGGCAACCTGCCAGCACTAACCTGCTCCTTCATCTCCAAAATATCAGCATCAACCTCCTGACTTGCAATGATCTTTGCATTCAAAGTAGGCTGAAGCCTCAACTGAGCCAAAGATGCTCCCAATCCTTGCAAGACAACCTCAATACCTGCTCGATCCAACTCCTCAATCAGATGCTCCTGAGTTGTAATCAAACTAGCCAAACTGCTCTTGCGACTAAGTGCATCGGCAACAACATTAGTCTTTCCAGGATGGTACTTGATCTCAGGTCGCATATCCTCGAGCACTTCCAACCATCTCCGCTGCCTCAGATTGAGATCCCTCTGCTGATATATATACTTCAAGCTCTTGTGGTCCGTGTACATATTTAACTTCTCACCGTACACATAGTGCCTCCATTGCTTTAGGGCAAAGATAATCGCAGCCAACTCTAGATCATGAGTCAGGTAATTCTTCTCATGTGGTCGTAGTTGCCTAGACCCATAAGCGATTACTCTACCTTCTTGCATTAAGACACAACCAAGCCCACGATGTGAAGCATCGCTATAAACATCATACTCAACACCTGCTCTAGGAAGAGCCAAAATAGGTGCAGTAGTCAGTTTCTCTTTCAACTCCTGAAAGCTCGCCTCACATTGCTCAGTCCACTTGAAGCTCACATTCTTCTTGGTCAGTCCAGTAAGCGGTACAGCTATCTGAGCATAACCTTGAATGAATCTCTTGTAATATCCAGTCATTCCAAGGAAACTTCTGACTTCCTTCACTGTAGTAGACCTAGCCCAATCTCTCACTGCCTCTATCTTCTGAGGGTCAGTTGCCACTCCCTCCTTAGAAAGGATGTGACCTAGGAATGCCACTTCAGATTTCCAGAAATCACACTTGGATAACTTGGCATACAACTTCTGCTCTTCCAGCTTCTTCAACACTGCTGCAAGATGCTCGGTGTGCTCCTCTTCTGACTTAGAGTACACGAGAATATCGTCGATGAACACCACGACGAAAGAATCAATAAACGGCCTCAGAACTCTGTTCATTAAATCCATGAAGATTGCGGTTGCATTCGTCACTCCGAATGGCATAACTAAGAATTCGTAATGCCCATGCCGAGTTCTAAATGCAGTTTTGTGCACATCTTCAGCTTTCACTCGCACTTAGTGATACCCTGATCGAAGATCTATTTTGGAGAATACAGCTGCTCCTTGTAGACGATCGAACAAATCATCAATTCGAGGAATCGGATACTTATTCTGAACAGTGACCTTATTCAGCTCTCGGTAATCGATACACATTCTCATCGATCCATCCTTCTTCTTTACCAAAAGCACTGGTGCTCCCCAAGGTGATGCACTAGGTTGAATAAAGTCCTTCCCCAATAGTTCCTCAATCTGCCGTTTCACCTCATCCTGTTTCACTGGAGCCATCCTATATGGTGCCTTAGAAATTGGTGCACTTCCTGGTTGAACAGTGATGCTGAACTCTACATCACGATGCCGAGGTAACCTAGGAAAATCTTCCAAGAACACAGTCGGATAGTCCCGAACCACAGGAATCCCTTGCAATTCCACAGGAGTCTCTTCCTTGCGGATAGTTGCCACCAGTTTAGCACACTTCTGCTTCCCTTGGAAAGTGACTTCAGGTCCACCTGGAGCCTTCACTGTTACCGTCTTGGTCTTGCATTCGATGCTTGCACTGTACACCGACATCCAATCAATGCCAATGATAACATCGACTCCTAAGATAGTCAGCTCGATCAGATCGATGCCAAAAATTCGATCTCCAATCACGACCTCGCAATCAGCGTAATACCGATTAGTGGTCAAAGTTTTCCCTGATGGAGTAGCTACTGCTAAGATCTTGCCTGGAAAAGTCTTCTGTTCCACTCCCAACACTTTAGCAAACTTAGGAGACACAAAAGTATGAGAGGATCCAGTATCGAACAATACAACAGCTTTCTTTCCATTAAGATAGAGTTCACCTGTTATATAATACACACCATTACATAACAGTTTCACAATATGAACGGGAAGAAGAAATGACAAAAACCACTAAACATCAGCCCTCGTACCAGAGATGACCTGATCTGCTTCCTCAGCATCAGCTTCCGTCAAGGCAAATACTCGCCCTGGTTGGTACGGCCTCTTTCCAGTCTGCTGTATTGGCACATTGTGATTGCCAGCCCGTGGTTTGAGACATCGAGATTGGTAATGTCCCACTTCACCACAGTTGTAGCAAGTGACTGCAGAAGGTCTCACCACATTGTTTCCAGGTCCTCCAGCCACACCAATAGCGTTTGCCCCTATCGGTTTGAACCTCTGTGCAGATGGTTGCCCCTTGAAACTCCCAGAATTGGCGGGCCTCTTCCTGGACTGCCAGTTGTTCCTCTGGTGCTGAGCAACATGGAACTGCTCCATATCTGCCTCCGTTGCTGCCGCCCTCTTGACCAACTTGTCAAATCGCCTGATACCAAGAGGTATCATCCGGGATCTCAAGCTTGGTCTCAGTCCATGCTCGAACTTGCGAGCCTTCTTAGCCTCATCCATCACCAGTTCTGGAGCATACCTAGAGAGCTGAGTGAACTTAGTCTCATACACCTTCACTGACATGCTGCCTTGCTGAACTGACAGAAACTCCATTGCCTTCTTCTCCTGAACATCGGAGGGGAAATAGTGGCTGCGGAATTCTTCCAGAAATTCCTCCCAGCCGAGCAACATGCCTCCCATGGTCCTCTTCATCGACTGCCACCAAACAGCCACACCCTTCTCGAATTGCAAAGTCGCCAACTTGACCTTGCTGCCCTCCGGTGTCTCCAACACCTCAAAGATTGTCTCCACTTGCCGAATCCAGTTGTCAGCCGCATTTGGGTCTGACTTACCCTCGAATACAGGTGGTTTCATTCTCTTGAACGATTCCACCAGCTTAATCGCCTCGGGCACTGGATTCACAGGCCCCCTTCCTTGATTCATAGCCACTGCATTCAGCGTCTGGTAGACCCTTGCAAGCTCGGTCTCCAGATCCAAACCTTCCCCACTCCTAGCTCCTCTTCTCGACATATTCTGATGCAAAAGATTCATTAAATTCGAAGTATAATACCAACTTGCATTTCATTGAATTTCAAAGTTTATACATTCGAATTAAAAACATTTCTTAACATCAGAATAGAAGGTAGTAGAAACTAAGACAATCTAATCCCTACGGGTCCTTTTCGCTGCTCGAAGTTCATCCCGTAGTTCATCGACTTCGTCCTTCAGCACATCTGTCAGGTTCTTTCTCTTCTCAAGTTCCCAAACTCGGTGACTGAGAACAGAAAAATCATCCTTTCGCTTCGCCAGTTGAGCTTCCAATACTCCAACTCTCTCTCACAGGGTTTCCACTTGCCTCTGAAGAGAAGCCACAGTGCTACACAGAGCTGGTCCCTCTTCTTCATCGGAAGAAGAATCGTCAGACGAATCCGGAGGTAGGGTAATCTCTCAAAATTCAGGCCACTCCTCCTCATCAGAATCTGCTTGCCCAGGGTGATACTCATCCTCAGAATCAGCCTGTCCAGGATGGTACTCTTCCTCAATGATATGCTAGTCGTCGCCTCCAGCAGGGTCGAAGTGATCAGCCATCTTAGAATAGAGGGGAAGAAGCATAAGTCATAGAGCAACACAAATGTAAGTCACTTACATTTAAATCTCAAAACTCAGACACACACTCTAATGTCCATATCTAGGGTGTCGTTCCTTATAAATTTGTACCAACAGGAAAGCATAGAAAGTGTGGCTCCGATACCACTCTGTAACGCCCCGAATCCCAAAAACACTGAATTCGAGATGTTCTACAGGATCTTTTCACTTTCTTCAGTACAATTTTACAAGGAATTTAAACTTTTCACTTTACATCAGAGTTTACATCATATTACACTTTTTATTTTGCACAGCGGAAGTAAGAATATACAACATTTACATAAATGTACAACAACATGGTAAATCTTTATGCATCCATTCCTCTTTAATATGTAATTTATCCTGCATACAAAACTGTGGGTACGTCAGTTTATTCAACCGACGATAATTATATATGGCCATCCACTCTATGCCAGAAGCAGTATAACGATTCTCATTTCTTAACAGATCACAAACTTGTTCACATAACAATTAAAGTAAAGGGAAAAATCTTAATGATGTCGTGTTGTGATCGTGCACTTAATCCTTAATGCAATTACTTAATTTACATGATACTAATGCACACTTGTTCGGATTCTATGCATCCCATACTACATAGGTCCGAGGGCAAGCCTCTTAACCGTTCTTCATTTTTGTAGGGTTCAATCCCTCGCCATGACTTAATCTACTTCTGTAATTACAGTGAGTATCCTAGATGATCTATGAGTACAAGCACGTATCCTGGCCCCTGGAGTAGAATTCTGCGCCATGTCTTGACTCATCAAGCATGTATTCTGCGACAATTCAGCCTCCTCCCTGAACACAATCCTCTTGCAGTCACCAAACATCCCACAAGCGTGACTAAAGTCCGATCATTCTGAGTTGTGCCCGCGCCATGTCTTGACTCATCAAGCATGCATTCTGCGGCTCACACACCCGCACCGTAAACTCTAGTTCTCATACTTATGTTTTTCTCTCACTTTCATCACCTCTTCACTATGTACTAAATATTAGAATCATGAATATAAATCAAAGCTCTAGAGTTAGCCTCTCCACCAAATCGGACTTATTCATTTCATTTACACATGACCAACCTTGGTCTTCTTTTCAATTTCATTTCATTTCTATTGCCGGGGGAGACTTAGCTACTCTTGGTTTCAATTTACAATTCACAACTTCCAATTGAGCACTTTCAGCTCATAATTCAATTTAGAGTCTCACAGACTTTCTTATCATGATCTTAGCCTTTTCATGTTCATTTAGTTCTCAACTCACATCTATGATTCTTTTCATGTATATTCATATAACCATAAAAGAGTTCATTGACATCAATCATAAAGTTCACAACTTTCAGCAATAAGCAAAACTAGAATCTATGACATATCAAAATCCACTCCGTACAGTCGACTTGGAAGTATACCAGTCGACTCGTACAGTCAATACAAGTTCATTATAAACACTCGGAAGAGTCGACTGCTGCACACGGCCAGTCGGCTGTCCCGCAACTTTTCATGTTCAAAAATGTTATCCACGTGACAGTCGACTGTTCATCCATCAGTCGTCTGTCCTGGGATTTTTAATAGTACATTTCTATGTTCAGCTCAGTCGACTTGCTACACGCACTAAGTCGACTGGACAGTTTCAGAATTCAAAATCAGGAATTATCTTTCCAACCGTTCACAAATGCACTTTCATCACAGTATACATACATTCATGTTTCATAAACACCACACTTCTTTCTTGTTCAGTAACATCGCAGCATGGAATTTCAAATTACTAATATTGTCTTTTCTTTAAGGAAAATACTTTAAACATGCATTCACACTTATTCATAACTTTCTTACGAAGATGAAGATATAAATCTCAAGTCATTATACTAGGTCAACATAATGGAATATCTCATTTCATGGAGTTGCCGAATAATCATAATTAAATCGATGCACCAGTCGGCTGAACACATCGTCAGTCGACTGCACTGACCGTTCTTAGTTTTGTTAATCATCGCTAGTTCTTTTTATCCATTCACCTTTCCTCCATCATATGTGTCATAGGGGAATATGAACTTAGTAATCGCACTATTACGTCTGTTTTGCATACATGTTTATTACCACATCATGAAAATAATTGTCTCGTACCAGTCGACTAGTTCATGCGACAGTCGACTGTACCGACCTTTTTGTTCTTATTATCATCAGCATGCTCAGGCAATTTCTAATACATTGAATTTACTTTTCATAACATGGTAGCAATTATAATAATCATGGTATAATTCCTACATTAGAAGTCCTGAGAAACACCCACCTTATTTGAAGAAATAATCGAAATCCAGCAAAAGTTCCTTAATGTAGTGAACGACTCCTCGCTCCTTGCTCCTTTGCTCCACACCGAACTCTTCAGAATACTGCTCGTCCTCCACAGAAAAGCACCCACACACAACTCATAAAATACCTCTCTTACAATAATAATCTTAGTGTAAAAGAGATAGGGAATGAGAGGGGGTATTTATACTAGAAAATAAGTGGAATGGAGGGCTAGGATTTAGAAGATGGTTATAGGATCAAGGGTTAGGATGCACTAGGGGGTTGAAATAACTACCCACACCTCTACACAACTACCCATAATTTCAATCCATTACTCCACCCAAAAACCGGCCAAGAAAGAGTGCTCAATGCACGTGTATGCGAAATGCACGTGCATGCACAAACCACACTAATAAAACTTGTACCCTCATGACAAGTCTTATAAAAAAAATTTTACACAAAACAAGTTGTAAAAATAAAAGGATTAAACCATGGGCTTAAATTAGTTTGGGCCAAAATGATTATTTCAAAAGAAAATAAGCAAACTAATCATTGGGCTTTAAGAAAATGCTTTATAGAAAACAATACTCTTTAATCATCATGTTGAGAAATAATAGTCAACATGCTACACATGCATACCATATGTGAAAATAAATAATCTTTCATATATTTGAAAATCAGGGTATTACAACAACGATTTAAAATTCGAAAACTAATAATCAGGGCAGTCTACTGTTAAAGTATAGTCAGTCGACTATTCTGCAACGGTTTAAAACTCGAAAACTAATAATCAGGGCAATCGACTGTTAAAGTATAGTCAATCGACTGTTAAACTATAGTCAGTCGACTGTTCTGTAACTAAAATCCGAAATTTACTACCGACGGTCGACTGTCGACTCTAGTTCGGTCAACTGTCGATTGCACCAGGATGCAATTTAAAGTAGATCATGGATATATTTTTGACATTCAAGAACAAAAATCACAATTTTTGCTTTATTCATAATCGAAGTTTCCACAAAATTACTTTTTCTCTTTATTAATAAAAATCTATTCTTTTAAATAAATTAGTCCTAATTCACAAAATGTTCGTTTCTCTTTTTCCAACAAAACAAACTTGCAAATTTGGGTTTTTTAGTACTAATCTCAATAACAATAAACATGTATAATTTATTAATCACATTGTTACTTTCATAGCATGAAGGTTTTCCATAATTCACATTTATCCACAAACACATTTCTTCACATTGTATTTTTCCCACGTACAAGAACATCTTAATATAGAGATTCATACTTTCTTAATTAACATACTAATGCACTATCAAGTTATCACGACAAAATTTAATTCGCATCATTCAATCAATTTTTTTAATGATTTCATGCAATTCCACATGGGTTCACTTTCTCCTTAATCATGGTAATTAATCATAAAGCAATGTTCTCTTATTTATTCTAACATGATCACAAACCCAAACCTAGCTTGGTAACTAGTTAGAAGTTTGAGAAAATTGCCCACCTATTTTGAAAAAAATAAGTACAAAGTTCCTAGGAATCTTCTTGAACAAAGAGCGATCCATCTCCTCCTAGATCGTGCCACCAAAAATGCGCCTTCTCCTCCTAGACTTGATGAACCCGAGCCTTCCTTGTTCTTGATGAATCGCCGGCCTCAAATGGGGATGAACACAAAAACACACAACTCTATCTTTTTCTCACTCTCTCTCAATCTTTTAACTTACTAATTTGTCTCTTCTTTTCTTTCTTTCTTTCAATCTTTTAGGTGTAAGCATGAGTAGGGTGGGGGGGAGGGGTATTTATACAAATTTTGAGTGTAAATGGAAGGCTAGGATTAGTCCGAATGGTTAGGGATCGAGGGCTATGATGAAATAGGGAGTTGTAGTAACTACCCATGATGAGATAACCAACTCATCACTACACCCATCTCTCTTTCTCTCTTGGTACAATCCGGCCACCTATAGGTGCTCTATGCACGTGCTAGTGCAATGCACATGCTATACTAGTACCCATAGTTGTTAGTTTGTTCATGTGAATTAATTAATTGTCTATTAAACTTGTCTACACTACAAGTTAAGTTAATTAAAAGGGGAATTTAGTTAATGGGCTCACTAATGGGCCAATAAACCGTGGGCTCTAATTGATAAATTAATTTAATTAATTAAAGTGGGCTAGAAAGAGACAATTTGGTCTAGAATTTTAATTAGGCTTTCCAGATTAAAAGAGAAAAATAAGATCAAAATGTTCATGAGAATATTTTAGAGAAATAAGTGCATAAATTTGCACGTGCACAACACGTGGAAATAAACAAACTCTTATTTAATTAATATTTGAAAATCTAGGATGTTATAGGGTACCCTGCAGTCCTTGCGCATATGACCCACCTTGTGACAGAAATAACAAATCTGACCTGACCTTGCAGCAGCAGGTGGATAAGGAATGCCCTGACAGGAAGGGGCGGAGCTGGCCTCCTAATAGGCCCAACAGAAGGTTTAGCAGCAGTAGAACATTGAATAGCACGCTTCCTTGTACTGGTCTGTTCCTGAATTCTTGCAGCATCCAGGATATCAGCATATGAGCGAAGTCGCAAGGTAGCAATATGATCTCTGTCTTCGTCATTTGCCACCATAACATTAGCAAAATGACTTAGTTGGGTGAATTCTACAGCGTACTCGTCCACGGTACGATTCCTCTGATTCAAGATCGTGTTTAGTTTAACGTCGATACTTTATGAAATAACAACGAAAAAGCATAATTAAACGCTATTTGACGAACCATATTTAATGAGACAAACTGTCGTTCCATTTCATTTTTGGTGACATTAGGGAAGAATTTTGTGAGGAAGCTCTCAGTGAAAGCAGCCGAGGGAAAGGGTTGGCCCAATCGCTCAGCTTCAGTTTGCCACCAGATGTGAACAAGGTCAATAAGTTGGATGCTCACTACATCCACACGATCCACATCCGCTATACGTGTTGCGGTCAACAACTATTCAGTCCTGATAAGTTATTGATCGACTTCAACTGGACCTTCAGTGCCCGAGAACTTGTCTGGATAGAGCCTGATGAAATCTGCCACATTACTAGGTCTCGATGCCAGCAATACAGAAGCAGGCACAACGGGTTCTTGTAAGCAGCTTCACAAGCCATTCTCAACTATTCATTATGTTCCCGTTGCATCCGCATCATCAGTTCGTTGTGCTCAAGCTGCATTTGCATTAGCTGTGCAACAGTGGGCTCATCAGACTGATTATCCCTAGCACGAGAAAAAGAAGCACATTTTCTAGCCATGGTCTGCAATAAAAATCAAACAGTTAGCGTACATATCATAAGTTGGATATCAATTTTTCATGTGATCTCTGTATTGCATAAACTGTTGAGTCAAACCGGTTAAAACCCAAACCAGATTAATATATCAATCAAAGCAAGACGTCCTTTCGTTAGTCACATTTGACTGATAGATTATCTAAACCCGGGCTCTGATACCACTAAAAACCTTATCACGCTCTGCTTCCCAAAAATACGGAATACGAGTACATGACATTGGCCCAGCGAATGACTAACGTCACCCATAAGCTGTTTATCCTATTAACTCAACAATATAATCAATACAGAACAATTGCGCAAGCAATAATAATAATCCTTGAAATGAAGCAATACAAAATCTCCAAGTACAATAATAATCCAACATCTGGAAACAATAATAAAATCAGGGACATAAGCCCAATACGATAATAAATCCCAACACAATAGTAACAAGTCTCAATACAATAAGTTCATTAAAAATAACATTCAATTATAAAGCAGTAGTTCTTTAGAAAGTTTGTTCTCCTATCCCAGCAAGCAATTTTCCTTCATTACCTGTGTACACTTCATCTAAAAAGAGAAAAAAATTATTCTTAGAGCAAGTCATGGACAACAAGTAGAGAAAACAAAGAACAATGGAATAACGGTATAACAATGAATTCAATGGATCAATAAGAATCAATAACATGGGACAATAATCAATAATCAATATCACGGTAATCGATGCAATGGTGTAAAATGATTTAATATTCGGTGACAATATTCAATGATCAATATCAATAACACTTAGTAAATATTCGGTATCAATAGGAACAATGATGTACAATATGCAATGTCGGTGATGTGTCAATCTTTATGTCTATTAATTATTTTAATTCTAACTAATACACGTACTACTGTGTCCCATATGTTTCATACCACAGGTTCGATGCATACATACAATTTCGTTTAGACTAAAGTGGTGTACTCCGTAGATCATGTACTTGACAACGGTAAATACTATTCACCTTTCGGTGCACGGTATGGCCTTCAGCAACGATAAAGTACACGATAAATTGGGTTACCATTGTAAGCCACAATCACACGATAAAACAATAGCCGGAACATTATTTAGGGAACCACGGGACCCTCCTCCAAATACAATCTCTACTTTGTTCACTACTTAAATCACCCTTTAAACCTCGGCTTGTTAATTATTTTATTGATGCAACAATACAATATGCAATTAAGGGACATTTCGAAGATAATAGTATCAATAGGGGAACAATAGCTTGGTAACATGGAATAGGACAATTAGAATGGTGACAATAACTCATTAGGATCATGCAATGCAACATACGTACATTAATTCATGCAATATTACGATATAGGATTAATTAAACTATCAAAAACTGGAATATAAAATTCTGGACAACAAGAGTAGTCTATACAAAAATGTAGTTTCCCGCTGTTTCAGAAATAAAAAACTGAATAAAAACTAGACTTCCACATGTTTCCAACGCATATTTAAAGTTCAAAATTCGACAATAGTAGCTCGGTCAAATACATTATTCTTTACAGATTTCATGTTCAGGTAAAAAATCGATGCCATGTTGTTATAATTTTACAATCAGCAAAAACTCAATAATAAATTCTTTAAAAATATTTTCTAGACTCCTAAACATGTTAAGAAATAATCTGAAAATTTTCAGAGTAAAGTTTTATTATTTGATCAGCCTTTTAACTGTTTAAATATGAAACCTACAAGAATCTAGAAATCTGAAAGTAAAAACACAGCTGTAGTAAAACGGGCATAAGTTTTGCTATACAACTTGAAATTCAAAAATTCAAGATGTTATGGAAACTAGAAAGTTAAGGCTACAATTCTTATTCAATCAAGTAATTTATTTTAAGATCATTTACTGGGTCGAAAATAGCAGTCAACATACAACCAGCAAGCAATATACAGGTTTTTGGGTATTTTCCATTAAATAAGTTAATTAAACACTATGGGTATCAATTCAAATAGTTGATAAACTTCTCAATTAGCATGAAGGGTATAAAAATATGGTAAATAAGATTAAGAACGTATGCATACATCAATTTATCATCAGTCAACCATCAATCGATCAAACAACATACAATCTAGCAACTCTCTACAATAATTTATTTGTGTGATAATTATATGATTAAAATTATTCTCAATTCTACATGAATGCATGAGATATTCAATCTTTAGAGTCAAAAGTGGGACGATGTCAAGAATATTGGGGTTAGCTCGTGTAAACCCATAATAGACCCAACGAAAGAGATGAACAATGTATAACACGATAAACGAAGGGATCTACTTGCAAGAGTTTCAACAAAACCTGAATTTGATTCAATTAACAATTCAAGAGGATAGTGATTTGCCTTATAGATAGTGAAAACGAATACCAAGAATAGCGGGATAAGGATCCTGAAGCAACGAACCCACGAACTAGCATAAATTAGCACGTGCAATATACGTGCAATAAAATCCAAGCAAAATTGGCAACAAAGAGGACTTAACAACTGCAGTGACGAGATCAGCCACAACAGCAAGAAGGCAAAGGTTCGTCGGCGTCGCAAGCGTCGGCACGGCGGGGGAAGGGCGTCACTGTGGTGGTCGTCAATCGGAAGGGAGGAATGGCGTCGGGGTGTGCTGTTGACGACGAAGAGCAGGACAGGGAGATCGGGGTGGGTGCCTGGCCGTCGAGGGAAGGTGGGCAGCGCTACTGGAGGCGTCGACGGGGAGTGTCGACGAGGAGGGCGGCCGGACATGGCCGGAGAAGAAGACAGTGGATGGGTTCGATGGTTTCGGCAGGGAAACGACAGGGAGAGAGAGAACGAGAGGAGAGAGGAGAGAATAAGCGGCTAGGGTTTCAATTTGCACAATTTTTAGGGTTTTCGATAGAGTTGTATTTGTATGGTACAATTAGGGTGTTGGGTTAGCGATTTAGGATCCAATAATAGCGGTTTTTGGTCAAGAACAATTGAGATTGGGTTTTAGGGTTCAATAAGAGATGAGTTTAAAATAGTAGGGTTCAAATAAAAATTCCCGTAATTAAATAGAAGAAAATAGGATCAACAAAAATAACTCAATCACAGAGAACGAAGAATTTCATGAACAAGATTTAATAAAAAAAAATCAAGAAATAAAATAGAGTATTTAATTCGATTACAATTAAAATATTACAAAAAGGAAAAAAATGAAAATAGCGGAAACAATAGTTACAGTACTTTGTGTACAAGATTTACATGTGTTTGGTGTGATCATGTATTTACTTGGTGGTTTATTCATCGTGCCACATAACTCAACAAGATTCCAAGGGCATAAATTCTTAACAGTTCACACGTTTATGCACCTATGTTTAGATTTGTGCTCAATATTACCGTAAGTTCGTGCATCTATGAACAATCTATGCACTTGACCCAAACCAGTGCATCTATTAACAATCTATGCACTTGCCCCAAACCAATGTCCATTCTTAGATTCGTTCACACATTTGGTAATTCATGCAAGTTTAAATATGCATCGACGTGATCGAAACCAGTGGATGTTCATAGAATTGTTCATTTGTAACCACCTGACCCTAAAGTTGCTTGAGAAATAACAGACTTGGACTAACTAGCCAACAATTGTTAAGGACCTCAGCTCACTATCATTGCACACACTCTTTTTTTTTCTATCATTGCACTCTTTTTTCTCTAATGAAACGTGATGACTTTTGTCGCATCCAATTGTCATGAGGTATATATAGGCCCCAATGTTTCTTCATGAAATGAGACTTGCATGAATTAAGTAGGTGCCTGGTATAATTAGGGCACAGGACAGCTAGCCACTTTGTGTCAGTAGACATAATTATTCATAATTCATAATTCAAATTAATAGGAGTACTCCAACTCATGAACTTTAAACCAAACATTATGAATCCCTAGAGGCTCACCAAAACTTCCATGTTTTCAATTATATACAGAAACTACAAAATTAAGTATATAAAAAAAAACATGGCATAATTTTTAAAAACCTCACTTAACTATTGGCCAATAAAAAAAAATTTCTCAACTATTTTTTTTTATATAAAAAAAAAACCTCCTTCAGTGTACGGTGTTTGATTCCCGCACGACACGTGACACTGACACGTGACACTTTTTTGGACAAAATTGCCCCTGTCAGAACCATACGCAGCCTCCGCTCTGTTTACTCACTTGTCCAAGAGTAATGCTTTAGCCACTACCAATTTCACTACCATTTCCTTCACTAGCTTAGGTGGCATACTCCTATTGGAGAGTTCTCCCACCTACTCTATCATCTCCTACCTATTGAAGTGTGCCACCTAAGGAAGTGAATAGAAATGTAGTGAAATTGGTAGTGGCTCTAGCATTACTCCTTGTCCAAAATCAAGCTAAAATCATAAAGCCTAATCTTGCCGGAAAAATCATCCCCAAAATACAACCTAATCGGTCTCAATCTGATCTCAATCTCCCCACAAAATCTCACAATCCTTTCTTTCAATGAAACAGTTTTTTTTTCTTTTTTTTTAAAGAAAAGGTCAAGTATGACCAGTGGCGGAGCCACTTGGTGGGTAGGGGGGACAAATGGCCCCCCAAAAATTTGTAAAAACTCCTTAGTGCATGGCTTATTTTTGCATCAAGGCCTATTCTAAAACATTTTGGGACCCCAAATTTTAAAAAACTTAAAAACCAATTCCCTAATTCTTTTCACTATGTATCCAATTTAGAAAATATCATTTTTATTTACTAACTTAACCTCCAATATTTAAAATATTATCATAAGAACTATTTTTCAATAAATTTTAAATTAGATAAAAGTAAAAGAAACCTTAAGCTTTACTCCTTACTCACTCATCCATCCATCTCTACCCTCTCGTATAGACTGTTACTCTTTGTTCATTCATCCACTCTTTTAGAGTTGTAGTCTATATTTATTAATTGTAATCTTTGGAACACTAAATCTAGTTGTTGAATATAATTCATATATCTTAATTTATAGAAATATAAGTTTTGTTGTTAGTTTTTTTTTTTTTTTATATTTTAATTCAATAAATTTATTTTTTTTCAGTTTTTTTTTATAAATTTATTATTTGCGAGCAATAACTTTGTCGACATAGACAAATAAATGGGATCCCCAATTTAAATTATCTGGCTCTGCCCACTGAGTATGACCACCCTGTTTCTTTTATCTTAGGATCGAATACAAGTGTTCAATTCCTTTGGATTCTTGAACCTTTTCATTTGTTCCCTAGCTGCTAGGTCAAAAGTGAAATTCCCCTATAACAAAAAAGGCATAGATGTCATAAGCTAAGAACAAAAACTACATACAAATGAATCGCTTGGCATGTATTACAGTAGTGTTTACTTAAGAATTTCTCTTGATAGAAATAAAGTCCAAAAGACTAGAAAGGAGAAAGGTAGAGTGTTAAGACTAGCTGCAATAGCTTTCTTCAGTCTTTATTGGCCAAAATTGGAAATGCTGGTCAATACTTCGTGGAAACTAAAGTGATTCAATTCTAAACATGAGGGAATACTTAATCACTAAGGATTAGCTGAAGTAGATATGATGAGATCCTGAAATCAGGACTTAGTGCGTTTGTGACACGACTTCTTTTTTTGATGATAATGGATAGAGTCTTTCGACTCCAGCCGCACCAAAAACATATATTAATTAAACTAAATCAATAGTACAAAGATATACAAGCCAAAGTTTTACAAGAGGTAAAACCAAGAGACAGCAATATACAGCACAACGGAGTAACAAAAGATACAATGAGAACATCAGCACCAAGGTTCACAAATCCGGCGCGATCCATCCCACCTAAACCACGAAGGGAGAGGGCCTGCTGAAGAATTCTCCTGCACCGTGGTCTACTGCACCGTGCAACGAAGAGTCTGATCGAGATCCGAGACCACTAAAACAGTCACGCGACCAGCCAACATTAGGGCAACTAGAGACAGGAGCTACCCCAGCGGCCAAAGAAAAAATCGCACAGCAGGCAAAATCCAGTGCCGATAGCGAAGAAAGTGATGGTAGAATACCCACTAAATAAACTTGGCTCAAAGCACAATACCAACTAAATAACCATGGCTGAATACCGCACAGCAGACAAAACTGATCAATATCCACTAAATAAACTGATCAATAACCACTAAATAAACAGCGGTCAAAGAAGAAATCGCACAGCAAGCAAAATCCAGTGCTGACAGAGAAGAAAGTGATGGCTGAAAGCCCACTAAATAAACATGGATCAATGCAATAAACATGGTTCAATACCCACTAAATAAATATGGCTGAATGCCCAGCGAAGAGCATGGATCAATGCACAGAAACTGATCCGCAAGAAGAAGAACGAGGACACAAACAAACCTCTCAACAGCAGTAACTAACAGTCGACATATAAAAAATCAGAACAAAAGAGATAATAAACAGAGAAAGTAAGAGTAACAAAGAGATAATAAACAGAGAAAGTAAGAGTAACAAAATAAATAGAATGTGCCCCGAGAAGCAATCGCTGCAGTGGATGAAAAACGACATCCAAAGAAAGCAAACAATTAAAGTAACCTCTTAAGCTACAAAAAAATGCAACCAGCAAAAAGGCCACGAGGACCTCATCGATCCGCCAACAGCGGAAATAAGTGTGCCTTAGCTGAAGGGCACCAAGTAAAAAGACAAAAGAAAGAGTTGCCAGCCGCGCTACCTGAGCGCAAACAAACACTAATAATAGGCCTAGAACAGAAGCGAAACAACCACAGACAGCCTCAAGCAAAAACTCACCATGCAGCCAGAGAACACTGAATTAAGTAAAGTACTTATAAAGCGGTAGAGATCAGACAACCCCAAGGGCAGTTAAGCCAAAATACAGCAACAACAAAGGAGGGCACCAAAAAAACAAAAACCTCCAGCTAAACAGAGTAAAAGTAGAGTGGGCAGTACTACCATCACAGATAGAAGATTAGCTACAATACTGATGCCACTATAATCATCAGTCACAAAAACACAGAGCTGGGAGCAGCTATGCAGGCGGAGGTAAGTCCTGTAAAGAAGAGAATGATAAGGAATATAAGATAAAAAACAACTGCAAAGAAAAACCATTCTATTAAAACGCGCGAAGATTACTCAAGCAAAGATAAGCATTATATAGTGAGTAGAAAGAGGAAGCGGCAAGGACTTTGGGTTGCAAATCTGAAGACCAAAGTTTGAAGAGGAATAGGAACTCGTCAATCAACGCAGCTGGCGAGGAGCTGCGTTTATGAAATAATCTAAGATTCCTTTCCTTCCACACAATCCAAATGATGGTGTGAACCGACAACATCCAAGCGTTGCGATTAGATGCCGACGACGGGAGAGTTGACCAAACGGAAGCTAAATCCGAGGGAGTATTAGCGGTACCCCAAGCAAGGGTGCTAATCTTCCACAAGGAGATAATAGAGGAGCATTGGGTGAAGAGGTGATTAATGTTTTCATCATGCTGGTCGCAGAGAACGCAACGCTGACCCCACGCTAAATTTCTTTTGTTAAGAACATCAACCGTGAGAAGCTTATTATTGAATGCAAGCCATGATGTGATTTTGACCTTGAGAGGAGCCCAAGACTTCCAAAAGAATTTGGCAGTTGGGGAAGCCACTCCTCTCGAGTTAAGGAATTTGTAAAAGGATTTAACAGAAAAGATACCCGAAGGTGACCATCGCCAACCAATACCCTCTGACGAATGCCACACATAGCGGTTAAGGAGCGAGATGAGGTTGTTAAAAATCTCCGATAGAGGTTGAGGGAGCTCCATGTTGAAAGGGATAATCCAATAACGGGAATCTTCAAACTTAATGAAAGAGTCCGCGATAGAAGCCTTGGGGAAGGCCGCCAGATGGAAAAGGGAGGGGAATGCTGTGGCAAGCGTGGTGTTGCCAATCCACAGATCTTGCCAAAACAAGGCCCTCGTTCCATCAAAGCAAATACGGTAGGAACCGCACTTGAAAGCGCTCGCGGCCTTCCAAATACCTTTCCAAAATGGGGAAGCGACGCGGACGGTCTTGTCAGGAAACTCCCACCAATTAAAGGAGGGGGCTCGATACTCTCGAATGTACCGTGCCCAAGGTAGATGGTCTGCGTTGTGAAGCTTTCACAACCATTTACCCAACAGAGCGATGTTGTGGTGACGAATGTCTAGTACTCCGAGACCACCTACTGCTTTGGAAGAGCAAACCAATTTCCAATTGCACAGGTGAGAACCTGGTTTGTAAGCCGCAGATCCATTCCAGAAGAAGTTACTTCTAATTTGATCAATTCTTTTAATAACCCAAGAAGGGAGGAAGAAGAATGACATAAGGTAGAGGAGCATAGCTGAGATAACCGAGTTCACCAGCGTCAGTCTTCCCCCTCTCGACAAACACTTACTAGTCCAAACATTAAGTCTGGCCTCAACTCTGTCGATAAGAGGGAGCCAATCCGACCTGTGAAGTCTACCCCAACGGAGAGGAATGCCAAGATAAGTAATAGGAAAGGATCCGACAGGGCAATTAAAAAAATTGGCAACCTCTACTTGGCGGTTGGGGGCGCCCCCCAACCAAAGGACCGAGGATTTTTGAAAATTGATGGATAAACCAGACGCCATTTAAAGTTGGGGGCGCCCCCCAACTCTGTTTGTGACACGACTTCGAAGTTGATGTATTTAAAAGAAAATAAGACTTCAAAATTTATTTGGGACCCTTCAACTAAACTTTATTTTCTTTATGTTCTTGTCGCCTCCAAATCAGTTATCTTTTATGTTTTTTGAATAGGACAGAACCACACTCACTCTAACTGTAATCAACACAGGGGTTTTTCAGGCATTTTTTTAATCTATCTCGGTTTTTATAAATGTCGGGATAGATAAAAACGGCGTTTTCAAAAAACTACCAAAAGTGCTGGGATACCCCGCGCCGGAAAAAAAATAGTCTATCTCGGCGTTTACGAAAGCACTAGGATATACAAAAAAAATGTCGGGATAGTGTATCCATTTAAACTTTGCGTAACCCATATCCCAGCGGTTTTTCAATAAATGCCGGGATAGGAATAACCTTATCCCAGTGTTTTCAAATAAAAAGACCGGGATGGGTATACCCCTTGTTAGAAAATGAGTGTTTTATACACCATTTACGAACCAATTTTTGAGCAACTTTTGGAGTAAGATCCTCAATGAATTATTGAGAGATCTTGATTGATTTGTGTTCTCCTTCATGAGTAGATCAAAATCATATATTGGTTTGCTAAAATCGGTTAAGGGGTGAATGAGAAATTGTCTCTCAAAGTGAGTAGTTTTTATTCTTGAAATGGATTAAGGGAACATAGTCCCACATCGGAAAAAAAGGAAATAGAAAATGATATATAGCAACCTCCTTCTTATCATTGTAAGATAGCTAGAAGAGAGGCTCTCTCTCGCGCGCGCAGGGGGTGCAAATCTCGAACCGCCCTCATGACCTGCGGACACGAATGCCGGACTGACTTTGACCCTACCCCGTGCACAACTACCATTTGCTATAGTTTTGATTTTTCTTTTCTTTGCCTCCCCTCTACTTTCTTCCCTGCACAACAGATCTTCTTTCTCTCCTTCTCTGGGTACTGTTCGGTTCTTCTTTTCTGGTTTTTAGTGATAAGTCGGTGATAGAGTTCAAGCGCTGCTACTCAGTTCGGGAGTGCTACGTGGTGCCTACGTGATCGCTCCGGTCGTTGAATCCTGGGAGATAGACGCCTTAGTTCATTCCAGCAACCGGAAGAGGCGAAAATCTGTTTTAAGGACGCTGTGTGACACACAGGCCTCGACTTCTCAAAATTGCAATCTGAGATTACTTCTTGTAAGTTGTTTATTTAATTTTTTTTCTTTTCTTTTCTTTCGATTTTTCCTTCTCTTCTGTTCCCTTTTCAGTTTTCTGTGCCTCTCAATCCTTCTATTGTAAAAAGGAATTTTGTAAAGAATATTTGTAACACCCCTATCCTGGTGTTTGCCAATAAAAATGTCATAATAGGGAATTTAAAGAGAAAAAAAAAGAATTAACGCCTCTCTCGACATTTTTGAAAATGCCAAGATAAACATTATTTTTTTCCCCTCTTTTTAAATTTATCTAACCAAAATGTAATTCAATTCATAATCATTTCCAACAATTCATTCCAACAATCTTCCACAAATCCACGAATCAACTATAATACTCAATTCATTCCAACATGAACAACCACAATAAGCATAATCTATATAATAAATTACAAAGAAAGCTATCAAGTGGCTCTCATTCAATCTTTCCTAAAACCAATGGCCCAGATTGATTCTTACAAAACATATTTTTCCGCCCAAAATTTCAAACTCTAAAATTAAATTTTTTCCCCCAACTAAAAAACTCATTACTTTATTACTATCTCTCTCTTCTCTCTTCAATTTTTCATGTTTTTTCTCTTTCTCTCTCTCTCCCGCTCTCTCTCCCATTCTTTCTTTATTTACTTACAAACTTGCAAATTTGATTTTAAGATTTCAAGTTTGCAAAATTTTCAGAATTTTTATGTTTTTTTATTGCACATGTTATATTGAAAATAGCAAATATCTCTTCAACAGTTAAATTTCATCATTTTCCATCCTTAAAATTCTAAGAAGTTGGATTTTACACACTCATTTATAATTATTTTTCAACGTATACTAATAGAAACATGGACTTTTATTTACAACTAATTATTGTCATACTATTCAAACTTGAACTATATAATTGTTGTTTCACTGTTTACAGAGCTTTTCGTATGTTGTATCATTCCGAAGACGTGACATAGGCACGTGCCCACAGGAAAATCTAGTATATATACAAACTCCAATAATAAGTATATAAGTTTCACAAAAGCTAAGTTTCAATATATTACAGTTACATAAATCAAGAAAAAATACTAGTCTGTTACAAACTACCATGTACGCCTTCTACACCACAGTTGCTTCCATGCTGATCAAAAGTTTCATTTCCATCTTGCCTTGGTGGATTAGCATGACTTGAAACCGATGACACAAACTTGGCCTAAATTAGTCCACATGAATAATAACAAAAAAATTCGAAATTTTTTCTCAACATGAACAATTAACCAACATTCATACTCCTATTGCATATAACTTTTCTAAAATATCGGAGTTTCAGTCCTTTTTTTATTAGTTGAAAGTGATACGGAGTCATATCATACAAACAGTGAGTCAAAGTTCAGTTATACAAGTTGGATTAGCTCACAAATGATGTTTCCTAATTTTGAGCAAAGTTTCGTATTTTTGGAACGCATTTGTTAAGATTTCACTTGTTTAACTCTCATTTTTTCAAGTATCAGAGTATTAGTTTTTTTTATTAGTTGAAAGCGATACAGAGTCATATCTACCAAACCGTGAGTCAAAAATTTAGTTCTACAAGTTGGATGTCACGCCCCGCTTACCAAAATACGGAATTACGGGCACATAACTAAGGCCCAGCGAATGATGTATACATCATTCATGCGCTGTAACATTCAACTCAACAATATGAAATATAGTTGCAACCACGCATGCTAAATGAAATCACATAAATAATGAATAAGTGAAAAGATTCATGAAATAATCTACAATAATCCACAAATAAATCAACAAATAATCCAACATCTGGGAGAGAATAAACTTCGGTTCAATGCCCGTGATACAATGTATGAAAATGACAATAATACTAGAAATAATTAACATGAACGAGGTAATAAAATCTGCTAAATTCTTGACTCCATTCCTTAGAAGATTTCCTCACCAAGTCCTTCAGTTAATTCTCCTCGTGTACCTGCAAGCTCATCATCAGAGGGCATCGGGGGGGGGGGGGGGGGGGGGGGGGAGGGGGGGGCCGGGAAAATGTCCGTTAGAGCTAGTTACACACAATCAGTAGCAACAAACAAAAAAAAATAAAACATGATATGTCAAGGAACAATGAACTAGAACAACATCAGTGTTCAATAAACGAGAGTTGATAATAAGATCAAAAGTCTATAACTAATGATGCAATGATCAATGAAAACAATCAATAATCAAAGTCGATAACAATAACCAGGAAAAAAAAATGCAAGTGTCAATCCTAAGTCTATCAGTCTTTTATTATCTTATCTTATGCACGTAATTCTGCGTCCCACACCACAATTTCAGTGCATACAAATAAGCGATCGTTTAAACTATATTGGTGAACTCTACAGATCATGTACTCAGTAACAATAGTCAATAATCAATAATCAATAATCAATAATCCATAATCCATAATCCATAATCCATAACTCATAACAATAATCAATAGAGAAACAAGGGCCCCTTCTCCGAGTATAGTCTCCGATGTTGTCCACTACTAAGTCGACCCTTATTACCTCGACTTGTTATTATTTAATTATACTCAATTATGAACATGCAATTGGTACAATCGATTAGAAAGGAGGTATCGAGGCGATATCAAGAAGGTGTCAAGGCCATGCAATGCATAGTTTATTTAATCGCATTCATTAGAAACAAAATTAAACATATTTATACTTAATAACACGAAAACATAAATTCTGGACAGCAAATGTTGTTGTACAAAAACTGACTTTCTTGCTGTTATAGGAAAGTAAATCAGGTTCCGTCCGGGGTTCTAAAAATTAGACTCCCTGCTGGTTCTAACGCATATTCACACGACATGTTTCGATTACAGTAGCTAGGTCTATTAGTCTGTTCTTTACAGGTTTAGAGTCCTGGCAACAACCCAGGGTCAACTTTTTGTATGCATAACGAGACTAGAAATTTATCAATTAATCTTATAAAAATTATAAAATGACTCCTAAGCATGTCTAGCATCATCATGGTTAATTTCAAGCCATCATTCTACTAACAACACATTGTTTTAATGAGTAAATCATGTCGATATGCTTCTAAACAGAAATCTGGAATCTAAAATCTAACAGTACTAAAAAAATTGATAACTTGCAGCCTACGAGTAGGATTTTAGATCCGTCATAAATTCCAGAAACTTGATTCTGAGGGCTACAAATTTTGTTTATAAAGGTCTAATTTATTTTATTAGCCACTGGGTCATAAACTCACTACAAGATGGAATAAACAGTATGGTAGCAGCTCAATATTTTTATTTGCAACAACCGATACAAAAACATGTACTCTTCTTAATAGAATTTAATCAAGCATTTATATTCAGTATATCGGGTATATTCCTACTGTTAACATGATGGAAGATTATCACTCCTACGATTTAAAATTTACTATTAACAATCATACCGTCATAATTCAAACAATCGAAAATAGACTAGTATATATCTCTACATATGTTTGTGCGGTGCATGCAATAAAATAAGTTATGGATATGTAAAAATGAATAAGATGGTATATAGCGATGAAATAACATGGTTTAGGGTTCGAGTCAACGATGTGGCACGAAAAGATATCTACTACTTGGTTTCGTAGATGAATCCGTAATTTCTTTGGAAGCGTAATAATCAATTGAGACACGATAAACGAAGTAAAGAGCTACTTGCAAAAATCGAAAAAATATGTTTTAAACGAGAACAATAAGTTAGTTCAAGAGAACTTGCCCTTTTGACTATTATTTCGAGTATGAGTGAATAACGGGAGTAAGAGAGTCCCGACGGCAATGGGGATGACAACAGCGAATGCAACAACAATGGCAGCACGAGAACGACAGTAACAATGATCAGTGTGGTTGGTGATGGTGTTCGGCATGGAGCGGCAGGGGTGTTGGTAGTTTGTCATAGGGGTTCGAGTGCTGCAAGGTCGGGGTGCTGTCAGTTTTGAAGGTGGCAGGGATAGCGAGGCAGCAGCGAGCGACAGGGGTGATGGAGGTCAGGAGGTGCAAGCGGTGGTGGTGAGGCATCAGGTGGGAATGGCAGAGGAGGGCTCGGGGTCGAGACGCAGGCTACGAAGGAGGAGCATCGAGATGCTGCGGTGGTGAGGGGTGCAGAATGGGTTGATTCGGAACCAGAAGAGAAGAAGAAGACGGTAGAGAGAGGAGTTGGTGGCTGATGATAAGGAGATGGGTTAATTAGGGTTAATTAATTTAGGGATTAGGAGTACTATATGGAGAACTAGATTAGTTGGTTTTGTAACGCCTCGAATTCCAAATGAGACTGAATTCGAGATTCCACAGGATCTTTACACTTCACTTCGTACAATTTTACAAGGAAATTTAAACTTTTCATCATACATCAAGGTTTTTTACAATTCTGTACACAGTGGAAGATACAAAGAAGTACAACAATGAAAATAAATATACAACTTGTAAAACTTTATCAATGTAATTAATCAACAATATCATAACATCTTTACTTCTTCATGAAAATGTCCATTACCTGCATAATAAGCTGTGGGTACATCAAAGGGTTACTGCCATCCTTTCTATGCCGTACATATAACGATCTCAATACTTTAACAAACCACAAATTTGAATGCAAAAATAAAGTTTTAAATGTGACTACGCTAAACATGTAAGTGAATGCGATGCCTTAATGCCTAATGCAGATATTTTACACTAAGATGACACTAATGCATACTTGTTCAGATTCTATGCATCCCATACTACATAGGTCCGAGGGCAAGCACCTACATACTCCACATTAAAGGGTTCCATCCCTCTCCATGAAAATTACTCAGTAATAAAAGTAAGGTTTAAACATTCCATGAGTACGGATCTCAGTCCCGAAGTACACCGCCCAACTGTTATACAGACTCCTCGTCGTGCGAACCTCCCACAAGTGCCCCTCTAACCCTGGTATAAGTATATACACTGAAGTACTGTAAACTATCCGCCCGACTATGCATAGTCCCGGATTTAAAATAAAAGCTCGTCTCCATCAAAGCAACCTCAGTCCCGGAGTACACCGCCCGACTGGGTCTATAGTCCCGGAGTATACCGCCCGACTACATAGAGTGCCCCACTTACGTTTGCCCAAGTTTTACTACATCTTCTCTTATGTGCCTAGTTATTAAGTTCAAAACATGAATCAATTACAACCCCTAGAGTTAGCTTTAACCCCCTACCAGACTTAATCACAAAACCGAGATAGCTCCATAGTCATATCTCAAAATATATCAATCATTTAATTTTACTTGCCGGTACCCGGTGCCTCACTATACCTCTAGATCACAACTTTTTATGTACCCGAATTCATTGGTACTCATACCCTCCAATAATGTAGCGTCCCGAATTTTTAATATGATATCTCAGAAATACGTGACACAATTCGCAGCATCAACTTCAATTATAATAGTAAACATAGTAGAAAATACAGATAAATTTTTCTTTCAACCTTTATTACACCAGTTCATTACAAAACACAGCAGAAAAACAAACACCGTGAATTACAGTATTTTCATTACAACACCTTCTTTACAATTTTACATAAGCTTTATTATCATTCTATCTCATGCATCCAAATCCCAATGCTATAGGTAATCACCTGTAAAACATGAGGCTAGAAATAACTCTAACCTCCAAAACTATAGGGGTCAGCCATACCGGTGTGAGTGACATAAAAACAAAAGCAACATAAATAGAACATGAAACATGGAATCATAAACAACAAGTAATAAAGATAAGAATAATTGAATTAAGAAATAACATTGAATCATGAAAAACATCAAGTGTAGCTAGACAAAGTGTCAAATGTAGAAAACAGGAAAAACACATGCATAAACCAAATCAAGAAAACACAATACTATATACTGACTCTCAAATGCGTACTTGTCGGATTCTATGCATCCCACTCTACATAGGTCCAGTGCAAGCCCTTAACGTCTCCACTTTATAGGGTTTAGTCCCCCGCCATACAACTAATCTTACCAAGATGACTACTATGAGATATAGGTAAACTATGAGTATTAGCCCATGCCCCGATAATTCCGGAGGTCAAACTCTATCCACAGATAATTCCGGAGACTATTTTTACTCACACCTGGGAATCTTCGAGAATACCCCACACCGCAAGTTATGGCACCTCATCACACGAATACCACATGAGTGTTGCTTCGACCCCGATAATTCCGGAGATCAATCCCACACCACATATAATTTCGGAGACCATTTCACTCATACCTAGATAATTCCAGGGATTATCTCACACTGCAAGCCATACTGAGGTCCATAACTCATGTTCTCATTCATCATATCACCACTAGTGTCTGTCTTTATCTTTTTAAGTTAATTAATTTAATTTTGAACCTCCTAGAGATAGTGTACCCTACCGGACTTAACTCAACAACTGATCAACAATATGCCTCAACAGGCCCAAAACATAATAACTCAACTGCCGGCATACTAAGGTCCCACACAACCTCTAAAGACTCACACTCAACAATCCAAACCCAACAATAAAACATCTTGAAAACATATGTTTTGTAAAAAGATAATATTTAGAATAGTAAGTTATAGATCCCAAAAATATTTAAAGAATCAATCATTTAAAGAGCATCAGGATAACTCAAGGAACATCAGTAAAAGTCGACTATAAACTGGAGTCGGTTGATTGTCCAGAGCGAAAAACCAGCACTTCAAGAAAATAATTCTAAGTAATGGCAGTCGACTGTCCAGAGCGAAAATCCAATATTTTTAAGAAAAATAATTCTAAGTGATGATGGTCGACTGTAAAAGTCATCGGTCGACTGTCCAGAGCGAAAATCCAAAACTTCGAGAAAATGTCAAAACAGAGCAGAGTCAGTCGAGTGTAAAAAATGGGCCAGTCGACTGTTCTGCATGAAAATACAAAACTCCAAGAAAATACTACAGCCAGGATCACGACGGTCGACTGTCGAAACATACCAGTCGACTGTCACACCTACAGACTGCAGTTTGGGTTGTGCATGTTTCGACCGATGCGAAGATTTGCTTTATATAAACGAAATCTATAAAAATTATATTTCTGATATGATCAAATACGACTTGTAGGGTATATAGGAGCCCATAAAAATAATCAAAACCACTTTGAATTGATAAAAAATAGCTTTTTGATGAATTCCTTCAAATTGAAACATGAACATGTGCATATATCAAAAAATAAAGGTTTTAAGAACCAATCATACATCAAAAGACCTTCGTATTATGTTCCGAACCATATTAATACCAAAATATGTTGAGATATAACCAAAATATTCAAAAACACTTAAAGACTCAATTCCTTCGAAACAACAAAATAGGATATTCATGTAATAGTGTTCATGCAAGTTTGTGCGCCAAAGAAATTTCACAAATTCATCAATTTAGGAATTGACAAATGTTCAGATTAAATCTTTAATAATTGAGCAATTCAAATCCAAGTAAAAACTTCATAAAATCACAAAATCTCCAATTCAGTCATAAAGCATCAAATCCAAATCTAGTTATCACAACTCCAATCCTCAAGACATGATCTTTTAATTCATTAGTCCTTCTCACAATTTCCTCAACTCAAATCACCATCTTTAACTCATGAAAACAAGATTTAACATTAACATGACCAAGTCGCATTCATCCAACTCACCAATAGTCAAAAATCTCATCTTTAATCTATTTATGCATAACATTCACCATATCCAATCAAATCAGCAATAATCTAAAGAAGTAGCCTACTCATGATTTATATTAGGTTATTTAACAATTTCAAATTATTCACATGCAAATTCTACTCATAAATAACTTAGGGTTTCATAAAAGATCCAATTTTAGTTCATCAATTCATCCAATCCATCATATATATATTCATACCAAAACCCTAGCATGCTTTCTAGTAGATGAAACACCACATACAACATTCAAAGAACAAAACAAAACAATTAAATCACTCACCTTGTTGAAAGAATCGAACGAAGAAGAACAGAAAGTAAGAAAAGCCCCTCTCCTTAGCAAGAAATCCAAGATCTTCTCTTTAGAACTCCAAAATAATAAGAAATAAGAAATCCTCTGTGTTGTGCAGCAAGATGACGGCTGCACTACACCCTAAATAGGCCGGGATTAAAGATTCTAGGGTTTTTTAATACATTTGCAAAATACTCCCTATCATATATACCTTTACATAAATAGATTTCCACACTAGGGAATAAGTTAAAACCAATTTAATTCGGTTCAAAAATCAAAAGATCCTCCATTGGCATCAGCCGGCACTGTACGGAAAACCCAGAAAATAATTTTGCAATTTCATCCTTTCAAATAGCAATTTTGCAAAAAGATGCTCTTTTATCAAAACATGTAAAATATATCAAATGTGTTGAAACGAAAGGTAAACTTTTTACTCTTGAATTGACTAGGTTTTTTTTTTTTTTTTTTTTTGAGGAAAAGGTGGAGTCTAGCCACCCTGTTTCATTAATAAGAGATTAATAAAACAAACTCAGCATACTGAGCTATTGACTAGGTTCTATTTCCAGCCCAAAAATCCAAAGATTTGGAGTTTCACCCCCATTTGGTAATTTTGCATAAAAGTCCTTCTTTTTAAAATATTTGCAAATGGGTCCAACCATTGTCCGAAAAATATAGAAAAATCACAAATAATCTCAAATAATAAATAATGAGTTTCGCCGAAATAATTTTGGCTGTAGAACCTCCTGAGAAAACATTTGCACGTGTTCTGCACGTGTAAGACGATAAATTTTTAGATAAATATTTATTAAATCACCAAAAACCATTTTAACTCATTTAATATTCTCAAAACAATATTTTAAAAAATACGGGGTACTACAAATAATCATGTATCAAACTTAAAGAAATCTTATCTTCAACTTATTCACAAATAGATCAATGTCTTATTTTAACACATTCATGATTCACATATTCATTTACAATTCAAAATAGAACAATAATTCCTTCCATGAACAAAAGATTCATCACTATAAATTTCTTAGCAATTTAAGCAATTCATATCTCAATTCACATCAAACATAAGTGTTCGTTTACACAAGGGAATTTCACAACTTGTTACATATTTTTCCTTCTTTTCAAAAATTAGGATCATTTACTCAATTGATAATTTTGGAGTCAAAAACTCATTTACTAATTCAAATCCCATTTTTACTTTCTCAAAATATACAAGAAAATTTTATAACTATCTCTAATAATTTCCTTTTCATTTTATATGAACAATAAAGTTTATTTCTCAAACTGTTTCATATAAAAAACTCAAATATATGAAAAAAAAACAAAAATATTCAGCCAGTGCCAAAGCCCAAACCCAATAGCCACTAAGTCCGTTTGGACTTGTGTCAATAAATCGCAACCGAAACCCTTTTATATACAAAGTACAGGTTCGGAATTTAATTGAGTGAATCAAAATAAAATGTGACTATCAAGTTTCGAACCCAAGATCTCTTATAAGTAGTGCTCTGTGGTGCACTGGCTAACCTGTAAGTCCAAGTGTTATTTCTGTTTAGGAGTCGTATCAATATATTTTTGTTCATACTGTTTCGGAAATTGGTTTTTTTCGCAAAACTTGTTTATCCAATGATCCAATATTTTAGGATATTGAAATAAACTTTTCTTTTGACTGAGATAAATTTTAAAATAACAATCAACAAGTTCAAATTTATTTTAAAATATATATCTCCATTTTCAAATAGTTTTTCTTTTCATTTTACATACTAATTTTTATTTTCTCAAAACTTGAATTTAAGAATCATGTTCATTAAAACTAGCTTATGTACTCGATCATACTAATTAAAATTTTGTAATAAAAACCAAACATGCCTCTTAATCATCCATGAAATCTCAAAGAAAATTCTTTTATGAATTTTTTTTATATTTTCAATATAACATGGCAACATACAATAGTTGACACATTTCATGGTAATTCAATTTATCTTTCTTTCTCCTTCTTTCAACTTATCATGGTATCAAAGCATAGCATAAATTTAAAATAACACCATTTCTACAATTTTCATACAAATCATATATTCGACATGTAAAAATTTACAAGCATACTAACATGATTCATAGTATTAATTCTCTTGTCAAAATCTTCTTTCTAATTATCATGGTGGCTCTTATCTACTTAATCACAACAAGATTATCTTCATTCATAGCATAATATACTAGCATGGATTTTATCTACATATTTCACATCAAATTCAATTTATACTACTCATTTATAACTTTTTTTTTGTTGATCATATCTCATTTATAACTTTTAGCATGCATTCTCTACAATTAGAAAGTAAGAAATCACCCACATCACATCAATTCAATCTACATTACTAATGTCATACTCAGTCTATAAATTAGAAAGTACAGAGACCACCCACCTCTTATGGAGAATGAAATAACCAAAATTGGATAGACCACTTCTAGCTCCTAGTTCCAATAAGCAACTGCTTGTCCTTCACCTCCTAGCAAGAGCTCTCCAATGCACAAAAGTACTCTCTTTCTCTCTTTCTTTTTGCTCTCTTTCTTTTTGCTCTCTTTAATTTTGTTATTTTAGGTGTGAAATGTGAAGAAGAATGGGGGTGGATTTATAGTACAAAGTGAAGGGCTAAAGTGCAAATTTCTCCACCTAATAAATTACTCTACTTAATTTTCAACTCTTCATAATCCTAACTCCTATAACTTCCAACTCTTCATGATCCTAACTCTTCAAAAACTCAACCCCCCACTCTTCCTATTCTAAACTCCCTAAACTGGTCACCAAGCACTCAGAAAAGCCCACGTGAGTTGCAACAGCACTTATTGCTGTTAACTCTCCATCAAATTTTGAGTGGGCCAGCCAACCAGCCAAATCTCAACATATATATATATATATATATATATATATATATATATATATATATAATCTATATATATATAATCTTTATATATATTGTATAATACATACATATATACTACTGCTATTGTATTTTTTTTTTTAAATTACGGGGTGTTACACACACTCCGAAATTTATTTTGGAAACAAATACGCTTAAATACGCACACCGAAACAAACACGTGCGTCGCACGTAAAATATCAAAAATACTAAATTCTACATTATCAACTGAAAAATGTTAAGGATAATAAAAGTACAATATAAGAAAATATATTTATTAATTTTATATATTTCATGACGTAATTGCTACGTACGTAGAAAACACGTGCATTACACGTACAAAAGCATTTAGATCAAAATGCAAGAAAATGAATTTCCGTTTTATAAAAAATGAATTTTAATACATAACATAAATATTTTAAACACATAAAAAGTATTGCATGTAGCGGTAGAAACACATAATCGATACGTGCATCAAAACACGTAAAAAGCACGTAAAACCGAGAGATTGAAATTTAATATTTTAGTTAACCCAAATAGGATAAAATGTACGAGAAATGCATAAATAGTTGGTAATTAAAATATGTAGTGAAAATACGTTACAAAATACACGTGCGTAACACACGAGGGCAAAATTGTCATTTTCAATTTTGCGGGGTGTTACACTGTCCCCCCCTAGGATAGTTCCGTCTCCGGAACTTGTTCAGGTAAAGGTTGTATTTTGTACACGCCAAAAAATATCTTATTGTCTATAGAAAACTGTAAACATCCAGAAAATAAATGTAGTATAAAAATATGCAATGAGGAAAAATAAGACAAACTCTATATAAGGAAAACTATGAGTATCAAATTTTTTATAAGAACGAAACGAGAAAACTGGAAGAAAATAATGTGACAAAAAGACAGAATGTATTGAGGGGAGATTTTTATACAAAAATAATATTTAGATAAAAGAAAAAATCAATTAAGTCATTAATTGCGGAATAGTTTGGAAAACAATGCGGTAATGAAAACATAGTCAATAGATAATTTATAAGTAGATATCGTAGTCAAAATTCATTAAAGTAATAAGAGGTAGAAATCAAAAACTGAATTGATATTGTATGACAAAATTTGAATTTAGCAATTTAAAAGAAAACTATGGGATAACAATTTGAAGAAAAAAAAATTAAACGAGGGTGAAATTTTAGTTTAAAGTATAGACAACAAAAAATAATTTATTTGTAAAGTAACTATAATAGTTATTCATACGAATTTGAAAATTTAAAGATATAGAAGGCATACATCGAAATACTTTTGAATTGTCAAGTAGAGCAAGAAAAACCAACATACAAAATTTTATAGGCGTAAAAATTATAGAGTGAGACAACCAATATTATGACATGAAAAATATAAATAGTTTGTCGGAACAAAACATCATAGTACTAAAAGTAATATCATATTGAAGTAGTGTGAAGACTAATCATTTGAAAATAACTTACGAATTGAAGAAAAGTATAAACACCTTTTTTTTTAAAATTTTTTGTTAGGTGAGTAGACACCAAATCTAAGATAAGTTAGTAGCAAAATAAAATACGATAAAGCGGTATGAAAAAGATTCGAAATACTAGGAAAAAGATAGTTGATATTAAATAGTAAATACACAACTAGGATAGAAATCAGTTTAAATAATATAATGCCAGGTTGCAAAATATTATAAAATAGTATAAGCTAGTACAAAAATAAAATAGCGGTAAGTAAATATTATAGAAAACAAAATAGGGGTTATCAAAGTAGACAATCTCCTTCTAGTATAGGTTCGACTCGTTGGCATTCAACGGCAGACTTGCCTCTATGATCCCAAGTTGCGGAATTTCCCTCTATAACATCCGATTGCAGTTTGCCTTCTGGACATTCGATTGCAGACTTTGGCTCCCCGACGTTCAGTTGCACTTTGCCTCTATTGACGTCTAGTTGCAGATTTGCCCTCTCGACATCAGGTTGCACCAAAACAGGAGATGGAAAGATGTAATATTCCATATATACTTGGATATTGGGATGATTAATAAAATATAGTATTATGTTTGAAATCAGTGATATAAAAGTGGACGGAAAAATTATAATCGACAAAATATTAAAATAGATATATAAACTTTAAATATAGGATATACATAATTTATAGTAATGAAAATGATTTATAATATTAAGACGAAAATAGTGTAAAGCATATGCACGAGATGAAAACACAAATGAAAACAATAATTATGTAGTATATGTATTATATTGAAGAAGTGTAAAATTACAAATTTAATGAGTAACGGTTAACAACAAAACAAATTAGCAAATAATATGTAATAACAATAGTATCGAATGTAGACAATAAAACAAAATGGTATGTCATATTTATACGGGTAGAAAATTTCATTCTTGTTAAAAATATATTGGAATATAAGATAATGAAAATTAGTATCACAAAATCAAATCATATAAAATGAATGCACATAAGAAAATTTCATAAGCAAAATTCAAAGTATAATAGAAATAATCAATGAAGAAAATAATAGTTGTAATAATATGAAAAGTAATAACAAATGTAAACGGATAAAGTGACACAAAAAACACGAAGGACAAATCTTTAAGATTAAAAGACAGATAAAACAAATTCAAAAAATCGAGACTGAGAAAGAAAAATAATAGATATCCAATTGATTAATAGTATAAGAAAATATTTGAAAAATATGGAATGTTGAAAAATACTATGATAAAATCCAAGAAAAATAAATTAAAAGGGAAGTGAGTCTACGTGTAGTGTATCATGAATGTTGGGTCAACCAACCACGCTTCCACTGCGCCACTCTGATACCCAGGGAAAACATGCTCGCATACAATCACATATCAATGTATACGAGAAGAAGATCATGAATGAAGGTTCAATAACTACTTCATTCATGACTCCATCCATCCAATAGGAAAAAAGAAGAGAAAACATCAGTGTATAGAGTAACACAAATGTAAATCACTTACATTTAAATCTCTAAAAGCTGAAACTCACACTCTAATGTCCACTCTAGGGTGTCGTTCTTTATAAATTTGTACTAGTTATGAAGCATGGCTCTGATACCATCTGTAACGCCCCGAATTCCAAATGAGACCGAAGTCGAGATTCCACAGGATCTTTACACTTCACTTCATCCAATTTTAAAAGAAAATTTAAACTTTTCATCATACATCAGAGTTCTTTATAATTTTGTACACAACGGAAGATACAAAGAAGTACAACAATGAAAATCAATATACAACTTGTACAACTTTATCAATGTAATTAATCAACAACATCATAACATCTTTACTTCTTCATGAAAATGTCCATTACCTGCATAATAAGCTGTGGGCACATCAGTTACCTACAACTGACTAAAATGTTATACTCAGCCATCCTCTCTATGTCGTACATAAAACGATCTCAATACTTTAACAAACCACAAATTTGAATGCGAAAATAAAGTGTTAAATGTGACTACGCTAAACATGTAAGTGTATGCGATGCCTTAATGCCTAATGCAGATATTTTACATTAAGATGACACTAATGCAAACTTATTCGGATTCTATGCATCCCATACTACAAAGGTCCAAGGGCAAGCACCTACGTACTCCATATTAAAGGGTTCGATCCCTCTCCATGAAAACTACCCAGTAATAAAAGCAAGGTTTAGACATTCTACGAGTACGGATCCCAGTTCCGGAGTACACCGCCCGACTGTTATACAGACTCCTCGTAATGTGAACCTCCCACAAGTGTCCTTCTAGCCCCGGTATACGTATATACACTGGAGTACGGCAAACTATCCGCCCGACTACGCATAGTCCCGAATTTAAAATAAAAGCTCGTCTCCATCGAAGCAACCTCAGTCCCGGAGTACACCGCCTGACTGGGTCTATAGTTCCGGAGTACACCGCTCGACTATATAGAGTGCCCCACTTACGTTTGCCCAAGTTTTACTACATCTTCTCTTATGTGCCTAGTTTTTAACTTCAAGACATGAATCAATTACAACCCCTAGAGTAGTTAGCTTTAACCCCCTACCGGACTTAATCACAAAACCGAGATAGCTCCATAGCCATATCTCAAAATATATCAATCATTTAATTTAACTTGCCGGTACCCGGTACCTCACTACACCTCTAGATCACAACTTTTCATGTACTCGAATTCATGGGTACTCATACCCTCCAGTAATCATGTTATCAAACTTAAAGTATTCTTATCTTCAACTTATTCACAAATAGATCAATGTCTTATTTTAGCACTTATGCATGATTCACATATTCATTTACAACTCAAAATAGAACAACAATTCCTTCCATAAACAAAAGATTCATCACTATAAATTTCATTAGCAATTTAAGCAATTTATATCTCAATTCACATCAAACATAAGTGTTTGTTTCCACAAGGGAATTTCATTACTTGTTACATATTTTTCCGTCTTTTCAAAAATAAGGATCATTTACTAAATTGATAATTTTGGATTCAAAAACACATTTACTATTTCAAATCCCATTTTTACTTTCTCAAAATATACAAGAAAATTTTATAACTAACTCTAATAATTTTCATTTCATTTTATATGAATAATAAAGTTTATTTCTCAAATTGTTTCATATAAAAAACTCAAATATATGAAAAAAAACCAAAAATATTCAAAAGGTGGCTCTGGGTTTAGAACCAGGGACCTGCGCCAAAGCCCATGTAGCGCCACGAATTTCCAATATAATATCTTAGAAATACGTGGCACAATTTCCAGCATCAACTTCAATGTAATATTAAACACAGTCCAAAAATACAGATAACTTTTATTTCAACTTTTATTACAACAATCTTTACAAATACAACGGAATACAAAACACCTTGAATTACAAACTTTCTTTTTACAACACTTCTTTTACAAAATTTACACAAAAGCTTTATTACATCAATTTATCTCAAGCATCCAAACCCTAAGCTCTAAGCAACAACTACCTGTAAAACATGAGGCTAGAGATAATCCTTAACCCCTAAAACTAAAGGGGTCAGCCATAAAGGTGTGAGTGACATAAAACAAGCAACATAATTAATCATAAAATACTGAGTCATCAACAACATGTATTAATAGCAAGAATAAATGAAATGAGAAATAACAAATAAGTAAAGCATGAAAACATCAAGGAATATAAGATAGTAAATAGTAATTCATGAAAACGTCCAGTGATTCTAGACTAAGTGTCATGTGTAGAAAAAACAGGAAAATACAAGCATAAAACCAAGTCAAGAAAACACAAGCTCTATATGCTGACTCTCTAATGCATACTTGTCGGATTCTATACATTCCATAGTACATAGGTCCGGTGCAAGCCCTTAACGATCTCCACTTATAGGTATAACCCCTCGTTATGCAACTAATCCTACTACGGTGATGAAAAATAAGATCCAGAATACTCCGCGAATAGGCATCACAGCCCTCGACGTGCAAGCATCATGTAAGATAGCTAAAAAACAACCGGAGAATCATCTCCCAACCCCGTGTACCCCACGAATAGGCTTGCAAGGCCCTCGACGTGCAGATACACCACGTACATTCCGTGAATAGGCCTGCCGACCCTCGACATGCGAATGCACCCTGCATGCTCCGTGAATAGGCCTGCAGACCCTCGATACACGAACACACAAATGTCCTCTCGAGACAAAACAACAAACAATCCTGGAACGCATCCGTTGGACTAACAAAACCATGAGCCTATACTTACGTTTCCTAAGTTCCATCACATCCCCACTAGTGCCTGTCCTTAAGTTGATTATTATTAAATCACCAAAAATCCTCATCTTTAGAGTTAGTGTATCCTGCCGGACTTAAATACTCAACAACAATTAAACCAAGACCCCCAAGGTCTAACTCAACAAATCTCAACTGCCGGTACCAGGACTCCCACTCAACTCCTAGAGATCTCAACAAGACCAAAATTCACTAATCCATCGTCAAAATGATCAAAGGGAAAAACCTCTCCAATCAGCAAAACTCAAATCTTTTATAAAATTCCCGAATCCAATAATAAAATATCTTGAAAACATATGTTCTATAGAAAGAATAATATCTAGAATAGTAAGTTATAGATCCAAAAACATTTAATGAATCAACCATTTAAAGAACACCTGGAAAACTCAAGAAACATCAGTAACAGTCGACTTCAAACCAGAGTCGGTCGACTGTCCAAGCGAAGATCCAACATTTTTAAGAAAATAATTCTAAGTGTTGACGGTCGACTGTAAAAGACACCAGTCGACTGTCCAGAGCGAAAATCCAACACCTCGAGAAAATATCAAAACAGAGCAGAGACAGTCGACTGGAGAAATGGTTCAGTCAACTGTTCCGCACGAGATTTCAAAAAAAAAGGAGAAAATACAGCAGCCAGGTAGCGACGGTCGACTGTCGAAACATACCAGTCGACTACCTCACCTACAGACTGCAAATTGGGTTGTGCATAATTCAACCGATACGAAGATTTACCTTACAAAAACGAAATCTATAAAAAGTATATTTCTGATATGATCAAATACAACTTATAGGATATAAAAGGATCCATAAAAACCAATCAAAATCGCTTGAATTGATAAAATAACTTTTTGATGAATTTCTTCAAGATAAAACATATATGTATGCATATATCAAAACTAGAGTTTTTTTTTAAGAATCAATCGTACCTCAAAATAACCTTGTTTTATATTCCAAAATATATCAATACCAAAATAAGTTGAGATATAGTCAAATCCTTCGTAAACACATAAAAACTCAATTTCTTCTAAAACAACAAAAATACTATATTCATGAAAACGTTCGTGTATGTTCGTGCACCAAAGAAAACTTCACCAATCCATAAACTAAAATAACAAAATATTCAAATATCAAACTTAGTATTTGAGTAAATCCAAATTCTAATGAAATCTTTCACAAAATCACAAATTTCCAAATTTAATCAAAAAAATGTATCAATCCCCAATTTTAGTCATCACAACTCAAATCCTCAAGATATGGTCTTTTAATCCATTACTCATTCTCAAAATTTCTCAAACTCAAACTAAACTATTCTCAATAGTTGATCCATAAGCAAATTTATCATTAACATGGCCATGTTGCATTCATCCAACTCACCAATAGTCCAAAAATCTCTTCTTTAGTCAATTAATGCATAACATCCATCATACTCAATCAAATCAGCAATAAATCCAAAAGAAATAGCCTACTCAAAATTTATATTAGGTTCTCCTACAATCCAAAATCATCCACATGCAATTCTACTCACAACAACTAGGGTTCTTCTCAAAGATCCAATTTTATCATCCATCCCACATACATATTCATACCAAAACCTAGAATGCTTGACTTGCTTCGCTGGGAATCCCTTCCCACTCTGATCTGATGCTGGCCTCTTGTTCCTGTTTCAGGTCTCTTGCTTCTTTTGGAACTAGTCCATGTAACACCCCAATTTTTTTTTTTGACTAACGGAGCTTCCAAATACAATTCTCTCAATTTCTATATTACTTTAAACATAAACTAAGATAGGTATATTTTAAATAAAATTTTGGCAGAGTCTCTTCATTTCTGCCCCAAAACACATAAGGCTTACGGAATTCTGCTCTAAATTCCGTAGCTCACAACACAGGCAATATAATCATGGGCTCCCCAGGTCAAAATGAGCAGAATCACACAGGCAATATAAATATCATGCTCTGGGGGCCAAACTCATAACAGAATATCAAATATTAAATAAAAACCATAAATTCCTTTGAAAACATATAAGGTTTTCTCTAGATCTCTATATATTAATGTAATTGGCCTCCATTTAGAGACAAGAGAGAGTACTTTATTAAAGAGAGTTTGAGGGGTTTTCCAATTGTAAACAACTATTATTTTCTAGTGAGACTAGAGAGAGGATCATGGTGAGAGTTATAACTCTTGTATATTCTCTAGTTGAATATCATCTTGGTTTTTCTCCCCCGGATTAGGGCTTACTTAAACATGAACAAAATTGTGTACTTGTCACGCCCCGCTTCCCAAAAATACGGAATACGAGTACATGATATTGGCCCAGCAAATGACTAATGTCACCCATAAGATGTTTATCCGATCAAGTCAACAATATAATCAATATCGAAAAATTGCGCAAGCAATAATAATAATCTCATGAACAATAATACTTGAAATGAAGCAATACAAAATATCTAAGTACAATAATAATCCAACATCTAGAAACAATAATAAAATCAGGGACATAAGCCCAATACGATAATAAATCCCAACAAAACAGTAACAAGTCTCAATACAATAAGTTCATTAAAAATAACATTCAATTACAAAGCAGTAGTTCTTTAGAAAGTTTGTTCTCTAATCCCAGCAGGCAATTCACCTTCATTACCTGTGTACACTTCATCTAAAAAGAGAAGAAAAATTGTCCTTAGAGCAAGTCATGGACAGCAAGTAGAGAAAGCAAAGAACAATGGAATAACGGTATAACAATGAATTCAATAGATCAATAAGAATCAATAACAAGGGACGATAATCAATAATCAATATCACGGTAATCGATGCAATGGTGTAAAATGATTCAATATTCGGTAACAATATTCAATGGTCAATATCAATAACACTTAGTAAATATTCTGTATCGGAAGGGATGAGCAGCGGTTGGGTGTGCTGTTGACGAAGAGGAGCAGGACAGGGAGATCGGGGTTGGGGTTTTGGGTGCCTTGCCGTTGAGGGAAGGTGGGGCAGCGCTACTGGAGGCATCGACGGGGAGTGTCGAGGTGGAGGGCGGCCGAAGTTGGCCGGAAAAGAAGGCAGTGGATGGGTTCAGTGGTTTGGGCGGGAAACGACAGGGAAATAGAGAATGGGAGGAGAGAGGAGAGAGAATAAGCGGCTAGGATATCAATTTCCACAATTTTTAGGATTTGCAATTGAGTTGTATTTGTAGAGTACAATTAGGGTGTTGGGTTAGCAATTTAGGATCCAATAATAGCAGTTTTGGGTCAAAAACAATTGAAATTGGGTTTTAGGGTTCAATAAGAGATGGGTTTAAAATAGTAGGGTTCAAATAAAAATACCAGCAATTAAATAGAAGAAAATAGGATCAACAAAAATAGCTCGATCATGTAGAATGAAGAATTTCATGAACAAAATTTAATATTAAAAAAGTCAAGAAATAAAATAGAGTATTTAATTCGATTACAAATAAAATATTACAAAAAGAGGAAAAATGAAAATAGTGGAAACGGTAGTTACAATCCTACCCATCATACAATAAAATTTCGTTCTCGAAATTTAAGCAAGTGGTAGTAGGGTAACCTCGAGGAACATAAAGGAACAAGAACTACTGAAAAAGATGGGGAAACCTCTTCCGAATCACACTTTCATGCTCCTAAGTCGACTCACCAGGCGAGTGAGGATTCCAAGCAACACGAACCAACTTGATTACCTTGTTCTTCAAAATCTTCTCCCATCGGTCCACAATCGAAACTGGATGAATCTCACATGACAAATCTGGCCGAACCGACAACTCCGAATAGTCAATGACATAACTATCATCCCTGACGTACTTCCTGAGCTGAGAAACATGGAAGATGTCATGCACTCCAGAAAGAGCTGGCGGCAATGCGATTCTATATGCCACTTTGCCTACTCGCTCCACCACATCAAACGGACCAATGAATCTAGGGCTCAACTTGCCCCCACCACCAAACCAAACCACACCTTTCCATGGAGACACCTTAAGGAAAACATGATCACCCACTTCGAACTCTAACGGTCTCCTGTGCATGTCTGCCCATTTCGTCTGCCTATCCTGTGTGGCTTGCAAATGCTTCCTGATCTGGACCACTATACAACAGTCTTCGTGATCAATTCTGGCCCCAAAAGCTTTCTCTCACCAATGTCATCCCAGTACACTAGTGATCTACACTTCTGACCAAACAAGACTTCATACAGAGCTGCCAGAAGACTAGCTTGGTAACTATTATTGTATGAAAACTCCACTAAGTGTAGATGATCTTCCCAAGATTCTCCAACACATAAGACTTCAACATATCCTCCAAGGTCTGAATAGTCCTCTCTGATTGGCCATCTGTCTGCGGATGGAATGCAGTACAGAACTTCAGCTTACTTCCCAGACTATTCTGAAGACTCCCAAAATTAAGATTTGAATCTAGTATCTCTGTCTGATATAATGCTGACAGGAACACCATGCAATCTCACAATCTCCTGTATATACCTTTCTGCCAGGCTCTCTGTAGACTGAACAACTCTGAAGGGAATGAAATGAGCACTCTTCGTCAAGCGGTCCATAATCACCCAGATGGCATTGTGACCCTTGAGACTCCTAGGCAAAGCAGTCACAAATTCCATAGTGATATTCTCCCACTTCCATTCTGGAATAGGAAGCATTTGTTTGAAGAAGTCAAGCAGTCCTCTGATTTTCTGCTTTCACTTACTGATAGATCAGACACCGAGAAACAAAACCTTGCAACGGCTTTCTTCATACTATGCCACCAAAATTGCAACTTCAAATCTCGATACATCTTCGTACCACCAGGATGAATAGAGTATGACGAGCAATGATCTTCTTCAAGTAACTTCTGCCTAACTTCTCCTTTCGGAACCCATAGACGTGTCCCAAAGTGGAGAGATCCATCCTTATGTATCACCATATCAGTTCTTGAACCAGCTTCAACCTCAGCTCAAAATTACTGCAACTGCACATCACTAGACTGCGCCTCCTTAAACTGATCTACCAAAGATGACTGCAACTGAAGCACTATTCAACTCTGCTCAGAACTAGGCAATACCACATTCAAATCCAACCTCCTCATAGCTTCCACATGCTCCTTCTGCTCAGTAAGAACCATAGCAACAGGTATTCTGCTTAAAGCATCGGGTACCGAATTAATCTTGCTAGGGTGATACTGCAAACTGATATCATAACCCGCCATCAATTCCAATCATCGCCTTTGCCTCATATTCTGCTCCTTCTGAGTGAAGACATACTTCAGACTTTTGTGGTTAGTGAAGATTTCCACTCGGTCTCCAGGTAAATAATGCCTCCAAAGCTTCAAGGAAAAGATCACAGCAG